>CP092885.1:3663713-4114921 GCA_030710605.1 Cordylochernes scorpioides | reverse complement strand
AGTCAACAGTCAAAGAGAGAGTTAACAGAGTTTAAAACAGTAGAGAAAATACCAGACCAGGCCTTCTCCGAAGGGATGTCTGGATCCTATCAGGAGCAGAGAGCGGTCCTAAGTTTGGACAGGCCCTTGACAATTCTGGGATCCATGCTCCCAACATGCTCAATAAACCAGAACGTATTCTCATTAAAAAGCTGACGCTTTATTTTGGTAAATTTACAAAGAAAGGGAAGAGCCGACGTAAGCGCACGTAGCTGCATTATGTTAACAACAAAATAAACAAAACAATATATTAATTTGTTTAATAAGTGAAAAAATCAATGAAAATATTTACATGAGTCTATGTCGGCTGTGACAATATGTAAACATTTTTTAATACATCGCGTTTAAAAATTGCAGAATTTTAAAATTCTTAATGAAGTACTCCGCTGAAAATTTATTTTCCAATTTATTAGTAATCGTAAGCTTGTAGAAGTGCTTATAGATAATACTTTACCTTTAATCCATCCATGTATAAAACTGTATAGAGGTCTGATAATTATGTATAGTACATTGTTGTATATTCATTTTTCACTTGTACTACTTTAAATGTCTGTCAATATTTCTAATTAGTGTAAAACGACATTTGAAAACCATCCCGCATGTGTTTTCCTTCAACGAAAAATCAAAATTTATTCCAAGGAGAAATAACGATTATTTCTAACCTTTGGGATGAGGTATGAAAGGGTAAATTGTGAAGAGTAATGATAAACGGAAAATAAAAGTGTCCAGGGATTGGAATCGAACCCACAGTGTTCCGCTTACCGGACAGATTCCATGTCCACTAGGCTACCCTGGACATATTTTTCCGTTTGTAAATAATACATAAAGTAATTTATAATACAATAATAGGCTACCCTGGGTAGCCTTGTGGACATGGCATCTGCCCAGTAAGCGGAACACTGTGGGTTCGATTCCCATCCCTGGACACTTTTATTTTTCCGTTTATCATTACTCTTCACAATTCACCCTTTCATACCTCATCCCAAAGGTTAGAAATAATCGTTATTTCTCCTTGGAATAAATTTTGATTTTTCGTTGAAGGGAAACACATGCGGAATGGTTTTCAAATGTCGTTTTACAATCACAAGCCGCATTATATTGTATTAATAATTATTGTTATTTAAAAGAAAAAGAACTTCGAATGCTTGTATATAAGTTTATGCCAAGTCCTTTCTTCTTCCCTTTATTTGATGCATTGTAAATAACATTGCTGATTATTGTTACTATTACTGGTATTTCTGTATGTACCATCTTCTACTCGGAGAATCTGTATAAGTATGAAAGTTCTTAATAAAGATTTTTGTTGTTATGCTTGTAGAAGAGTTTTTGAAAATTCGAAAGCTTGAACACTACTGAATTGGTGACTAAACCTTTATTGCTTTGTTTAATATGACCATATTTTGTGGTTCATATGTTTGATACACGGTGACCTTTTTTGAAGACACGTGAGATAACCATGTGTGAACAACCTATGTCTCCTTCAAAAAAACAAGGAGTGGTTTATGCCAAAAATATGAAACTTTTTACCTTAAGTGTTGTCGAAACGTCGAGAAAAATAAAAGAAATTCTAGCCGAAGGCTCTTTTAGTTTTAAGAGTTAAATAGATTGTTTAATAATTTTATTGCATTTTAAAAAGAAGAGATGAACTCATGGAATTGGTGTAATCTTTACACAAGGGGATAATAAACAACAACAACACGAGTAATCTACTGTTGAAGGAAATGATGAATCCCCATAAAGAGAGAAGTTTTTCCGTGGCAAATCAATTTTATCGAAACCGGTCAATCACTTCCACTTGGTTGCAACAGAAAGCAATTAAGGAATCGGCCGTTTACACAAATCCTGTCTCGCAATCTGTAAATTATTATTCCTTATTGTTTTTAACAGAGATTTGACATTCAATTATGGAACCTTTCAACATTGAATATTAGATTTTAATAAAATAATATTGCGCTAATATCTTAGATTATTATTTTTCATAATTAGGATGATTATTTAATGGAATATATTTTATTCGTGTGAATTATTCATAAGATTGTTGTGTTTCTTTAATTAGGTTGCTACAAGATGAACGGTCACGTTCTGGCAGATCTCTGGCATAGAGATCTAGATCCAACATGTCCTCACTGCCGGGAAGAGTCACAGACTGTGGATCACCTCCTCTTCTCCTGTCCAGCTTTTATGCTACACAGACTACAGACAGCTCTACTGCTTGGAGTACAAGACTTCAGTCCTGCCCCTACTTCCTGACTCTCTGCCGGCCAGGAACTACCAGGTTCACCTCAGCAATCTGCACCCCCACCCCATGAATAGACTTCTAGACTGTAACTGTACATCCCGGGTAGTTGGTGATTTATGCTCCAGGAGCCCGGGTTACCTCTATTTTCTCTCTCTATGATCAGTATCTAGCTATCATCTGCTGGAATAACATTGTCGTATTCCTATTGGCTCATTCATTGAACCATTCATACTCACTATATGGCGCTCTGCCATCTGTAATTTTCATATGAGCTGACAAAGATTACTATTTACGGGTTAACACACATAGTTGCAATAATCTAGGGCCTACAGTAAGAGGTAAATACTAACTTAAAATTTGTTAAATAAAAACACACACACACAGTACTTATCTTTATTGTTACGTTGGTAGGGGT
The DNA here is from genome assembly GCA_030710605.1 of Cordylochernes scorpioides. Lineage (NCBI taxonomy): Eukaryota > Metazoa > Arthropoda > Arachnida > Pseudoscorpiones > Chernetidae > Cordylochernes > Cordylochernes scorpioides. The sequence continues at coordinate 4,112,228 of CP092885.1, read as the reverse complement.
CGGACCGGGGTCACTCAGGTATGTGAGGAGATCACCAGACACGGATAAATCACGCAGAGAACACTTTAAGTGTCTCCACACGATAAACCACCGCACTCCTCTCTCGCAATACCATAGCCCCCTTATATATACAGACATGGCCACATTCGTTCAATGAGAAGTCGGGAGAGATTAGTTCACTATCAAACGATAACAAAATCCTTCCCTGAGATAAGATTAAAAAAATGCAAATATTTGTCAATATAATTTGACAGAGCAGTCAGGATATGCCCCTTTTATTTCAATACCAACACCTGACCTTTATCTATCCCCCCTCCTTATTTTTCGCATTTTCAGCGTAATTATGCATATATGTTTTTAAATACCCATTTCTCTGTTTCTCAGAGAGCATCTTCGAACAAATTTTTGGTTATTGAGCTACAGCCTGCACCACGCTGACGAGGGCTAACAGTCCGAAACGCGTTTTTCGTTGTTTTTTTCTTGATTTATCAAAAATTGGTTTGGAAAAGTATCATAAAACAAGTTAAATCAAGGTTTAGCTACTTTTTGTTCCACAGATGACCGGCGATATCAAAAACCTTCTACTTCCTTAAGTTTTGTCCATGCGTGTATGTATATTTTAGGGTTTATATATTGCAGTGTATAAATCAAGTCTTTGTATATCTTAAGATGTAAGCGTATTTATTGATGACGTCACCACGACTAGTCGACAAATATTAACAAATCAACCCAACTATCTACAGCTAGAGAATATCGAGAAAGCAAGCTATGCAACTAAATGATGATTTAGAAAATGTAAAATTTTAAATATGTTTCCAAATATTTTCATTGAATAATTAAATTAAATTAAATAATAAATTATTTCTTCGCCACAATATATATATTAATTCATTTAAAAAACATATATATATTTATGGAAAAACAATAAAAAAAATAAAAGATAAGTGGGTCAGGTGTTGATATTAAAAATAAAGAAGGCATCGCCTGACCACGAGCACATGTGCTTTTTAGATGGCAGAGCGAAACAGGTGAACCAGGTAGTTACAGGTCGACAGGGAGTCAGGAAGTAGAGCCAGGACTGAATATATTTATATATTAAGTTTTTTACACAATTTTAAAGCACTAAAATTTTTGCACAAATTTAAAAACCAAATGGCAAAGCTAACTGAATTCGAAATTGAAGTGAACAAAATTGCCTCTACCTTCTTTAAAAAAACAGACCGTTGGCAACGACAAAGACTTTCAACTTCCTTAAGTTTTGTCAATGAGTATAAATACTTAAAAATAAAGAGCAAGGTGGTGTGTTGTTCAGACAATGTTTCAATTAAAAGACAATTTATTCTAATTAATTTAATTTGGGCAACCTGAATAGCACTTATCGTGTAATAATTGAATTATAGTTTATCCAATTATCTTGTTAATTTTATCTAATTATATTTTTAGAACTTGGCACAATTCTGAATGAAAAATCCTATCACTATATTCTGCAAGAGTAAGGAAATTGAAAAACGATACATGTTGGCTAATGCATCATGAATTCATTTTCATTCATGATAAAATTGGGAAAAAAGTTTTAAAATTACAAAATATTTTCTCACAATGAGTTTCTTTTTATTACAAAACGCTAGCTTTCAAGTGATTATCGCTCTACAACGGGCTTAATGAAACAATATCGACTATATCCTTCAAGATTTTTTTGTTTGTAAATATTTCTTGTAAGATATAGTCGATGTTTTATTAAGCCCGTTGAAGAGCGATTATCACTTGAAAGCTAGCGTTTTGTAATAAAAAGAAACTCATTGTGAGAAAAAATATTTTGTAATTTTTTAAAAATATTTCATTTTACCTAACATGCCTTTTCATGATTTGCCTGTGAGGAAGAACAATGGTCAAAGCATGTACAAGCTTGTATATATATTATCCCGTTGAAAATGACGAAAAGCATAAGCAAGGATGTCAAGAAATTGCCGCTTCCACTCGTACTGCCGATGTCACCAGACTGCTTGTTCTCCTCACCTGTCTCTTCCTCAGCTGACTCTTTCTTTGATCAATCGGTCACCCAGTGCCATAGTACTTCCTTTACTACCACCCACGTCGTCTTGGTTCCTGTTCTTGGAATTTATTTTGACCCAAACATAATTTGACGGGAGAGGCGCCCTATGTTTCTATAGATATATTTACTCCCGGCAAAATTATTACCTATATTTTAGCCATAGATTTGGCCTAGATACTTTACCAGCTAAACACCTCTTTGGCAGATTGTGAAGATTATATTAGAAACCTTGTGGATCTCATGGGATTAAAGTCCGCCCTAGACTGACGAGGACCATTAGCCCGAAACTATAGTCTCTAGGTGGACGCTTCTCAGTTTGCCAAAGCTAGTGTTGTGGCTTTGTCACCGACTCGCGGCCGCTAGTTTGCGGAGACGGTCACAATAGATGGCGTATTTAAATTAAACTGACGAAACCGCTGGGAGGATTCACCACTGATGAGCCAGGCCCTCCCATTATTTTAACATCGCAGTAAAGGCAGTAGTGAATTGTTTTATTCAAAAAGAATCTTACGCGACAAAAATAGTTTCAATATTTTATAACAGATGGCGAGCTAATTTGTATCATATAATTTAATAATATAAATATATAAAAAATATACAATAAGGCCTGATTATGAGCTGACACTTGATAGCTTGCCATTTTTAAACTAATAAAGAAGCATATTGCAATTTATAAAAGCATAGTGCGCCTCTCTCGTTTTTTTTTTTTTTTTTTGCTTATCTCTAGTACACGTGATACAGGCCATGATAATCATGGTAGGTAGAAGTAGGCGACTGGTTTTACTGTAAGTGCACCATATGTCTACACATGTGAAAAGTAGTTCGCCTCTCCCGTCAAAACTAGACGCCATCTATTGACCGTCACCGCAAAATAGCGGTCACAGGTCGGTGACAAAGCCTCAACACCAGCTTTGGCAAACTGAGAAGCGTCCACCTAGAGAACATGGTTTCGGGCTAATGGCCCTCGTCAGTCTAGGGCGGACTTTATTGCACGAGATACACAAGGGATCTAATGGAATCTTCACAATCTGCCAAAAAGGGATTTAGCTGGCCAAGTGGCTAGGCCAAATCTATGGACAAAATATAGATGAGAATTTTGTCGGGAGGAAATTCATCTATAGAAGCATAGGGCGTCTCTCCCGTCACGAATAGTATTGTGGCTTTGTCACCGACTCGAGACCTCTAGTTTGCGGCGATGGTCAATAGAAGGTGTCTAGTTAACGTTTGTTTTGACGGGAGAGGCGCCCTATGCTTTCATAGATGATTTTCTTTCCAGCAAAATTTCCACTTGTTCCAATTTGTTGATGTTGAAGATTCAATAAAGAATGGTTATTTATTTAATACAATATAAAGCAAGAGAGAAATAAGGATAACACAGGCCCCTGGAGCGTGAAATAAAAACGCCTACTGCCCGGGCTGTCCAGCAAACTAGTAGAAACCAGTTACTAACGATTTGATTGTTACGTATAAAGAAAAGCACATTCCAGAATGGAGGGATAATATTCTAGAACATTTAAGAATAATGTATAAAAATTGGAGAACAACTGATTGGCCAATCAGTAGCGATTGCGCAAGGCTCAGCGCTGGCGGCTTTCTGATTGGCTAACCAACCATGACCGTTCTGGAAAGATCTACTCCGGTATATATAGGGATGAGGAACTCATGAAAAGTAGTAGAAGAACGAAGCTACGTGGTGTACTCCAAGCAAGCTGCTGTCTCAAGAGGTCGGACTGCTGCTTACCGCCGACGCCGGTGTACTTCCTGGAAGATTCTAGAAGGTTCTACGAACTTCTGTCTCCTGTTCTGCTCCTGCTTTCCCTCACCGTGCTGCAGTTGGTGAGTTTGTAACTGCTGTTTTCTTTATTGTTGTTTCATTTTTGGACTCTTCTGTAAATTTTTAATAGATTAGGCTTGAATAAAGTCCTAAAGATTCTTTGTACCCACGGAAGTTATTCTTTGTCAACAAACAAAGCAACAATATTTACACAGAGAAATTGCAGCGCCGAACCAGCTGGTCAGGAAGTTCCATGTCTGCAGCGAATCCTGGAGTCCAGCCATCGAGACTGGGTCGAAGGAGGTCTTCCTAAGCAACAGGGCTGTCTGCATTGTATGTCGCATGAAAGCAGGGGATCTGAATAGAAGGTGGTCCATAGTCTGTTGTTCCTCCATACAATGTGGGCAAGATGGGTCTATCCCAGGATGCCAGAATGCCAGAGTCTGCCCGAACATGGCCATGTCCTGTGAATAAGGTGGTGGTATATAAAGCAAGATGTTAACATAGCAATTAAAAGATGAAGAAAGAAAAGAAACGAACTATTAGAAATAAATATGTACAAACACAATACAATATAATGCGGCTTATGATTGTAGAACGAAATTTGGCAATTATACCGCAAATGTGTCTTTTGAACGAAAAATCTAAATTTATTTTAAGGAGAAATAACGATTATTTCTAACCTTAGGGATGAAGTATGAAAGGATGAATTGTGAAGAGTAATGTTGAACCGAAAAATAAAGTGTCCCTGGACACTTACCCTTCACAATTCATCCTTTCATAATTCATCCCTAAACATTTGTGGTATAATTGCCGAATTTCGATGCACAAAGATGTTGATTGCAGCGCCGCCGTGGCTGGTTGGTCATTCTTTCTTTATTCTCGGAATATTTAAATTTTAAAAATGCTTGATTGATCAAATTTGTTCATATTTAGGTAATTATATTATGATACATTAGCGCGCCATCTATTATGAAAATTCGAAACTATTATAGACGCGTATGATTCTTTTGAAAATAAAACAATTTCTACTGTCCATACTGCAATAGAAAAATTAATGTGAGGGCCTGGCTCTTCAGTGTTGAACCCTCCCAGTGGTTTCGCCAGTTTAATCTACCATACCGCTGATATATTGCATTTTCGAACTACCTTTTATACTGATATTGATAATAGACTCTTGTAATGGATATTTTAGATGAACTATGAACATAAGATTTGAGGGCAGCAGAATTACGTATATTTATATATATATAATATTCTTTGAGCAATCGCTCTTACGCTCTTTCTTAATCTACCATTAGATACCATATTAAACTGGCGAAACCGCAGGGAGGGTTCACCACTGATGAGTCAAGCCCTGCCATTAATTTTTCAATTGCAGTAAGGGCAGTAGAAATTGTTTAATTTTCGAAAGAATCATACGTGTCTATAATAGTTTCGAATTTTCACATTTGCAATTATTTCAATACTGTATAATCTTTAGTCAAAATGAGAGAAATATTCAGACAAAAAAATATATATATAAATTAATCAGATCAGTCATTCTGCTAACAGAAGGTCATGCAGGTAAAATAATTTATTCCCTTTTTTTTTGTCACTTGAATATAAGGTCTAATTGGCCACATGATCGATTCAATTACATATTGTTGCATCAATTTTAATGCGCCCTACATTTATTCAAAATATTCTATGATAATTGATATTTATTTAAAACTAGCGAATGTGCCCGGCTTCGCCCGGGTTTTACCCGAGTAAAGGTTTGTATAACGAACATTTGTTAAAACAATTCTCTATAAACATATAAAAAAAAAGATATATTTTGATGATTTGAAACTCGTAAATTTGAATCTCTCGATAAAGTGATCATTTTTTCCCGGTCCCTTGTGCCGTGTCATCCTGAATTTTGTATTTCCTAATTTTCTATATTACAAAATAATCGTTTTATCTAGTGAACATATTTTCCCGGTCCCTTGAAAAATACTCGATGAGTTGAATAAAATCATGGTCGTGAATCTCTCGATAAAGTGATCATTTTTTTCCCGGTCCCTGTGTGCCGTGTCATCCCGAATTTTGTATTTCCTCGATAAAGTGAACATTTTTTACCGTTCCCTGTGAGCCGTGTCATCCTGAATTTTGTCTTTCCTAATTCTATACATTACAAAATCATCGACACGGGATATCATTTAATGTTGTCTAAAGGGGGTTAAGTGAGCAGTCTCTTTCAAATGAAAAATGCTTTAATTAAGCAGATGTTTAAAGTATAATATATGAGAGAGGCAATCTTACAGGTTGTCGACGCTGTAAAATCCCCAGATAGAGTGTTTTTGTAGCATCATGCTGTGACTCACACGATGACCCAAGGTCATCAGGAGCAGCAAACTAAGCCTATCTCCGTCTCAATGGTGGCGCTGCTTGCGAGTTAAATATACAAATCTGCAAATAACTCTAAGGATATTCAAGATATTCAAGAAATTATTTTTCGTAAACCTTTCCGGGGATACACCTAATAATATCCCAAAATTTCACGGCGATTGGATGTATGGTTTTTGAATCCATAGAGGACACACACACACACAGACAGACAGACAGACAGACATTCAATTTTATATATATAGATTACTAGCGGACCCGCCCGGCTTCGCCCGGGTTTTACCCGAGTGAATGTTTGTCTAACGAACATTTGTTAAAACAATTCTCTTTAAACTTATAAAACGTACTCGGCTTCGCCCGGGGTTTTACCCGAGTAAAGGTTTGTCTAGCGAACATTTGTTAAAACAATTCTCTAAAAACTTATTAAAAAATAAAAAAGATATATTTTGATAATTTGAAACTCGTAAATTTGAATCTCTCGATAAAGTGAACATTTTTTCCCGGTCCCTGTGTGCCTTGTCATCCTGAATTTTGTCTTTCCTAATTTTCTACATTAGAAAATCATAGTTTTATCTAGTGAACATTTTTTCCCGGTCCCTTGAGAAATACTCGATAAGTTGAATAAAATCAATATTAATTGGTTCCCTCGGTAATTGGAAGTTAAAGAAATAATATCTTCGCCTTGGAATTGTATCATTATTCTTGTCGCAAATAAATTGCCGTGTCATCCTGAGATAATCTTACTTTTGATAAATAATATTTAAGATAACAAACTTAGTGATAAGAAAACTTGTTATCATCGTCACAATGGGGGCGCTGCTTGCGAGTTAAATCTACAAATCTGCAAATAACTCTAAGGATATTCAAGATATTCATGAAATTATTTTTCAAAAACCTTCCCGGTGATATACCTAATAATATCCCAAAATTTCACGGCGATCGGATGTATGGTTTTTGAATCTATAGAGTACAGACAGACAGACATTCAATTATATATATTTAAGATAATATAAAAGAGTTTTAAAAATTGTAAAAAAAAAAAATGCATCGGCCGGGAATCGAACCCGGGCCGCCCGCGTGGCAGGCGAGCATTCTACCACTGAACCATCGATGCTTAAAAAAATGGCCATATTTAGGTATTCATTCCATTCCGGATTAGTCCGCGTAAAAAAAGTTCTTCAAATGAAAAAAAAAGAAATAGCCAAAAAACTAATCAAAATGCAGCCGAAAATTTTCCTCAGGTTTATAAAAAGCGACATGCAAAATATGGTACCAATTGGTTCAGTAGTTTTTGAGTTTATCGCGAAACAGACAGACAGACAGAAATTGACTTTTATATATATATATAGAGATATAGAGATCTACTCTTCATTGTTGGCTTTTTATCTTACATTCATTCTTCATTGTTGACTTTTTATATTACATTTACTCTTCATTGTTTGCTTTTTATCTTACATTCACTCTTCATTGTTGGCTTTTTATCTTACATTCATTCTTCATTGTTGGCTTTTTATATTACATTCACTCTTCATTGTTGGCTTTTTATCTTACATTCATTCTTCATTGTTGGCTTTTTATATTACATTCACTCTTCATTGTTGGCTTTTTATCTTACATTCATTCTTCATTGTTGGCTTTTTATATTACATTCACTCTTCATTGTTGGCTTTTTATCTTACATTCATTCTTCATTGTTGGCTTTTTATATTACATTCACTCTTCATTGTTGGCTTTTTATCTTACATTCACTCTTCATTGTTGGCTTTTTATATTATATTCACTCTTCATTGTTGGCTTTTTATCTTACATTCATTCTTCATTGTTGGCTTTTTATATTATATTTACTCTTCATTGTTGGCTTTTTATCTTACATTCATTCTTCATTGTTGGCTTTTTATATTACATTTACTATTCATTGTTGGCTTTTTATCTTACATTCACTCTTCATTGTTGGCTTTTTATCTTACATTCATTCTTCATTGTTGGCTTTTTATATTACATTCACTCTTCATTGTTGGCTTTTTATCTTACATTCATTCTTCATTGTTGGCTTTTTATATTACATTCACTCTTCATTGTTGGCTTTTTATATCATATAGAAAATCATAGTTTTATCTAGTGAACATTTTTTCCCGTGTCACATTGCCGTGTCATCCTGAGATAATCTTACTTTTGATAAATAATATTCAAGATAACAAACTTAGTGATAAGAAAACTTGTTATCATCGTCACAATGGGGGCGCTGCTTGCGAGTTAAATCTACAAATCTGCAAATAACTCTAAGGATATTCAAGATATTCATGAAATTATTTTTCTAAAACCTTCCCGGTGATATACCTAATAATATCCCAAAATTTCACGGCGATTGGATGTATGGTTTTTGAATCTATAGAGTACAAACAAACAGACAGACAAACAGACAGACAGACATTCAATTTTATATATATAGATATAGAGATTTACTCTCCATTGTTGGCTTTTTAACTTACATTCATTCTTCATTGTTGGCTTTTTATATTACATTCACTCTTCATTGTTGGCTTTTTATCTTACATTCACTCTGTTGGCTTTTTATCTTACATTCACTCTTCATTGTTGGCTTTTTATCTTACATTCACTCTTCATTGTTGGCTTTTTATATTATATTTACTCTTCATTGTTGGTTTTTTATCTTACATTCATTCTTCATTGTTGGCTTTTTATATTACATTTACTCTTCATTGTTGGCTTTTTATCTTACATTCACTCTTCATTGTTGGCTTTTTATATTATATTTACTCTTCATTGTTGGTTTTTTATCTTACATTCATTCTTCATTGTTGGCTTTTTATATTATATTTACTCTTCATTGTTGGCTTTTTATCTTACATTCATTCTTCATTGTTAGCTTTTTATATTACATTTTCTATTCATTGTTGGCTTTTTATCTTACATTCACTCTTCATTGTTGGCTTTTTATCTTACATTCATTCTTCATTGTTGGCTTTTTATATTACATTCACTCTTCATTGTTGGCTTTTTATCTTACATTCATTCTTCATTGTTGGCTTTTTATATTGCATTCACTCTTCATTGTTGGCTTTTTATATCATATAGAAAATCATAGTTTTATCTAGTGAACATTTTTTCCCGTGTCACATTGCCGTGTCATCCTGAGATAATCTTACTTTTGATAAATAATATTTAAGATAACAAACTTAGTGATAAGAAAACTTGTTATCATCGTCACAATGGGGGTGCTGCTTGCGAGTTAAATCTACAAATCTGGAAGTAACTCTAAGGTTATTCAAGATATTCATGAAATTATTTTTCAAAAACCTTCCCGGTGATATACCTAATAATATCCAAAAATTTCACGGCGATTGGATGTATGGTTTTTGAATCTATAGAGTACAAACAAACAGACAGACAAACAGTCAGACAGACATTCAATTTTATATATATAGATTTAGATTATCATCATTCCTTTTTATAGTTTCATTCCTTTTGTAATAGTGTTATTGTACATATATCTTGATTGGTTATTGGAGCGAGAGAGGACCTAGACGAAGACTGAGGATCACGACCTACGAGGAAGACAACGAATAAATAAACACAATAACTTTAAAAGGTAATTTATTTTTATTTACTTTTCTTTATTTGCTTTGAGTATGGAAACCCGCTCGGTAAACGTGTATAACACCAAGAAGGAAGAAACCAAGGTCGGCGACCCTGCAAAGCTACAACTTGGTGCAACAATAAACAGTTTTTAAATGTATAATTAAAAAGGCATATATAGGATCAAAATATAATATATTTTACCAATATTTCAGTTGGCTTTTCCGATGGCGTAATAGAATTACTATTGACGTTATTTGGCGCTGAGTTTATTGTCGACACACATAAATATGTTATAATACCTTGATAAAGGTTGGCGTTCAGCCAACTGAAATATTAGTAAAATAAATGATATTTTGATCCAATATATGCCTTTTTATTTAAAGGTTTATTTATGGATTTCTTTATTTTCACAACGATTCCATTTTTAGAGAAAAAAAAAAATTTCTGCATTTTTCTCTATATCAACTAAAATACCTTCAATAATACACTAAGAATTATTGAGGAAAAAGTATTGAAAATTTTAATCAGTTAGTAATTTTAATTTTCATAAATCTCTTTTGGCTTGTTTTACAAGTATCTTTACACACGCACACACATGTATTTTTAAAAAACATCTCTTTTTAACAAAATTATTTTATGAAATATTTATATTTCACATAGATTTATATAAATTAATTTCATATTTTTTGATAAAAAAAAACATATTAGGATTGTCTTAATGAATAAATAAAAAGTTTTATTTCAAATAGTTTCAAAGTTGGTACATAGATGGCAGCAGTGACCTTACATCTAAAATTGTTTTGTGTTTCCGTTTTTTTTTTTTTTTCTTCTCGAGTGATTTACTACTACTATAAAAATAGTTAGAAAAGTGAAATGGTGTATGATATATAATTAAAATTTATATGTAGTTTTTCAATTAATTAATAGGGAAAATATTGGTTCTCTTGCCTTGTATATTTTTATAAAAATAAACCAATATATTTAATATTTTCTCAATATATATTCGCCTTTAAAAATCGAATTATAAATGGTAAAAATGAATATCTCACAAAGTAATTTCAATTTAAACAAATACGATAAAAATGGCAATATTTATATATGCCTCACTGTTTGAGAAAGTTGGCAGTTGTAAGTTGTAAGTGCAAAGTCGAACTGCTTTCCACATGCGTAGACATGTGGTGCAATTACAGTAAAAGCAGTCGCCTTCTTCTAACCACCATGATTATCATGGCCTGTACCACGTGTACTGGGGATAAGTCAAATAAAATTGATGATCAGCTCAAAATTTGACTCTGAATGAGTGTTTCCTTGTTAAAATGATATATTTAATTCAAAGATTCAAACTGTGACTGTAGTGAGAGAGATAGTAGCTGTGATGGAAGGATGATAAGACAAACAGTGTTGTTTATAAAAGGTCGCCGTGTTGTAGCCACGTGTTGTCGACCCTGTGTAGTAATGACAGTCATTTGTAGACAATGTCAGATCGTTGACATTGTCCTCTGACACACACAATCCCGTCTACAGTACATTATCATAGCTGTAGTTATGCTAAATCTGACATTAAAACAATCGCTTATTCAATGAAATAATCCCTTTATATGAATATTATGGTGAAAACATCGGTTTCATCACCACTGATGAGCCAGGCCCTCCTATTAATTTTTCCATTGCAGTAAGGACAGTAGAAATTGTTTTTTTTTTTTTAAAGATTCTTCTTCTTCTTTCTTATCTCCACTCAATCATATTAAAGTATCAAGATTGTAAAGTTGACAACCATCATGATTGGGTGAAGTAGAATGCGTCTGCCTTTGTCATTAAGACTGAGAGCACTACTCAGTGGCAGGCAGACTTAGCTCCAAAAGAAATGGCCGCCTGTGATATGAGAAACAGACGCCATGTGCAGCTGCTTCTGACATGGAGTACAAACGCTGCTCATCCTGTATCCCTGGATCAGGAGCTCTTACAGGGTACTATCAGCCGGGCCAGCTGAGCCTAGGTTTTTTAGCGAGCTTGTTACTGCTCCCCCTCCTCCTTTTTCATCCGGGCTTGGGACAGGCATGGGCGGAGTTACCTTAGTAATGAAATGAAACAATGGAAATCATTTTACTATAATAGAGATATTAATTCTGGAAATTGTATAGCTTATTAGAATAACTTACAATTGATGATTGGCTGACATGAACATTGGAACAATTTTGCTTTTTGTGGAAACTTAGAAATGATATCGCTGATGACAATGAACACTTGAAATGGTCCTGATAATGGAATTTGAAAGCATTTCGCAATGGTAAAAACTTTGTAATATCTCTCAGTGATAATAATGTATATAGAAAATGAAAGGATTTAAGCACGAATAATTATTTTATATACCCAATTCAAAATTCGACTATTCTTACTGCGTTGAAAAATATATTGGGAGGGCTTGGTTCATGACCCAATAAATTTTGTCATCGCAGTAAGGATAATAGAAGTTTGTTTCGTACATAAAAGAAACATTTGTGCTTAAATCCTTTCATTTTCTATGTATAGATTGCTCGTTATTCATTTATGTTCAATAGAATTATATAATTGAAGAATATTGATATCAAGAAAGAATATTTAAGTTGATCTCTTGTAAGGAAAATGAACTTTTAAAAAAAGCGTTATTTCCGCTAATATAAAAAGTTTGAACGACTTTTTCTAATGGAAATACACTAGAATAAACAACAATAATATCTATAACGGAAATCATTCAAAGGATTTCGGTGTAAGTCCTTTCTTATTAGCCTATGAAACTCTGAAAATGATTTTCAGAGAACCCTTGGTGTAGTTCCTCCCACACACTTGCTGGTCAGTGGTGAGCTCCTGCATCTCCTTGAAGATGTCCATGGGGTGTTCTGAGCCTGAAGTAGAGCTTCCCTGGTTTTGTAGTCTCAGGCAGCAGTCAGCTGGCCTTTAAAATTGGGCTTCAGTTAACTAGAGGCTCCTTTGCCACAACACTCTCACATACAAATGAGTTCTTTTCTGTTGTTCTTAATTTTGCCTCCCCCTCTCTCTCTCCTTTTTAATATACATATTGTTGCACTCGGCTGCGGTTTGGCAGATTCTTCAGTCTTGAGTCTCTCCTCAGACGTGTCTTGCATCTTTCCAGAACGTGTCTCAACCATCTTACAAGGTTAAACCAGTCAATAATAAGACGACTATAAATTTAGGTAGCACCTAGAATCTCTCTTTATTTACCACATCAAAGTTTAAAGCATGTAGGGTATTTAGTGTATCAAAATACAAATGTTTTATAGTACATAATATTTTATATTAATAATCTGTTTTATAAAAATAAATAAATTTATAATTTAAATTTTAAATATATTAAAAATAATATTATAAATAATTTTAAAAATAGGCGCATTAATCACGATGCAACACTTCCCCCTCTCCAGAGGTCGTCACGTCCTCGTGAGTGACCTCATCAATTCTTTCAAAATAGGGTTTGAGTCTTGAGACATGGACAATCAATGGGTCTTGGCCAGGATTATCTTTCGGCTCAATTAAGTAATTTACGTTGGACAGCTTCTTTAATATTCGATATGGCCCAAAATATTTTCTCAATAGTTTTTCACATTTTCCGATTTTCCTGACTGGTGTCCAAACTGCCACTAAATGTCCTGGTTCATAGATTCTCTCGTTGTGTTTTTTGTCATAGCTTCTTTTCATTCTTTCCTGAGTCTTCTCTGTGTTGTTAATGACTACCTGTCTCGTCCTTGCTATTTTATCTAAGTAGTTTTCTATATATTCGTCGTAATCGTCCATGTTACTGTCCGTTGGGATATTCTCGTCGTCTAAGAGGGACATGGGTTCCCTCCCAAACAACAGGAAAAATGGAGAGTAGCCTGTGGTTTCTTGAATTGTGGTATTATATGCGTGGGTGATAAAAGGAAGGATTTCGTCCCAGTTCTTCTGATCCGTATTCACATACATGCTGATCATATTGATTAAAGTTCTATTTAGCCGTTCCGTTAGTCCGTTAGTCTGGGGGTGGTAGCTCGTTGTGAAGCAATGTTTAACTTTGCACATTTTCATAACCTCCTTCATCAAATTGCTAGTGAATTGTGAACCTCTGTCGCTGATAAGAAATCTTGGAGCCCCGTGACGTAAAAATATATGTTCGATTAAAAATGTAGAGACTTCTTTCACTGTCGCTTCTGGTACTGCCTTTGTTTCAGCATACTTGGTATAATAATCCGTCAACACAATGATCCATTTCCTTCTTCTTTTCGTTGATGGCAAGGGGCCAACAAAGTCAATTCCGATTCTTTCAAAAGGGTAGTTAGCTGGGGGAATAGGTTGTAGAAGTCCAGATGGCAACTGATTTGAACCTTTCCGACTTTGGCAAAGATGGCACGTCTTTACAAATTCGGAAACATCTTTCAGCATGGAAGGCCAATAGTATTTATTCTTCAATCGGTATGTGGTTCTGGCGACGCCCAGATGGCCATTCAGCATATGGTTGTGGTATTCACTCATGATTTCTTTCCTTCTCTTCTTTGGCACTACCAGCAACCATTCTCTACCTTCAGGATTTGGATTTTTCTTGTAGAGACACCCATTTTCTTCTTTAAAGTTCTGTGTAATTGAACGCTTGTTTCCACTAAGGTTCTCCTTAATATTCTCAATAAAATCATCCTTTTCGTCTATTATTTGATTCAAAAATAGTCTTTCATAATCCTCTTCCCATTCGTTTTCTGGTAAGGGTCCTCTAGATAGACCATCAGCGTCCAGATGTTTTTTTCCCGATTTGTGTATAATTTCGAAATTATATTCCTGAATCTTCAGTGCCCATCGTGCTAATCGACCGGTCGGATCTTTTAAATTCTTAAGCCAGCATAGTGCGTGATGATCAGTTACGATTTTAAAGTGCCTTCCATATAAATAGGGCCGTAATTTTGATATCGACCACACTACAGCTAAACATTCCTTTTCGGTGGTTGAATAATTTTGCTCAGGTTTACTTAGGGTTCGGCTCAAATATGATATTACCTTCTCTTCGCCACCGATATTTTGAATTAGTGTTGCGCCTAAGCCGATGTTAGAGGCATCTGTGTGGATGCAGGTGGCTGCATTTGGATCAAAGTGACCTAAATTTGGCGGATTCATAAGAGCTTTTTTAAGGTTTTGGAACGCTTCTTCCTGTTTTCCTGTCCAGATAAATTGCACATTTTTTCTGATGAGACTGGTCAATGGGTCAGCGATTAATGAGAAATCTTTAATAACTTTTCTATAATATGAGCACATTCCTAGGAATGATTGCACTTCTTTGGCCTTCTTGGGCTGAGGAAAATCTCTAACGGCTTTGATATTATATTCGGCAGGTTTTATACCCTCTTGGTTGGTTATATGTCCAAGGATCTCAAGTTCCTCGAAAGCAAATCTGCATTTCTTGGCGTTCAGTTTTAAATTAGATTCGCTGAAGCATCTGAGGACAGCTTCAAGTCTTTTAATGTGGGTTGGAAAGTCCGAGCTGTATATAATTACATCGTCCAGGTAGCAAAGGCAAATCTGCCATCTCAGATTTCCGAGGACATTGTCCATGTTCCTCTCAAAAGTAGCAGGGGCGTTGCATAGACCGAAGGGCATTACGTTGAATTCATATAACCCATGTGCAGTAGTGAAAGCCGTCTTCTCTTTGTCTCTCTCTTCAATTTCGACTTGCCAATATCCCGATTTGAGATCTATTGCTGAGAAGTACTTGGATCCTTGGAGAGTATCCATTACATCATCAATTCTTGGGATTGGATAAACATCCTTCACTGTTACTTCATTTAATTTCCTGTAGTCCACACAAAATCTGTATTTGCCATCTCGTTTTTTGACCAATATAACGGGAAAGGACCAGGGACTTGAAGATTGTCTAATTATTCCTTCTTCGAGCATCTCGTCTATTTGATCCTTTATGATGGTTCGTTCCTTAGCGCTTACCCGGTAAGGCTTGTGCTTTATTGGTTTTGCGTCTTCTGTATGAATCTGATGTTTTGCCAAACTGGTCCTACCTAACCTCGATGAGAACAAATCAGTATACTTGGCCAAAATTTGTTTTAACCTCTCTTGTTCTTTAAATGATAAATTTTTGTTTATTTGAAATTGTATTTCGTCATTTTCATTCTGCTTCTCTTTATTCTCTATAAAATTTACCCCTGCAGGAAGACTTCCATAAGCCAATGTTTGGTCTTTCATGATTTTTAAAGGTCGAGGATAAGGGTTCGTTATCCAGATATGGGTTTTCTTATCCGTGACAGTAAGCAAACTTCTTGCCAATCGAAGACCATTTGTTTGAGTCATTCTGTTGTTCTCTTCGATGACATATTCGCCATCCTCTGCTTCTATTGAGGCCCTAATCAATTTAATGGATAGTTTAGGTATAACGGTATCTGTAGTGCTCTTTATTTTTTTTAGATCATAATTGCTCACGTCATGATTACTCATCAAATTATATTTTATTGTTTCTCGTTTACAATCAATTTTAGCATTCATTTTTTTAAGGAAATCTCGTCCAAGAATAAGAGTTCGTAGATGCGCGTCCATTACTACAAATTCGTGGGATAATTCAGTGTCATCAATTTTTAAATCTAAAATAATGCTACCTACCATATCTAATTTTTTCCCATCGGGTCCTGAACACGTTTTAGTGAGACTATTTATTTCACGGCCAGCAAAAAGTGCTGTTCTTAGGTCGACCACTGAAAGATCGGCGCCTGTATCAATCAAAGCTTCGCATAACCCTATCTTGTCCACATTAATATTAATTTTGTACCTAGGGTCCAACTTTCTAATTCCATTTATGGTCGACTTGCTTTGATTGAAGGAATCAGGCGCGACACTTAGTTTAAATCTTCCAACACGGAATATCTATTCCGTGTAGGAATATTCATTTGTGTGTCATTACAAACATCCGCATAGAGGCGAGGCCGTGTATAATCTTTCCTTTTGTCCATTTGAAGATTTTCTTGGCTCTTGTCTTGGGAAACTGAGGGGTCCTCTTCTACGATCCTCACAAACTTGACTCTGCAATACCGCGCTACGTGTCCTGGCTTGTTACACTTGAAACATATTGGTCTCCCGTCTTCTGTCCTATTCCTGTTTGAATCTGGACTCTTATTGTAGGTTTTCCTTGGGTAGACCGGTTTTGGCTCAGGAATGGGAGTGTAAAATCGTCTAGGGGCAGATACCTGGGGCAGCGGCTTGTTCTGGTAGTACCTCGGAGCGGGGGCCTTGGGGGCGTTCTGGTAGTACCTCGGAGCGGGGGCCTGGGGCTTGGAGGTGTTCTGGTCTGGTCTTCTGAACGACGGAGCGTTCTTCCATTGCTCTTGATGGTGGGAACGAGGAGAGCGTGGTCCATTATATAGAACCTTTGATTTTTCTATACGTTCTTGATAATTATTTTCAAACAAATCCATCTTTTTACACAATCTTAGGAGTTCGTTGGTATTCTTAGGAGGGTTTAAGTAGAGGGCAAAAGAGTATTCTTTCTTTAACCCTCCAATAACCAAATTTATTTTATTCTCTTCTTCCATTTGGGGGTCGACCTTGTTGCACAGAACCAGGATATCCTCTGCAAACCTGATTGCAGGTTCATTCCACTGCTGCATTCTGTTCAGCCTCATCTTCAATTCTTCTTTGTTGGCGTCTGAGCCAAAATCCTGAATTAGGCGGCTCTTGAAATGTTCCCAGCTGGTAAGACTTATCTTGTGTAGGTCCAGCCAGGTTTTGGCGCTACCAATCATGTTCATGGCTGCATAGCGAGAAATAATATATTCTGCCCAGTGGTACAGGAAGCCAATTTCTTCAAGGGACTCAATCCATGGGCGAGGGTCTTCTGTTCCATCATATTTGGGGATGTCTATGTTGGGGTTCAAAACAACTGGGTCGGCACTTGCATCTCTACCAATTGTTGCACTCGGCTGCGGTTTGGCAGATTCTTCAGTCTTGAGTCTCTCCTCAGACGTGTCTTGCATCTTTCCAGAACGTGTCTCAACCATCTTACAAGGTTAAACCAGTCAATAATAAGACGACTATAAATTTAGGTAGCACCTAGAATCTCTCTTTATTTACCACATCAAAGTTTAAAGCATGTAGGGTATTTAGTGTATCAAAATACAAATGTTTTATAGTACATAATATTTTATATTAATAATCTGTTTTATAAAAATAAATAAATTTATAATTTAAATTTTAAATATATTAAAAATAATATTATAAATAATTTTAAAAATAGGCGCATTAATCACGATGCAACTATATCTTTCGTTTCTATCATCATTTTCATTATTGTTAGTTTCTCTTAATTAGTGCGGACTGTGTACTTTCCTGTATTGACAAGATGTCAATAAAAATATGTTGTCTTTCTCTCTCCTCCAGCAAGCATTCCTTCATTCCTATTTAAATTTATTTATTCCACCATCTATTTACAACTGTTTGTGTTAAATTGTCTTCCGCATACTTCAACAATACCAGTACAATTTTACTATTTTATATTATTTTTTCATATAATTTTAGAGATTTCTTTCATCGCATCATTTATCTTTGATCATTTCTATCTCCCTTTTTATATTTTTATTTGAAAGGTCGCCACAGTTCCTTTGCAAATTCAATAGGTTAGAATGAATGTAATGAATGCTAGAATATTTCATTCTTGAAATTGTAGAAAGAAGAAAAGGTAAGAGTTTTTTTCGCTATGTAATGTATCTCTATGTCTATTCTAATCCCTTCTAACAGGGAGGACGTCCTCGAGTACCTGTCACCTGAGCAGAGGTCTGTTCTGAAGCTATACCTCGACATGGCAATAGTCGGGGAGATCTGTCCGACTTCAGGACGTGACATCATACCAGACGACCCTCAGTGGGATTCTTCTGATCAAAATAATATTTAATTTTACTTTTTTTTCTCCTATTAACCCTATATAATCATTTATGATATTGTAATAATTCAGTTTCAATCTCTCTCTCTCTCTCTCTCTCTCTATGATTCAATGATTTCTTCAATATAAAGAATATTTTAGTAATTTAGTTCCATATATGATCATCTCTTTCGTTAAAATCAAATTTATATTACAATTATACTTTAAATTATTTTATATTTTAATTAAAAATCGACTAATCAAGAATATATAACACTGTTAACTAATCCTGAATCGTTCAAATCTAAAATAAATGAGTTCAGAAGGTTAAAACTTGCCAAAAACAAATATGATTGATATGTTATGGCGCTTATCGTCTTTCCTGGAGATAAGAGGGATTCAATGGGAAATATCTGAAAGAGCATTCTTCTCTGTGTGCTGATTGATATCATTTTACTTGGGGAACAAAGATTTTGTGTTGAGAATGAAGCTCCATGGGTAATGAGTTTCCATTGTTACAAAGATGGATATTTCAACCTAATTTGGTATTCTAATGTCCGTTATCATCTCGTGTGTTTGGGTCAGAAAGTAGGCCTTGAACCTGGAACCTAAACAGCCACCTCGGGGTCACTCATTGATTTTTATCACAATGATGATCCTTTAGTTAATTCAGCTATTCAATGTATTTACTTGCATTTGTAAGTGCAAAGTCGAACTGCCTTTCACGTGTGTAGACATGTGGTGCACTTACAGTAAAAGCAGTAGCCTACTTCTACCCACCATGATTATCATGGCCTGTACCACGTGTACTAGGGATAAGTTTAAAAAATGTATTTTACTTACTTCTTCGTTTTTGCTTGATAATGTACGATGATCCTATTTTAGAAGATAAGTTGACAATAGAAAAGAAAAACATTAATGTAGGTTGATTTTATAAAATAAATAAAGCTTCCAGGGTTGTTTCTTGTTCAATTTTTTTAATTTTCAAGCTTTCGGACTTGTCAGTCCTTCAACAGGAGTATCACGATGATAAATTGATGATAATATTTTTTATATACAAATTATTATTTACATATTTTAAATATTAATGATATTTAAAGGGAGTGAAAAATATATTACATTATTTGTGTGTTATAAACAATTTTTGAAAATATACGTGCATGGTGGATGGTACGTGCTGGTTGAATGATTTCTTGAAGCTTCAAATTAAATTTAATAAATTCATGAACTAATCTGTTATACATAGAAGAGTGCCTACATCTATGGGATAGTATTTGTCCATATTGTTTCGTATGTTTATGATATTTCAATGCATCTGTTTATGTTTTTTGCCGTTTGGTTATCATAAACTAAATATGAAAACAACCTTTTTCAACTTTTTTCTGACGTCTCCGCGATCCCATGTTGCTCCAGAGCAAATAATCTCTGAAAAGATATCAACGATGATTTTATAAATAATTAAAATGATATATTACGGATTACAAATAGCTAACAAATCAAATATATTCATGGACAAAACTTATGTAAAAGTGGAAAGTCTTCAATAAACGTCGTCTTTTTTTTATATATAAGAAGACAGAGGCAACTTTGTTCACACTTGATTATCTCGTATGTCTTCAATAAAGGTCACTGTGTATCAAATATCTTTCAGAGTTATCCTTAAGTTTTGTCCATGAGTGTACCTTTCAGAGTTATTATTTGAATCCCGATACACATGCTAAAAGGTACAACTTCCTCAAGTTTAGTCCATGAGTGTATCTTAAGAGTTATTGTCTGAATCCCGATATACATGCTGAAAGGTACAACTTCCTTAATATCTTTGGGTTTCCTTAAGTTTTGTCCATGAGTGTATCTTTCAGAGTTATTGTCTGAATCCAGATATACATGCTAGAAGTTACATCTTCCTTAAGTTTTGTCCATGAGTGTATATTTCAGAGTTATTGTCTTAATCCCGATATACATGCTAAAAGGTACAACTTCCTTAAGTTTTGTCCATGAGTGTATATTTCAGAGTTATTGTCTGAATCCCGATATACATGCTAAAAGGTACAACTTCCTTAAGTTTTGTCCATGAGTGTATTTCTCAGAGTTATTGTTTGAATCCAGATATACATGATAAAAGGTACAACTTCCTTAAGTTTTGTCCACGAGTGTATCTTTCAGAGTTATTGTCTGAATCCAGATATACATGATAAAAGGTACAACTTCCTTAAGTTTTGTCCACGAGTGTATCTTTCAGAGTTATTGTCTGAATCCAGATATACATGCTAGAAGTTACAACTTCTTTAAGTTTTGTCCATGAGTGTATTTCTCAGAGTTATTGTTTGAATCCAGATATACATGCTAAAAGGTACAACTTCCTCAAGTTTAGTCCATGAGTGTATCTTAAGAGTTATTGTCTGAATCCCGATATACATGCTGAAAGGTACAACTTCCTTAATATCTTTGGGTTTCCTTAAGTTTTGTCCATGAGTGTATCTTTCAGAGTTATTGTCTGAATCCAGATATACATGCTAGAAGTTACATCTTCCTTAAGTTTTGTCCATGAGTGTATATTTCAGAGTTATTGTCTTAATCCCGATATACATGCTAAAAGGTACAACTTCCTTAAGTTTTGTCCATGAGTGTATATTTCAGAGTTATTGTCTGAATCCCGATATACATGCTAAAAGGTACAACTTCCTTAAGTTTTGTCCATGAGTGTATTTCTCAGAGTTATTGTTTGAATCCAGATATACATGATAAAAGGTACAACTTCCTTAAGTTTTGTCCACGAGTGTATCTTTCAGAGTTATTGTCTGAATCCAGATATACATGATAAAAGGTACAACTTCCTTAAGTTTTGTCCACGAGTGTATCTTTCAGAGTTATTGTCTGAATCCCGATATACATGGTAAAAAGTACAACTTCTTTAAGTTTTGTCCATGAGTGTATTTCTCAGAGTTATTGTTTGAATCCAGATATACATGATAAAAGGTACAACTTCCTTAAGTTTTGTCCACGAGTGTATCTTTCAGAGTTATTGTCTGAATCCAGATATACATGCTAGAAGTTACAACTTCCTTAAGTTTTGTCCATGAGTGTATCTTTCAGAGTTATTGTCTGAATCCAGATATACATGCTAAAAGGTACAACTTCCTTAAGTTTTGTCCATGAGTGTAATGTCAAAATCCAGAATCTCGTAAGATAGTATATAAACCATTTTCAATATTTAGCGCTTTTATTGGTTTCAACTATGTTCGTATTATATTTTGAATCGAAGCGCTTAACAATCGCCACAATTTAATTTCAAATAGTTATTAATTGACGACAATTTAACATTGTATTGAACCATTTACCTTTGAAAAGAAGACAATGGATTGCGAAAAGTGTGGGAATTAGTTTCGCAGGTTTACTTCTTCTTCTTTCTTACCTCCACTCAATCATATTAGGGTATCAAGCTTATAGAGATTGAGACTTTTGATGGTGTCTGCTGGGGATGAGTGAGCTCATCAATGGATGAGTCAATACAATCAATAATGTGTTTTGGGGTTGCAGGTTGAGAATTTCACTTAGTACATAGGACATCCATCATGATTAGGTGAAGTTGAATGCGTCTTCCTTTGTCATTAATACTGGGAGCACTACTCAGTGGCAGACCGACTTAGCTCCAAAAGAAATGGCCCCCTCTGACATGAGGAACAGACGCCATGTGCAGCCGCTCCTAAAATGGAGTACAAATGTCAAATTATATTGACAAATATTTGCAATCTTATCATATCTTATCTCAGGTTTTAGTGGAAAGAATTTGTGTTTTCGTTTGTTTGTGAGCAAATCTCTCCCGCCTTCTCATTGGACGAATGTGGCCATGTTTGTATATAAAGTGGGCTATGGTATGAGTCGAGGCGAGTGTGGTGGAATATCGTGTGGGGACGCTTAAAGTGTTTTCTGCGTGCTATATCCCTGCTGGCAATCTCGGCGCATACCTGTGTAACCCCGGTCCGATCCCTACCTAAGCAGCAATAAACCTAAGTACTGTTTTTTTTTATTTTATTTAACAAATTGTGGTTTATTATTTACTTTTTTTTTGTATTGTACTTTTGAGTCCACGATTTTTCTGTGTTTAAGTTACTCTTACTGTAGGCCCTAATATTGTATTTGTGTGTTAACCCGTACAAAGTAACTTTTGTCATTGGCGAGCCCTGCCAGGATTACTGGTGTTTTGCACGTGTAAATTCCTGTAATTTTACGTGCGGTTTTTTTTCTTTGATTGAGTGGTTTATTACTATTTTTTGTACTCCATCATGTTCGCGAATTCTATGCTCAACTTGTCAGTGTTTAATGGGATTGATCTCGAATCTTTCATTCGGGAAGTCGAGCTTAAAGCTCGAGTAGGCAAATGGGATCCTGAGGTCAAAGCATTGCTCATGTTCGAGGCTTTATCCCCTGAAGTTAGGTTGAGCTTAGAGGAGATGGGTATCCGTAACGATAGCAGTTTCAAAAGTATTGCTAGTAAACTGAACATATTGTACCCTAAGAAAGCGCGTGGTATTAGGGAATGCCTTAAATTAATAGAAGGTCTTAAGCAGAGAGTTGGGGAAAGTCCTATGGTTTTTAAAGAAAGATTCCTGGCCATTAGAGATAAAGTAGAGTACAGTTTTGACGATAGCCTAGTGTTCGAAATTTTCCTCGAAAATGTGCTCGATAAGTATAGAGAGGCTATTGTTCGCAGCGAGGCTAAATCAATAGACAAAGCAGTCAATGTCATGGCCACGGAGGATAGTGTAGAACACCGTTGCAGCTTTATGAAAGGGGTATGTTCAGTAGAAGGGGTTGAAGAAATAAATAGCATTAAGAGTGAGATGAAGATGTTTAGTGCCAGTGTAAACAGGATGAAGCACGAAAATGAGCAGTGTATTAAGGACCTTAGAAGTGAGATAGAAAAACTGACTAAATTGTTGGTCGAAATCAAGCTGAGTCCATCTGAGTGTAGATTAGGACATATAGCTAGTGATTGTTGCTCAAGACAGTCTTCTATGTCTGCCAACCGCAATACTCTTGACAATGTCGAGATAGTGAACATACGTTCATATGGCGGAGATCCGTATGGAAATCTACCAATAGTTAAGGTTAATATTAACGGCAATATGTGGCACCTGTTATATGATACAGGAAGCCAAGTCAGTATTATTGATTCTGAAAAGTGCAAGGTCTTGAAGGAGAATTGGGACGATGCACTTAAAACTTTACGTATAGTGTCAGTGACAGGCCAAGAGCAGACACTTACACGTGTTAAAACCTGTAGAGTTGGTAACGAAAACGGCATTGAGCTGGGAGAGATAAGGTTTTGGCTAATGTCACTCGGAGATAAGGCCTACGACGGGATTCTGGGAATCAATGATATAAGGAGATTCAATATCCCGTTACCTGCCATACGGGAGCGTTGCAACATGATTTCCTTGAAACAAGAAGACCGAGATTATGTAGACCTTAGCTACGTTGCCAGTGTGCATAGACCGATGGTTTCAAGCTCCTTCGAGGAGAAATCAGTGAAGCGCATTGAAAACGAGGCTGTAAAGTTGCCACCTACTTAGTTTAACAGAAACTGTGAGTGTAGTGCTGGGTCTGTTAATAGTTTTAGAAAGCCTACTTGGGCTGAGAGGTTAAGGGTGATGCGGAAAGCAAAGGAGACTGTCAGACAGTTTATGTCAGGTAATTCTGCTAAAAAGCTTATGAATCCTAGGCCACCTTATACCAAAAGTTTCGACAGAGGAGATCTGGTAATGCTAGCTGTTCCTAAGACTGAAGGTTATTCCAACGTCTATGGGCCTTTCCGTGTGGAAGCTAGGGTCTCCGATGTTAACTTTAGAGTAAGAGGGGTCACCATGCACGATGTGAAAGTTGTACATGTCGATAGGATGAAAGCGTTTAGAAACAGACGTTAAGAAGAGCTTTTAGCTCTTGGACTTGAGAGAACTGAATGGAATTGGATCGTTCGGTTTCTCATCAAGTGAGCGTCTGTCAGTACCCAATGTCTCTACCTAACATACCCAGCCGGTCCCAGATGAGAGCTTATTTGGTCCCCCATTAAACTCTGTATACTAAAGCATATTATATATGTGTGTGTTTGGTAATCACTCATGGTAACTCACGTAGTTTGCGCAGATTTTGTTTTGAAGTTTCTGTTGGGAGGAACAAGATGGAAGGCACCTTTATGGAACGACCCGGATGTCTTCTACTCCTCTCTTTAGTTTTTTTTTTTTTTTTTGTATCTTTATAACATGGCTCCCGTGAGGTTTTTTTTCCTCCCGAACAGCGGGAGGTTTTCCTTACGGGACAATGGGAAGGTTTGGGAGATTTGTTAGTTTCTTTTTTTTTTTTTTTTTTGGGAAAGATACCTTTTGTCAAATTATATTGACAAATATTTGCAATCTTATCATATCTTATCTCAGGTTTTAGTGGAAAGAATTTGTGTTTTCGTTTGTTTGTGAACAAATCTCTCCCGCCTTCTCATTGGACGAATGTGGCCATGTTTGTATATAAAGTGGGCTATGGTATGAGTCGAGGCGAGTGTGGTGGAATATCGTGTGGGGACGCTTAAAGTGTTTTCTGCGTGCTATATCCCTGCTGGCAATCTCGGCGCATACCTGTGTAACCCCGGTCCGATCCCTACCTAAGCAGCAATAAAGCTAAGTACTGTTTTTTTTTATTTTATTTAACAAATTGTGGTTTATTATTTACTTTTTTTTGTGTTGTACTTTTGAGTCCACAATTTTTCTGTGTTTAAGTTACTCTTACTGTAGGCCCTAATATTGTATTTGTGTGTTAACCCGTACAAAGTAACTTTTGTCACAAACGCTGATCATCCTGTACCCCTGGATTTGGAGCCCTTACAGGGTACTATCAGCCGGGCCAGCTGAGCCCAGTTTTTTTAATTATTATAGTTTGTTACTGCTCCCCCTCCTCCTTTTTCATCCGGGCTTGGGACCGGCAATGGCGGAGTTTTGCTAATTGAATAGATTTCATTCTAAGTTCTTACGCCAGTTAGTTATTGATTCTATGTGCCTTCGAACTCTTTAATCACTCAAGAACAGCTAGAAGGTAGATAATTTAATCTACTTGTAGGTAATAAAAAGTCACCAACAGCTATGCTAGTAATGACACAGTGATGACGCCTAAAAGCAGACTGTAGATCCTGTGATCACCAACCAACTCCAGATTTACGGATCACCACTTGTACATGTCTGAAGTTATAATGTAGATCTTGTTTTCCGTCACCATGCACAGCAGTGGAATGTTCCAATTGGCATCAAAATTCAGACCGTAGACCGTGTGAACACCAACCAACTCCAGATTTACGGATCACCACACACTTGTACTTGTCTGAAGTTATACTGTAGATCTTATTTTGTGCGTCACCATTCACAGCAGTGGAATGATACAATTGGCATCAAAATTCAGACCGTAGACCCTGTGATCACCAACCAACTCCAGATTTACGGATCACCACACACACTTGTACTTGTCTGAAGTTATAATGTAGATCTTGTTTTCCGTCACCATTCACAGCAGTGGAATAATCCAATTGGCATCAAAATGCAGACCGTAGACCCTGTGATCACCAACCAACTCCAGATTTACGGATCACCACACACACTTGTACTTGTCTGAAGTTATAATGTAGATCTTGTTTTCCGTCACCATTCACAGCAGTGGAATGATCCAATTGGCATCAAAATTCAGACCGTAGACCCTGTGATCACCAACCAACTCCAGATTTACGGATCACCACACACACTTGTACTTGTCTGAAGTTATAATGTAGATTTTGTTTTCCGTCACCATTCACAGCAGTGGAATGATCCAATTGGCATCAAAATGCAGACCGTAGACCCTCACCAACCAACTTCAGGTTCACGGATCACCACTTTTACTTGTCTGGAGTTATACTGTAGATCTTGTTTTACGTCACCATTCACAGCAGTGGAATGGTCCAATTGGCATCGAAATGCAGCCGTAGATCCTAGTTCACAACACAGTTGAGGAATGATCTCACAATCTGTATTCAGTAGTAAACTGTTAATCCTAGTAACCCACATAGTTAAAATGAATATTGTCATTAGTAAGTAGTTATTTATCCTGATTTCCCAACACATTTGTAGAATGATTCCACATGTTGACAGCGGTGAGTAGACCATTGATCCTGGTTTTGAAGACAACATTTGAGCATGTATTGGCACCAGAAACGAGACCAGTGATCCTAGTTTTCAAAGCATAATGTTGGCATAGGAAAGTAGACCATTGACTCTGGTTTTGTAGACCTCAATCGAACAGCGTTAAGTATACAGTTGGTTCTGGTTCTGAAGACAACAGCATGTAATGAAGCGATGTGTAGACCGTTGATCCTGAAGACAACAGCATGTGTTGGCCCCAGAAAGTAGACCATTCAGTCCACGAGGTAGATAACCAACCCTCTGGCTACTATTCAGTATAAACGTGACGAGCGGGACCATTCCAGTTTCGACACTCGAAGTTTATGGGTTAATGGCTAGAGCATTATTGGTCAACCCTTGAGGTCAGGTTCAGAGGATGACAATGGTCCCTTGCTAATTAACCATACCTTGGGATGACTGGTCAGATTTGTGCCGAGATTGGTTCCTCTTTGTTCCCAACGCTATTCTGGGAATCCTTCTTCTTTGATGCTTTTGTTCTTGAACATGTTCCTATATATATCCCTGGCAGTGGCGTACTCAATATCACCGCATTACATCTACTTCATTCCCAAAACACATGATAATCCATATAGGCTATGCTTCCAATAAAAAAATGACATCTTGAAACTATACAAACACCTACTTTTTATTTCAATATTTAAGATATGAGAAAGGTTATCATTATCAAGACATACCATTATATAGTTACAAGAGTGTTAGAGATATTTAAATACAGTAGCAAAAAAAGAGAAAAATTAAAATATAAAGTTTTACATATAGTACATGTGAGAAAATAAAAGAAGAATTTAACAATTTGTTAGTTGAATCTATCTTGAAGGAAATTAACTACCTCTTAAAGAATTTTCAAACAATTTAATAAATTTTTCTAATGTTTATATTTTCTGAATAGATTAAATAAATTGTCTGTTTATCCTCAACATATTGAATTTTCAAATATCCTCAATTTAGCTCCATCTATCGAATAAAATTATAAATAATATCAACGCTACTCTCTCTTTTCCTCTTTTATATATTTATAATTAAAATCTATTTCTACAGACCCCTTATTCACCGCAATAGATAGATATTTGAAAAGAAAACACATGGCTCATCAGTGTCAAAATCTCAAAGCGGTTTTTCCAGTTTAATCTACAGACCGCTCACTATTAGACAGTTCCTAAATACCTTTATTAGATTCCGCTCAAAAAGAGCAACCTAGCTTATGCTATTTGCAATGAAGGATATGAACAGGTTCTTCACATATAACAAAAGTGTCCAAAGCGGGATTCGATCCCGGTTCATGGCTATCGGACACCAACGGTTTACACCGCCGGCCACCGACTCCGTCAACCATTAGACCCGGTTCCAAAATCACTTTATTAGGTACCGATTAAAAGGAGAACAACCTAGCTTATGATATTCACAACAATGAATAATATGTGAAAGTTATTCACATATTAAAACAAAGTGTCCAATACGGGATTCGATTCTGGTTCATGGCTGTCGGGAATCGAGGGTTTTACCAACTCGTCCAAAACCATTAGACTTGTTCTTGTTCCAAAATCACTTTACCAGGTACCGCTCAACAAGAGAAACCTAGCTTATGATATTTACAACAATGAATAATACCTGAAGGTTATTCACATATTAAAACAAAGTGTCCAACGCGGGATTCGTTCCGTTTCATGGCTGTTGGGAATCGAGGAATCTTCGTCCACCGACTTTTCACCATTAGACTTGTTCCAAAATCACTTTATTAGGTACCGCTCAAAAAGAACAACCTAGTTTATGATATTTACCACAATGGATAATATCAGAAGGTTATTCACATATTAAAGCAAAGTGTCCAACGCGGGATTCGTCCCGTTTCATGGCTGTCGGGAATCGAGGGTTTAACCACTCGTTCACCGACTTCTCACCATTAGACTCTAATTCTTATTTTTCCTACATTTTTAGAGAATACAGTAAATAGCTATTTCATTGACCTAATAAATATATATTTTCGTTTTCAACCATATATAATCTTATTAAAAACAAAGTAGGCATATCCTGAACAGGAGCACATGTGCTTTACAGAATGCAGAGCGCCATCTGGTGGAACAGAAATCAACTAAACATTGATTTAGCCTGTTTCCTTATATTTGGCCAACCCAATTTCTTGATAAATCAAAAAAAGCTCTCCACCATCGCGTTTCGCGCTTTTTGGCGCTCGTCAGCATGGAGCAGACTGTACCACTGCGACCAAAAGGAGATTAATTTGGCGAAACAGCTGAGAGGGTTCACCACTGATGAACCAAGCCTTCTCATTCAATAACTTATATCATTGCAGTAAGGTCTGTAGAGATAATATTTGATGATATTATTGAAAAAAGACACACATTGCCAGTAAACTTATTTGTTACAAATTTTAACCATAGTTGGGAATTAATTTTTTATTTCTTATCCCTCGTACATTTGGTACAGGCCATGATAATCATGGTGGGTAGAGGTTGACGACTGTTTTTACTGTAAGTGCATCACATGTCTACACATGCGAAAAGAAGTTTGACTTTGCACTTACAAATGTGCCAGAGTCCCGTTTGATTACTTGCATTCGCTGGTGGGGTTGGACTTTTGCAAGAATCTGGGACCATTTGAGCTTTTTTTTTTTAAAGATAAAAGTGTCCAATGCGGGAATCGAGCCTGGGTCGTGCGGTCGAAAACCAACGGTTTAGACCATCCTTCCACCGACCCCCAAAAATTGAATTTATAAATTTGTTATATATAGTTGTCGTCTAAGTTGATACCATCATCCAGTGATGAACATATTCAGACGATCACAGTGAGACATGACCTAGGAGTGTCGGCTGATGTTGCATAAGTACCACGTGCTCCTATGTGAGGGGTTTCACATTTCCCCCGTCTGGGTTACACACATCCACCGCTTTATCAACCTTGCCTTTCATTTATAACATAGATAATATTTATTATTCATTTCATAAATCAGTTTTCCTTATGTTAAATTTACTTTATATCGTATGCATTTTAGAAAAAAAATACACACATGTACATAAGTTAAGAATCTATAATAATAATAATAAAAAAACAGATAACCGGCGACACCAAAGCCTTTCCATCTTCTTAAGTTATAGATAAAAATTTTGCCGGGAGGATATTTATCAGCGTCTAGTTTCAACGTCTATTTTGACGGGAGAGGATGAAGGTCGCCCTACAAACTGTGCCTCTACGACCAAATAACTGGGCCTAGAGGTTTTCTGAAAACATTCAAATAGTTATTTAAGTCTAAATTTGCTCGAGAACTTAAAAACATGGAAAAATAAATAGGAAATATACTTTTTAAATAATATTATCTCTAGTAAACCTGTGGTACAGACTATGATTATCATGGTGGGAAGAAGTAGGCGACTGCTTTCACTGTAATTGCATCACATATCTACACATTTAAATAAAAAGGCATATATTGGATCATTTATTTTACCAATATTTCAGTTGGCTGAACGCCAACCTTTATCAAGGTATTATAACATATTTAATGTCTGTTAACATTTTAAATATGTTATAACACCTTGATAAAGGTTGGCGTTCAGCCAACTGAAATATTGGTAAAATAAATGATATTTTGATCCGATATATGCCTTTTTATTTAAAGATTTATTTATGGATTGCTCTATTTTCAAAACGATATCTACACATGTAAAAAGAAGTTAGACCTTTGCACTTTCAAATGTTCCATAGCCTCGTTTGGTTACTAGTACTCGCTGGTGGGGTTGGACCTTTGCAAGAATCGGTGGTGATTGGAGCCTATTATTTTTTAATTAGAGAAAAGTTTTCAATGCGGGATTCGATCCCAGGTTGTAGCGGTCGAAAACCAACAGTTTAGACCATCCTTCCACCGACCCCCTAGGAAACACACACACACACAGACAAAAACCTTTATTTGGGACTTGCCCCATACAGATTCTCCCAATTGGGTAAGGTAATAATCATCTTGTGTTATTTACATAGAAATTGAACTGGCTTTACTCTTCGTCTCAAAATCATTCACTTGTTGACTGGTCCTTACATAATGATGATCTAAAGAATTTATAATATGCTATTGTCTTAGATATGTTTACTGACATTTTTGAAAGAAATACGTAGGGTGAAATGTTAGTACATTTAATTTGTTGATATAGGACTTTCCTCTCTGCATCAAGGGCTGTACAATTAAGCAGGTAATGGGGGAGTTCTTAAGTAATTTCCCTTAGGAAATATAATAAAACAGTCAAATCGGATAGTAGAATGAGTTAAAGGTATATTATGACTGCTCCAATGAGTAATTTAGACATAGTATCACGGTGCTCAATGTTCTAACACGCCAATGCAATGTCGGTCAGTAACCTAGCCATGTGACACCGTGGAACATTCCAGCTAAAGTGATCACAGCCCAACATTCCTTTCAACATCTTTTCCTTCAACTCTTTCTTAATTATATAAAAGGGCGTACCTGGATCTGTAAAGAAAAAAAAGACATGTTTTTTCTCAAAATATTTCGAGAGATTGCTCTCTCTTTATCAATTTATTGTACAGTGAATTTAATTTACAAATTATTGTAGATCACATGAAAACAAAATTTTCATTGGTCAAAAAAAAAATTTAATAATAATACATGAAAAAAATTAATAATAATAATAATAATACAATAAAAATATTATGAAAATTAAAGGCTTTTTAGAATGCAGTATTTTATAAAATGTTTTTGAAACAAAATATATGGAAACAAAAATAAGAAACAAATGAAGTTGACTGCTATTATTATAAAAGAAATTAAGTTAAAAGAGACACATAAGGTTCGGGGATCTCTTCATATCTGTTTACACTAGCAGGGTCCTTCATTGATGCTATGGCCTTCAGGAACTTCCTCTGGTGTGAGTTCTGGATGCCCCTGTAAATAGTGGAAGTATTTTCCCAATCTGGCTGATGTCCCGATCGGAGATTTGTTTTCATGTTATCTACAATAATTTGTAAATTAAATACACTGTGCAATAAATTGATAAAGATAGATCAATCTCTCTCTCGAAATATTTTGAGAAAAAAATTGTTTTTTTTTTATTTTCTTTACAGATCCAGGTACACCCTTTTATATAATCTTAATTAATGGATTGCCTTTTGACTCAAACTCTTTCTTAATTGTCTTGAGAGATTGAACAAATTCTCCATGGATACTATTTTCAATTTTTGCTAATTAACATACAGCTTTATTAAGACCACCGGTCTTATACAGATACTCCATAGGAAAGAAACAAGGTAATCAAAAGACTTGAAGATATATAAATATGCAAAAAAAAAAAAAAAGGTCGCCGGAGTTGCACTTAGAGTAAAAGCGCTTATGTACATTTATTTAAAACAAGTTGCATATATATCATCTTTGCCACCACACGAAAGTAATGAAATTTGTAGACAACAAAAGAATATCGTTTAATACCTGCTTTATCGTTTTTGAAGTCATAAACACTTCGGACAGTAGATTTCTTAATTGTTCTAAAAAAATAAAATGCTAACTCTACTGGCCGAAGTGTCTCTTACTTAGAACAATGCATGCCAGCCAGGCAACCTCTATCCTTGGTTCATTAGTAAAATTATCGCCAAAAAAAGATTATCGAAGGATTTTTTCTCCATTCTTCAGTAGAGGTGGATACTCGGGCAAACGTCCAACACGCCCTGGGGGTGCAGCTCATTTTCATTTAAAGTGCGTCAGAAATTGGAATGACTCACAACTATTTCCTGTTCAGTAATTTTCCCCGTGGAAATACCTGGGCGTTTATCCTTTCTACCATCAACTATGGGCAGAATTATTGAAAGTTTCCATATTCTCTAAGGTGTTGATGTTCTGGTTAGTGATTGCCAGAAAAATTTAAATCTATAAAATTATTTTCAGATATGAGAAATTATAATTTTGCCCGTTTAAAATCGAGAGCTCGAAATATGGCGGTGTTTATGTAATAAAGGAAGGTATTGCGAAAGGTTTTCCGATTATTTCTATAACATTATCATAGTGGAATCATGCTTCTTCTTCTTCTTCCTTATCTCCACACAGAGTGAAGTAGAATGCGTCTGCCTTTGTCATTTGGGAGCACTACTCAGTGGCAGGTCGACTTAGCTCCAAACGAAATGGCCGCCTCTGACATGAGGAACAGACGCTATGTGCAGCCGCTTCTAACATGGAGTACAAACACTGCTCATCCTGTATCCCTGGATCAGGAGCCCTTAGCCAGCTGAGCCCAGGTTTTTTAGTGAGCTTATTACTGCTCCCCCTCCTCCTTTTTCATCCGGGCTTGGGACCGGCAAAGGCGGAGTTGGAATCATGCTACAAACACAAATGCAATTCTATCAATAATTGCATATACCATTTTAGTCCATCCCTCAATTTTATTCCATTTAAATCTCATTAAAATATGTTCAGGAATTTGGTGGACGAATGGTCTGAAGTGTAGACTCTAAAATTTTGTTTTTCGACCGCTACGACCCGGGATCGAATCCTGCATTGGTCCCTTTTTCTAATTGAAAAAAAATGCCTTTAATGGCCCCTGATTCTTTCAAAAGTCTAACCACACCAATATTTACTCATCTAAAAGAATCCTGTATGTGAAGAGTGTCCTCAATGAGAACCAGAACGCCGCGTTGTCGTGAGGTGCGGTGTTCCATAGATGAGCAATGACATCAAAGGATCAAAAAGAGAGGTCGCTATGAACGCTTGGTCGCCACAAGCCATTTATCCCTTTGACACCTCTTGCTTCAAACCCCGAATATCAAAAGGATCGATAGGCCACGCTTTCGCGGTCCGTATTCGTACTGAAAATCAAGATCAAGCCAGCTTTTGCACTTTCACTTCACGCGAGGTTTCCGTCCTCGTTGAGCTCGCCTTAGGACACCTGCGTTACCCTTTGACAGATGTAACGCCCCCAGCCATTACCATTTCGCTGTTCATATGGCTCTACCCTGACAAAATTACAAACGGAGGTCTCTGTGCTATTAGGTGAATAGCAGTCTTCTTAACGGGCGCCATGAGTGTAGATCGCTGTCGACCAATCTGTGTATGATGGTGCTGGTAGATATGGGAATCAAGAGTGTCCTGGACATCCTGTAATATGGCGACATAGTGGACTGTGGGGCCGCCAATGCCATCCGGCGGATGCGTCAATTCACACGTGCTGGCGTTGCTATTTCCTTGTTCTAACCATCGACACCATAGTTGGTGCACTGTGGACACGTCGAGGTGTCTGTCCGTAGAATTTGACTATGGACCAACTTCTGATTCCAATCACCTCTCGTGGAATCGTCTGTCTGCTGGAACTGCTTCAGGCGGCCTGGCATTCTCTGCTACTAAACCTTTTCTCTTAGTCACGAAATAAAAAATTGCAAATACTTTCCCTGTCAGACAGAAATGCGAATATTGGCAAATATTCAAGTTCCTTCTCTTACATCTAAATCTACATGCACGGGATAGCTGCGTAATTTGCATCGTTTACATTACTCGGTGAGCTAATTTACCTTGATATTTGCATATTTTTCTGCCCAGTAAATCTTGATGTTGCAAATTCAGAGTCACACAGTGTATTTACACAATTCGTATCTTTTTTTATATTTTATTCTATCGCAAAGATAAACAAGAACGTCGAAATAATAATTTTGATTTGTCAAATTATATTGACAAACATTTGTATTTTTATCTTATCACTGTTTTTAGCGGGAAGAATATTGTTTTCGTTTGTTAGTGAACCAATTTCTCATCGGACCAATGTGGTCATGTTTGTATATAAGAGGGGACTAAGGGAATGCGAGAGGGCAGTGTGTTTGATTATCGTGTGGAGACGCTTAAAGTGTTCTCTGCGTGCTTTATCCGTGTCTGGTGATCTCCTCGCATACCTGGGTGACACCGGTCCGATCACTACCAACGCTACAAAAAAAGATAAGTACTGTTTTTTTTTTTGTTTGTTTTTTAAATTTAACAAATCGTGATTTTTTTTATTCAACTCCCTTTTATTGTTGTTTTTATACTCTTGAGTGTACGCTTTTCTGTATGTTAAGTTATTCTTACTTCAGGCCCTATTAAATTGCACATTGTGTGTTATTCGTAAAAGATTACAAATGTCAGATTAACATTTGAACCTTTAGGAACTCAGTTAAGGCACACAAAAATAGAATATCCAAATCGCATTATTCATTATTTGTTTATTTGAACATTCTAGCCTATTCAGTTCTCGGCAACAATTTGGGTTCTTCTAATGCATGGCTTGAACTCCAACTCCGTCTTTATCGGTCCCAAGCCCGGATGAAAAAGAAGGAGGGAGAGCAATAACAAGCTCGGTAAAAAACCTGGGTTCAGCTGACCCGGCTGATAGTACCCTGTAAGGGCTCCAGGGATACAGGATGTCTGTCCTTCATGTTAGGAGCGGCTGTACATGGTGTCTATTCCTCATGTCAGAGGTGGTCATTTCATATTGGAGCTAAGTCAGTGGCCTGTCACTTAGTAGTGCTCCCAGTCTTAATGACAAAGGCAGACACTATCTACCTCACCCTCTCATCTCTACAAGCTTGATACCCTGATATGGTTAAGCGGAGATAAGAAAGAAGAATAGAAGGAAGAAGATGACTTGACCCTTAATTTCTAGATCATAAATGAAAAACCAAGGTTCATTATTTTATCAATATTTACAAGAAACACACACATATTAGGTCATTTTCAATAGAATTAATAATGGTATGACAAACCTTTTCACCAGCTTGTATACACAAGTATGACACCGCATTTTTTTCCGGTTATAAAAAAAATCTAATTAAATTCAAACAAAATTATACTAGACATTTAACAAAAATAATTTTAATTGTTATTTACAACATTATTTCATAATTTGAGTAGTTTATGGATGCCATCATTAAAAATATATATTTTTTGGTTTCGAGGCAATCCATTCATCAAGTCAATTTTCAACCCATTCGCGACTCTGGAAGTGCTGGTCAGCCAGTCCATGTGCTATCGACCGGAAGAGGTGATAATCCGATGGAGAGATGTCTGGAGAGTATGGCGGGTGGGGTAAGACTTCCTATTTGAAGTCTTTCAGGGTGTATTTCACCGATTATGCGACATGTGGCCTTGCGTTGTCATGAATCAGTGGTGGTGGTGTCTTGTCCAGTTTTATTGCTCCATGGAAAGGGGGTGCCATTGTCCCGTTAGTCAGCCACATTTCAGAGTTCCCTGTTCACGGTTACCGTAGCGGCTCACGACACCGTACTTCGCCCTACACGCCCTGCTTCTCCCGCCTGCCACGTAGAGGAGGACTTCTGAGCAGGGTCATGAATAAGTATCAACTCCGTATCACCAAGCATCAATAATAGTTTCTTTTAACATATATAGATGACGCACTATCTCCTTTTATTATAATTTATTTATGCTTAACACTGTAGCATTGTATGTGTATGAATTATTTGTGGAATGAGCCTTGCACGATGCCAAAATTTACATGTAATTATATTATTCTCAAAGCTTATGCTCATAGTTAGATAATTGGTAATTAACATAATTTTATTGACACCTTGTCAATACATGTAAAAGTGAACAATATGCACTTTTGTTTTAAACTAATTAGATATAAACAACTATGTACAATTAACACGACGCCTCTACCACCACTGCAGAGTTTGGTGGAGAATCACCAGTGGGTCTCCAGCGACACCGTGTAATACGTGATCTACGACCATTTAATATCACAACCAATATTTAAGCATTCAGTGGTGGATATATAAGCAGAATCGTCTAATACAATAGTTGAGTTCTAAAAAGCTGTCTGGTGGATCAAATTGGCAAAATCATTGAGAGAGTTCACCACTAATAAGCCAGGCCCTACCAATATGTTCTATATGAAAAGAAAAACTTGTACGTAATAGTTTCATTCCGTAAAAATCGTCATATTTTGACTGCCACGACTCGGAATCGATTCCCGTATTGGAAATCTTTTTTTGAAGAAAAAATGCTTCAAAGAAACCGATTCTTGTCCAGGTTCAACCATTCCTCCAGTAATTACAAGTAACCAAATGGTTCTCTGCCACACTTGTAAGTTGATGTCGTGTCCAATGAAGAGCCTCAGATATCTCCATGCATCTCTATCACAGCATTCGTAATGTTGTAAAGCTGCTGCTCTGGGTACATGTCAATTTTCTGCAAGGCTGCGGCCATTGCTGGACATGAGAATATGTGGGTAGGTGTTAGTTCCACACCAGGACAGTTGTTGCATGTTCTATAGGTTCTTGTGCCATCTGGATGTATTGTCATTCCTTTATAGTGTTTTGTTCTAAGTCTTGTTATAGTTTTTGTAATTCTTCTCTTAGAGAGAGAAAGAGAGATTGATATTTTAAAATATTTTATTGACATCATACACAAGTCAATGGTGATATAAGAGAGAGAGAGAGAGTTTATTTGGCATATTTGATCTTTCCTTTCGGCTCAATTTTCTGACTTCCTTTGCTAATTGTGTAAGTACAAATATTAATCTGATTTCTTTATGTGTAAATCTTTGGGAAAACCCCAGGACTATAATAGAAAAACTGAGACAATGGAACCTAATGGAGATCGTTTAATCGACTTAAGGAATAAGTAACAACAACAACATGTGTAGACAAAGCAGTCGCTAACTACCGGGTTATGCGGGTCCCTCGATGGCTCCCTTGGCCACCGATACTGGAGTTGCACGAGTATCAGGCCCCTCGTCCGGGAGGCCTTCAACTTCATTGGGAGACCACCTGATCTCCAGGCATGGATATTCGGGACTGGGCAGGAGGACGACGGCCATCCTTGCGTCAACGAAGTGCCGAATTTATCGGTGCAGGTGGGGCTGGGTGGTGGAATTGAGGACATCGCCTGGAAGAGGACACTTGTACGGTGGGGAATACTCCCCGGCTGAAAATGTGAATTTATAAATATTAATTATTTTTTAAATTACTATATAATAAGACAAAATAGCCTAGCTGCGAATGCTTTAGACTTTAGAACCTGATATCCCTGGTTCGAACACGCTTTTCGCTATCTTTTTATTTTCTCTGATTATTTTTGTGATCTCTTTCTCATAGGTAAATATTGACTGAGTTGTCAATAATTTTTTTTTAATTGTCAACTACCCATCATTATTATTATTATAATCTCTACGACACGCATACTAGAGATAAATATAAAAATTGGTATAAATTAGAGAGATTTGTGAAGTTAGCCGACTACAGGTTCCACCAAGTTGGCTGGCCCAAAGAGTAAGAGGCCCCATGTCAGCAACTGTCAACCACTAACACGACATCATTAGAGCCGGGGAAGAAAACAGCTTGTGATGGATGGTGTCATGTGAGGGGCGACAAATTGCAGACGACCCTCCCTGGACAACAGACGCCGCGGTGGACAGTCACCAAAGTAAGTCTTTTGTTCCTTCAACCTTTGTCCTCTATTGAACCTGTCATGTCAACACTACCTGGGGATCATTAATTATTTATAAATTGCCTGGGAAAATTCTTCGCATACGATGTTTAGCATGTCATTAGGAATATATATATATCAAAAGAAATAACACTATTATAAGCACGGGTTTCTATTATTTAAATAAAACAAACAATATACTGTCATTAATGCTAATATCACACGATAAATAATATTATTTGAATTCGTTTTTTAAATTCTTTCTATCTTTACTATTAAAAAACCGTTTATGTACATCATATTGCATCTATCAGTTACATTTAATTGAATAAAAATGACATATATAATTATTTTGAAAATAGAGCAATCCATAAATAAATCTTTAATTAAAAAGGTCAAAAATATCATTTATTTTACCAATATATCAGTTGTCTGAACACCAACCTTTATCAAGGTGTTATAACATGGTGTTGACACACATTAAATAAATGATATTCTGATCCAATTTATGCCTTTTTAATTAAATATAATTATTTGAAAATAATATTAGAGATATACTACAAGGTGCCTTCATCAATTTTCAATTTTCAGCACTGGCTGAATAGTGATTTTTTTTAAAGCTAGAGAAAATTAATTTTATACACAGTTAAATATATTGGAAATTTGACCACACCTGACTGAAAATACGAGTCTCTTGGCGCACGTACCGATCTAAAAAAAGAACAAAACAACTTTCTTATACAGTTCGTGTTTCTTTTTTTAAAATGGCCGTTTTAGAAGATCAGAGAATCTTCATTGTTTTGTTTTAAATTAAAAAAAAAATGATATTGAGATGCGCATGAATTGATTAAAGAAGCTTTAGAAATACTGCTTTATTCTGTTCAATAAATTTTGAATAGCTGGAATGCCCACTCTTCTTCACCGCTAGACAACAGACAATAAATAATGTTGTAGATCTATATCAATTTGTAAATAGCAGAGATAATTATCATAGATTTAACTATTTTT
The DNA here is from genome assembly GCA_030710605.1 of Cordylochernes scorpioides. Lineage (NCBI taxonomy): Eukaryota > Metazoa > Arthropoda > Arachnida > Pseudoscorpiones > Chernetidae > Cordylochernes > Cordylochernes scorpioides. The sequence goes on along the minus strand of CP092885.1, from coordinate 4,072,928 downwards.
GTAAATATATTTGTGATTATCTTTCTAACCTGAAAGTTTCAGGTTCCTAATATATATTATTGTGTCTCTTTTTTATTTTTGATTACCTTTTCTTGTATAATATGTTTATAACTGTTTCTGTTTTAAAAAATGTAAATCGACGCAATTATCTCTAGCCTGGATATCGCGTTTTGTGTGTTGAAATAAATAAAGATTTTTGAATGGTTTTCACTCTTCCAAAAAAGTCTTCTTTTTATTTACCTATTTTCATAAGTTATGAAAGGTTGAAAAAACACCGGACTCAACAAAAAAGAAAGAAAGTATATATAAAACTATAGGATATATATATACATTGTTTTGTGAATAAACTTTAAAAGGAATAAAAAGATAAATAAAAAGTTTGATTCAGTGGGCCACCATTGTTTATTCCAGTAAACCAGAACGACGGCCTCACAAAATACCCGTCGCTCTAAATTTTGTTCATTTTCTTCCTGCTCAGCCAGATTCCAAGGATGTGAAAATTTGCTCTTGAATGGAACAATGTAAGAAGTTTGAATACAATGGGTATATTTATACGTTTCTAATTGTTCTCATAGCCTTGAATCAAACCTGCATTTTAAAATAGGATCGTTATGAAACATTTTCTCGAATTATTATCAAATTGTATATTTTATGGTCTATGCATATTTATTTTATAATACATATTTTGCTGCTCCATGGAAAGAGGGGGGGGGGTGCCATTGCCCCGTTAGTCAGCCATATTTCAGAGTTCCCTGTTCACGGTTACCGTAGCGGCTCACGACACCGTACTACAGAGCAGTCCCTTACTTGTGCTGCCTCTCCCGCCCGCCATGTAGAGGAGGGACTTCTGGGCAGGAAACACACTCCGAACCATATATACAGTTGCCCGGCCATCCTTGCAGCCCTCTATATGGCAGACATCAATCCAGAAGAGGACATCCATACGAACAAGGCACCTTTGTTGGCTGTTATTGTGATCAGGGTGCACGGACCGATCTGATCTGCTCCATGGACAAGACACCACCACCAAAATACATATTATTATTACATATAATACGTAGTGTGTGTGTGTGCGGGTAACTTCCTTACATCGAACCAAAACAAATCACACACACAAAGCTTTATTAAGACCAGCGGTCTTATACAGAATCACCACAGGAAGAAAAAAATAGATGGAGCTCTTATACTCCAGGCAGCGCAGCACCCAACAACAGCCTCCTGGTCTGACGCATGTCCAATGGCCGAACCAAAACAAATATAAAATAATGGTTTTTCAAATGGAGGTTGTCTGACTTGAACTGACAAATTGTTTTGGGGGAAGACACCCTCTCTGACAGTCTCAATAAATTTACATATTTGTATTTTCTCATTTCTATCATAAGTAGTGTTGTTGCTTATTCCTCAAGTCGTTTAAACAATCTCCATTAGGTTCCATTGTCTCAGCTTTTCTATTATAGTCCTGGGGGTTTCCCAGAGGTCTTTTTTGGGAGGATTTGATACAATTCGATATATAGATGATCATGAGTAGTTAAGTTGATCAATTTTAGCAGATAAATCGCCAGCTGTTAGCATCTTAAGGAATACTGACTTGAAATGATCATAAATTACAGATTGAATGTATTGACTCATCCAATGATGAGCTCTACTCATCCCCAGCAGACACCATCAACAAGCTCTACAAGCTTGATACCCTGATATGATTGAGTGGAGATAAGAAAGAAGAAGAGACTCATCCCCAACAGACATCATCAACAAGCTCTACAAGCTTGATACCCTGATATGATTGTTGAGTGGAAATAAGAAAGAAGAAGAGACTCATCCCCAGCAGACACGATCAACAAGCTCTACAAGCTTGATACCCTAATATGATTGTTGAGTGGAAATAAGAAAGAAGAAGAAGAGACTCATCCCCAGCAGACAGATCAACAAGCTCTACAAGCTTGATACCCTAATATGATTGAGTGTAGATAAGAAAGAAGAAGAAGATAATTTCCAGATATTATTGACTTGGCCGTGAAGCGCTTGTAACCAGATCAACGGAATACAGGGATACATTAGCAGGGCGGTGGATATGTCCCCGTCCTATTGAGATAAATGACGGTCGAAGTCTAGTGTGAGAATTGTCCCCAACATTCCTCGCCAGATTTATTGATGAGGAAACTCTACCTGGAACCACGCCTACCTCGTCACCCCTCAACCTATCAACACTTAATTATTCTTTTTGATTAGTTATAAAACCTGTAAATATTTACGAATGGAGACATTAAGTCGCGAATGTTTCTTTTCGCAAAGAAATTAAACTTCTACTGCCCTTGCTGCGATAAAAAATATATATATTAGGAGTGCCTGGCTAACCAGTGGCGGAACCGCTGGGAGGGTTCACCACTGATGAGCCAAGCTCTCTCAATACATTTTTATAATCGCAGTAAGAACAGTTTAAGTTTGATTAATTTGTGAAAAGAAACATTCGCGTTTTAATGTCTTCATTAGTTATATATAGATGGCGTGTTATTGCTTTGTATTAACAAGTATTTACATTGTTCAATACTCTAAAAATAATTTACATTTTTGACGGATTGTGTAAATTTTATTTGATCCCTTGTGGAAAACATGAAATCAAAGCCAGTGCTGGAATGAAGAGGGCAATTAGTCCGAAACCATTGTCTACAGATGAACGCATCTCAGTTTGCCAAAACGGTTGTGGTTTTTTTTACCGAACTGGGTCCGCTAGTTTACGGGGACGGTCAATAGATGACGTCTATTTTGACGGGAGTAGGGGACCTTATTTTTATAAAAATACTGACCTTGAATAGTGATTGCATTGACATTTTAGTGACGCATTGTTACACAGAACACAGTGTACACGGTTCTCAATTATATAGAAGCTGGTTTGTTTGGAATAATTTTCGAGAAGATAGCTTACACGAGGAGAAAAAATAAATCTAAATTTGAATTCTTTTATATGGATATAGGATATGAAAGAAAAAGGTTTATTAATTCAACTATCTAGTTGGCTGGAAGGAGGTGTGGGCGAATTGAAGCTGTGCCAACAACCTTGCACGAGGTTGGCGTGATCGATGGTTGGATGCAGGTGGCCACGGCATTCTCTGCCGTTCTATTGGTTTACTTTTACACGCGTGGAAGTTGTACCTCTCAGCGTGTAAATATGAATTCAGACAATAACTCTGGAAGATACACTCATGGACAACACTTGGGGAAGTTGTACCTCTCAGCATGTAAATATGGATTCAGGCAATAACTCTAATAGATTACACTCATGGACATAGCAGTTGTACCTCTTAACGTGTATATTTATATGGATTCAGACAATAACCTTTGAAGTTACACTCATGGACAACACTTAAGGAAATTGTACCTTTTAGCATGTATATCGGGACAATAACTCTGAAAGATATTACAGTGACCTTTATTGAAGACACACGAGTGTGGCCTTCTGAAGCCATACCTCTGTAGAAGGTTTATAAAGATCCAAAAGATTGCCTTTGCACATAAAGAAACACATTGTGATTATTTATAATATTATTTCATAATTGTTCAATGACAAAAATTAAATATTCCTTCTTTATTCTTATGATATTTCAATAAAAGCTTTAAAAAATCTATTTTTTTACTAAACAATTATATATACATATACAGCCGAACCTAGATAATTCGAAGCCAAAGAGCCAACATTTTGAATTAAAAAAGTTTTGAATAAAAGGGATCAAATTCTAGGGACCAAGATAAATATAGGAATTAAAGATGTTTTAGAATTGAAGACGTTCGCATTTTCCAGGTTCTACTGTATATATATGTGATATCTTGGGACCTCTGGGACCAGTGTTACCTGATGCTAGACGAACCTCGATGTCAACTCTCCCGTGCAGTCGTGGTGGAAGGCGACACAGCTGGGCCAAAGGTGAAATAAACAAACAGAGATTCCACTAAGAAGCGTCTGACGTCAAGAAGGAATGGGATGAGGGGAGAGAGAGATCTTAAGAGCAAGTGTTACCGTTGGAATCCAAGCGAAGACTGACAATTCTTGCTTCTCGATTTAACACCACGACCTTGCTTCTTTCTAATTGGCTGACCTATTTAGGTGATTCTTTCCTAATTGGTGGGACTTTTTCACGTGGCCGTAGGCTATTGGTTGACCTACTTAGGTATTGTCTTCTGATTGGGCCTGGCTTATCGCTTTGACGGAAGATATATCCGGTCTTGGTCCGGAAATACTGGGCGTTACTCTTAGCTTTTATGGTTTCCGCGTTATCAGATACGCCCGGTCCAGTCAGGAAGTATTGACTTGTAAATTATTTATAGTTGGGCTGGTTTTAAGCCTCTTTTGCTAGGCCTTGCTTCGACTTCTGTCCTAAGCCTGATTAGTTTTAACCTTAATTTTCTCCTGTCAGTCTCCATTCCTTCTATCTGTACAGTTGCGATACTTTATTAGATTCTTACGCGGTACAGATTGATGTTAGTTGAGTCTTTCTATGTGCAGTACATAAGAAGTTATATACAGTCATGGGGTGGAACATGTGGTAGTAGATATCTAGACTATTTACAACAATTCCATGGTCTTAAATCATCACAGATGGCCCCGGATGTGAGAGGGTTCATATGGAGGGATTTAAGAGAGCGGAATAGGAAGACTGTTATTAAGGAAGTAATTTTTAAAAATTTATTGAGATGAGTTGGTATATAACATGGGGTTGATTTCTGTATATCCATAAGAGATAATAAAGCATAAACAACTAATATTAAACATACAAGTAAAAATAAAAATATGAATAAAATATTTAATAGAGAGCATATAATGATGATAGGTAAAAATAAAAACGATTGGATGGGAAAATCATGATCTCTTCGTGATGGGCGTTAGAAAGGGTTGAGGGGTTAGTTATTACTTGGTTGAGGCAATGTCACTTTGACTCAAGTCCCAAACCATTTAATGTGCACGGCGCGGAAAACCTAGGCCATGTTTCACATGTAAATTTAAGGACCTAATAAAGTTACAGTACCACAATCGAAAGTAAGATAAGGGGATTGTTATGGGTTTTAGTAATTAGTCGTTAAGACGTACGCATGCAGGATAAAGAGGGCGAAGATCAGTGACCAGAAATCAAAGTTTTAATTAGAGTCGTCAGGGGCTTAGCGAGAAAAAGAGTAAAATAAAAAAAAAATGTGCCAGCGTGTGGCATGAGAGTGCCCTGGAATAAAAAAAAAATACAATTTGCACGTATCCAAGCCAGAAGTAGGGATAGGTAAATCCGGGGGACGGTGTGACAAGATTGTTAATTACGAAATCAAAGTAGGTCAAGTCTAGCCTGCGAAGGAGTTAAAAGTTCCTGCGGAAAAGGAATGTTAGTAATTCTTAAGAAGTAACCTTTAAAGTGGTTGTTTAAGAGGTTATTGAAGATTGCCCTGTTTTTAGATCATGATTTTTAGTTTGATTATAAAAGAATATATCATTGAGATATGAAATTGCGAAATTAAGGCTTTGCATATAGCGTTAAAGGATTTGAAAAATCGAAAATAGAATTGCGAAGTTAAATGCAAAGTAATCTTTAAAAAAAAGTAAAAATAGTGATGATATGATACAAAGATTAACACACTACAGCAGTATATAAGGGGTAATAGAAAGTGAAAATATTAAATGAAAATTAAAAATGAGCAGTAATATACTCGATAGCATTGACATGGTAGCGGAAGATGAAACAATGTAAATAACATGAGAAAATATAAAATGATAAATGCAAATTAGTGATATAAACATGAAATATAAACTTGAGATTATTAGATATGATATGAAAGATAAAATATAAAGTTGATTATAAAATAGAGTCATAAAGCAAAAGTAAATAAGTTTTGGTAAAGAAAAATAAAAAAAAGACAATAATCTAAACTAATTGGTTGACGTAAAAAAAACAATTATAAGAGCTATATAATGATTATATAAAGGATATTAAAATGAAAAATTTTTTAAAAATGTTCATCGAGAAAGAAGAGCAAGTAAGATTATATATAGAAATTATATATCGTGAAAGAATGGAAAGTTGTAGGCCAAACGTAATGTTCCTGTTTTTTTTTTTTTAGGATGGGTAGAGAGAGCTTTAAATTGTCCTCGATTGATATCTTTGGTCTTGTTGGCCTAAGTTTTTCTAACTTATCGAATTTGTTTTATGTTTGACGTGACTCGTGGATCACATTGTTTCCAACTGTGAAACTCATCGAGTCCTAATGTTGTCGTTTTTTTTTTTTTTTTTTAATTATGTGGGTGTGTGTGATTTTTGTAAGTAAAATGTTGTCCTTGGATCTAAGTGTCGATGTTAAGTTGACAAGTTAATCGAGGGCGAGAGAATCTAGACCTGGTGACGGGCCGTAACAAGATGTCGGCTGTTTGTTTGCTCGTGTCCAGCGGAAGAGGAGGGAGCGAAGCTATTTTTAATGCGATTCCGGATTTAGGTCAAGGGGGGAGCGAGGGGGCTTGCTTTCTTACAACTTATTGGAAGTTAATTCGAACTACGTTCGGAGATATTATTTCTATAATTGTAAACGCAAAAGCGTTTTGATTTGTCACTTTTGGTGAAAAGCGTTATGGGATTGATATAGGGAGATACAGAGGTTGTAATTATCCTGTGTTCAAGCATTTGTTCGATTTGTGTTTGTATTTCGAAAATTCGGATATTGTATCTGTTGATATTAAATCGACTGGTTGTTGTGTTTCGATATTTTGCGGACTTAGTAAAAATGTTATTCATGGATATCGGGTTAGAATTGAATGAAATTGCGACTATCTACGTGGACAATGTGTGGTTAAATAAATGTGTCACAGGCGTGATGAAGGCGTCTTTGGCCTGAAAATTGAAAGAGTTTAGTGGTGTGGCGCTGTGACACGAAGCGAAAAAATTGTAAATGAAAAGGTGTCACGTGAAGTCTCTGTTTTGTACAAAATCTAATCTGTTACACTAAGAATAACAAATTTACTAAAGTCATGGGTGCTGGTTGTACGAACATATCGAGAATATTTATATTGTTAGTGGATATGACACGTTTAATGTGAAAAAAAAAATATTTTTTGTGTGTGTGTTTAGTAGGGCGACGTAATAGAGCTTGTGTGGCTCGAAATTGGATTTGGATGTTAAGTCGCGCATTAAAAATTGTTGTCAATTGGAAAAAGTGATGTGAGAGGGTGTTGTTTATTTTGTTAAGAGCGATTTGTCGATATTTAAATATGCAGGTAAAAGGATGGAGTGTAGTTATGTGGGAATTTAACGATTGGAATAGTTTTGGAAGGCTGTGACTTAAGTTACTTCTGTCTAAAGCTATGAAAGAAAAGGACATAGGGGCGTTGAAAATGGGATTAGGAACATTACAATAAGATTAAATAAGAGTGTTGGAGTTCACCACGTGTGAGCAACCCGTTCCAGGAGGGGAAAATTTAGTAAATGGGACAGTTGTATTAACCTGTCCATGGGACACGTGTTGCTTGCACGAGGTGAATTGGTACAAGGTAGTTGGTAGAGGTACATTATCTTGATACAGGAGTAGCTGAGGACAGTTTATAATTAGTAGAAATCGTTTTATGGAATTAAGGAATAAAATGCCAAAAGGCAAAGGTGTATCGATGATATGGAATTTTAGATTCTGCGTTATATTACCTATTTTTAAGATCAAAAAGATATAATCTATGGTGAAAATATTGTTAGCTATGGCATTAATAGTTAAGTTAAATGGATGGACAGGTATTTTTCTTTTACAAACTGATTTCTATTATTTTAAAAGTATTCTGCCTAATTATAGCGATAGATGCTCCTGTATAAAGTAGTAGAGTAGGTTTACATTATTGGACAGTTCAGCTCGAACGAGCAATTGTTCAACAAAAATTATAGAAGGAGGAACCTACTGTGGTGCTGTCTTGTATGTCGGGACAGGCCTGGTCTGTTGTCATAGTTGGAGGTTCCTTGGGACAGTTAAGAGTTCATGGCTTGCGCTGGGCTCGTGGTTTAGAGAAGGTCGGGGGAGCAGGTAACATACGCTCGCGTGTTGGTAACTCGGAGGGGTGCTTGCAGGAGGTTTGGTGGCTTTCTCAGTCTTGTAGAGTATTGTAGTTGGGCCCGATCTGCTTGGGCGTCGTAGTTGGTGAAGAAGCTCTGCGCCTCGTACGAACCATCGTAGCGATTCCACCTCTCGCGATGTCCGGTCACGGCAGAAAGCTGATGTCGCGTCGTCGTCAACCTCCCTAGGACATCTGACACCGGCGGCGGGGGTGTGACGTCTTCCTGACTGGGGACAATTTCCTGCGTCCTACCGAGGGTGGTTACTTTCTTCGGAAAAGTGGTGTTCTCGCCACTTTCGTAGTCGGTATCGGTCTTCATTGGTTCCTTTGACTCCTCCTCTCTTCCCTGTTCCATCTTTCTGTACAGACAGTGGTCTATTTGCTTACTTGTACCTTGGCGTCCACTATCCTGTCGACTCTTCGGGACGGGGGAGTCTGTGATATCTTGGGACCTCTGGGACCAGTGTTACCTGATGCTAGACGACCCTCGATGTCAACTCTACCGTGCAGTCGTGGTGGAAGGCGACACAGCTGGGCCAAAGGTGAAATAAACAAACAGAGATTCCACTAAAAAGCGTCTGACGTCAAGAAGGAATGGGATGAGGGGAGAGAGAGAACTTAAGAGCAAGTGTTACCGTTGGAATCCAAGCGAAGACTGACAATTCTTGCTTCTCGATTTAACACCACGACCTTGCTTCTTTCTAATTGGCTGACCTATTTAGGTGATTCTTTCCTAATTGGTGGGACTTTTTCACGTGGCCGTAGGCTATTGGTTGACCTACTTAGGTATTGTCTTCTGATTGGGCCTGGCTTATCGCTTTGACGGAAGATATATCCGGTCTTGGTCCGGAAATACTGGGCGTTACTCTTAGCTTTTATGGTTTCCGCGTTATCAGATACGCCCGGTCCAGTCAGGAAGTATTGACTTGTAAATTATTTATAGTTGGGCTGGTTTTAAGCCTCTTTTGCTAGGCCTTGCTTCGACTTCTGTCCTAAGCCTGATTAGTTTTAACCTTAATTTTCTCCTGTCAGTCTCCATTCCTTCTATCTGTACAGTTGCGATACTTTATTAGATTCTTACGCGGTACAGATTATGTTAGTTGAGGCTTTCTATGTGCAGTACATAAGAAGTTATATACAGTCATGGGGTGGAACATGTGGTAGTAGATATCTAGACTATTTACAACAATTCCATGGTCTTAAATCATCACATATATATATATATAAAGGTTTTATAATATTTTTTCAAGGAAAGTTATAGAAAATTTCGATGTTGATTTGAGAGTATAATGTCGAATTGAGAGTATAATGTCAGTATTGCAAGCTATTACTGAACGAATAAGTAGAATTAAATATAATTTATATGAAAGATAGTTGTAAATTAATGATGATTAAAACAAATTATTAAATATTATCATTTGGGTGTCAAAAAGGTTTTAATTATTTATATAACAATATAGGGCTATAACAAGTTCACGCTTATTACTTCGGCTGTTACGCGTCATTTAAGCAGAACAGTAATAATAATATTTAATAATCTGTTTTAATCATCATTAATTTACAACTATCTTTCATATAAATTATATTTAATTCTACTTACTATATATATATATATATATGAATTCTTTTGCACAATTATGCCTTAATTTGATAGATTTTCAATCTATATCTGGATATAACACAATCCAAAATTTAATAGAATTGTATAAAGCATGTATATTCTGTTTTCCAATTATAGGAAGAGATTTCATTTTAGGGAACAAACGTTAGGCATCACCCCATCAATCTGCCAACACAAACCCCCCAAACACAAAGAACTACTTCCTGATTAAATAAATGACTTGACCTTCAATCCTTTTTCTAAAGGATCTTCTTTTTCCTCAACTTCTTTAGACCTTAATACAGAAAGAAAATTGGCTGGAGCTCTCAGAGTAATCTGAAAAAAAATTTTTTTTTTGGACATAATCCTGAAGTTATCTTTCTTTCACGTTACACTCGAAATGCTATGAGAATTGTTGCCACTTTTAAACTCTTTTATCATTGGATATTATTTCTATATTCAGAACGACATTTGAAAATTATCCCGCATGTGTTTTTTTTCTACAATCATAGGTCGCATTATATCGTATTATAAATTACTTTATATAATATTTACGAACGGAAAAATATGTCCAGGGTAGCTTAGTGGACATGGCATCTACCCGGGAAGCGGAACACTGTGGGTTCGATTCCCATTACTGGACACTTTATTTTTCCGTTTATCATTACTCTTCACAGTTCATCCTTTCATACTTCATCCTTAAAGTTAGAAATAATCGTTATTTCTCCTTAAGATAAATTTAGATTTTTCGTTCAAAAGAAACACATGCGGGATAATTTTCAAATGTCGTTCTACAATCATAAGCCGCATTATATTGTATTATTTCTTTATTCAAACAATGTGGGTGTAATTGTTTTGTAACGCTACATTTCAAAAAATTAAATCACTTTTTACCCCTATCACTCTTGATGCAATAAGAAAAAAATATTTCTTAAAATTAAAAATATATATAAATATAAATATGTATAAATCTTTTTATTGTCTCGACGTTTCGACAAAAACTTTAATCCACGTCAGGAGAGAACAAATATTAAAACATTTGGCAATCCATTAAAATTTTTGTTAGTTCCATTTTTTTAGCTTATCTCTAGTACACGTGGTACAGGCCATGATAATCATTGTGGGTAGAAGTAGACGACTGCTTTTACTGTAAGTGTACCATATGTCTACACATGTAAATAGCAGTTCGACTTTGCCCTTACAAATGCGTCAGAATTGTTCGCTCCCGACGAGGACAAAAGATTTCTGTTGAAACGTCGAGATAATAAAAATATTTATACTGGCCGAAGTATCTTTAATTTTAAGAATTTATATTATATTTATATTATATATTAGATATTTATATTATATTATATTATATTTTAATTTTAATAGGTCATGCAACCTCTATCTTTATGATATGAAAAATATTAAGAAAAAGGCATCTCCTTATCGTGCGTGGTGTACACCACGCTGATGAGCGCCAACAACCCGAAACGCGTCCGTGGTTAGCTTTTCTTGATTAATTAAGAATGGGTATTTAGCCAATTCTGGAATAATTAAAAATCAACGAATAGTTGATATTTATTTTGATAGATGACGCAAGCCATCAGCAACTTTCAGTTGCACGATAAGGAGATGCCTTTTTCTTAATTTATGCACCTTTTGTCCCAGAACAATATCACATTTGTACTATTTTTTTTTCACATTGTGTCGCGGTCTCAAGAAAAACATTGTTAGGGCCTTAGTCAGTACTATAAATGTAAATGATTAAAGAGAATTCCATAACTGTAGATTGTATTTTTGGATCAATTCAAGTTGTAAACTTCATTTTGATCAAGGTCTTTGGTTTATATAATGTCTACAAGGCCACAATGTGTCAGAGAGAGCGTTCGGAGGATATTAATAGAATCGCCGAATGCCGTGGTCCATTTGGATGAGGAAAGCGAAGACTAGAACACGGCTGATTCCACAACACCTTTTCAGTGATACCTTAACCTTGACATATGCACGGTAGATTCTGTGGATTCATAGTGATGCTAAAACATGACTTATATGACAATACACAAGATCATAGTGTGGCCTTAGTGGCCAAGTGGTAAGGCGTTGGTCTTGTAAACCAAAGATCCAAGGTTCACAAGATCATAGTATTTTGTTAATTGAATATTTGTTTTTGACTCGTGCTTTAGATGTTGTACAAAATTTGAAACACCGCGTGAGAACGCCCTTGCAGTCTTAGAATAATTTCTAACGCTTTGCCAAATGTTTTAATTTTTGTTTGCTCCTAACGAGGACAAAAGATTTTTGTCGAAACGTCGAGACAATAAAAAGATTTACTGGCCGAAGTATCTTTTATTTGAAGATCTATGAATTCCGGCCAGGCAGCCTCTATCTTTACGATAAGTTGTTTTATATTTGCACAATAAGATTCCTAAAGTTCAATATCTCAATATTGATTAGGATTAGCTTTTGCTTTTTACCTTCATTTGCGGTGAATCCGTGGTAAATCCATGTATAATAAATTTCTCTTCTTATAATTTACCCAGACTAATCTATTAGCTTGATTGTCTTTATATAATTTTTCCTGTATATAAATATCATATTACCATTAAGGTACTATTACTGTATTTCCTGCATGTATCCTATATTTCTGCTTGGAGAATCTGTATAAGACTAAAAAGTATTGAATAAACTTGTTGTTGTTGTTGTACAATAGGATTCCAAAGATGGGAAACCAAGGGTTGTGTAGCTTGCCTCCATAGAACGGGTTGCCCGTCCTACCAACCATGTGACTCATTCAAGGCCACCTCCCTCACGCACAGGTTTTTTTACCCCATGACAAATATACATTGAATTATATAAAAAAAGTTATTCCATTTAAATATAGGGAGGCATTTATGCATTGACATTCATGAATATGGAGCATGTTTATTGATAACGTTTGGTAGACGGAGTGCTGTCATTACTTTGAGATAGATTTCTTGTTGGCACAGACTCTGTCGCCACAACGGTCTGGAATTTTTTATAATTTTTTCTTTTTACAAATATATATAATTACTTAAGCACTAGTCTGTTATGTTGGGTATATGTAATGGAAGATTTACTGAATAGGTAAACCTAAAATGTTTTATGAAAAAGGCATCTCCTTATCGTGCAACTGAAAGTTTCTGATGGCTTGCACCATCTATCGGAATAAATATCAAATATTCGCGTTGAATTGCAATTATTCCAGAATTGATCAAATACCCATTCTTGATTTATCAAGAAAAGTTAAACAAGGACGCGTTTCTGGCTATTGGCCCTCATCAACGTGGTACAAGCTGTACCTCAACGACCAAAAAAACTGGTCATTCATAAAAAGTAAAACTGGTCATTTATAAAAAGTTTTGTTGGATTGATTAGGTACAATTTGGATTGAGTAAAATTATCAGCCCTCCAGAAAAAAAGTATATTTTTAAAAACTTTTCAATCTCTAGCTTTCGGGAACAAACGCCCTTCTACAGGAGAAAATATGGTGTAATGTTGTGAAAGGGCGTTCGTTCCTGAAAGCTAGAGATTGAAAAGTTTTTGAAAAGTTACTTTTTCCACACACACACACACACACACACACACACACACACACACACACAAAAGCCCTTATTGAGACACACAGGTCTTACAGAGGATTCTTCTTGGGGTTACAAGACGGAGAAACCCATGAAAGTGGGAAATATACAAAGGGGTAAAAATGGAGAAAGATTATATACACATGGTAGATATATACAGATTATTATTTGAATGATCCTATGGAAAATAAGAAAAAAAAGGGAAATATGGATGGGAGAAGTGGAGAGCGAAAAGTGGAAAGAAAACAGGTATTTACATATGGAACATACATATAATGGAACAAGTCAATTTAAGCTCTTCTGCTCACACAGCACAGGTGGACCATGGCTTTTTCAAGAAATCTTTAAGAGATTTTCCAGGAAAATCCGAGGGTTCAGAGTTGTAAGGTAAACACGGAAAGTTACTTTTTCCCGGAGGCCTGATATTCTTATTCAATATTGATACAATATATTATTTCAATGAATTTTGAACAATCTCTGGATTATAGATTAGAAAGAAAAGATAACAAAGTTAACTTTCAGTTGTACGAATACCTTTTATTTAAAACTCGTCCTGAAAAAGTTTCTTCTAGAAAGAAACATTTGCTATCTACCACACACACATATTACAAGAGATACAAAGGATTATTTTATTCAATTTTGAACAATCTGGATTATAGATTAGAAACAAAAGATAACAAAGTTAACTTTCAGTTGTACGAATACCTTTTATTTAACTCATCTTGAAGAAGTTTCTTCTAGAAAAAAAGATTTGTTATCTACAATACGTATATACATTACAATGGATACAAGGAATTATTTCAATGGATTTTGAACAATCTGGATTATAGATTAGAAATAAAAGGTAACAAAGTTCACTTTCAGTTACACGAATTCACACACACACACACAAAATACTTTATTAGGGACTTACTCCATACAGATTCTCCCAATTGTGTAAGGTAATAATTCATCTTGTGTTATTTACATAGGTAGATTACGCAAATACCTTTTATTTAACTCATCTTGAAAAAGTTTCTTCTAGAAAGAAACATTTGCTATCTACCAACACGAACACACATTAGACGATGTTACTTTACATTCAAATAGCTAAAATAATACAAAAAATGTTGATAAAAGTAGGCTAGACGAGATAACCTTTAATCTATCATCAAAAAATATGATGAAATGGATATATAAATAAACAAAGAAGATGATAAGCTTCAGATGACCACTTGATGGCCACTTCTGTGATAACACAGCACCACCTCTATCAATCCATGTGTCGACAGATAACTGCCCCATTTTGAATAGATTAAATTCCCATTGTAAACTTGTTTGCGGAAGAGCGATTGCTCGAAGCATATTATATATTTATAATTATATGTAATTCTTCTATACTTAAAGCTTATGTCCATAGTTCATCTAAAATACCCATTCCAAGAGTCTAGCATCAGTATCACTATAAAAGGAAGTTCCAAAAATGCAATATAACAGCGGTGTGGTAGATTAAACTGGCTAAACCGCTGGGAGGGTTCACCACTGATGAGCCAGGCACTCCCATTTATTTTTCCATTGCAGTAAGGGCAGTAGAAATTGTTTTATTTTTAAAAGAATCATACGCGTCTATAATAGTTTCGTATTTTGATAACAGATGGCGCGCTAGTGCATTATAAAAAAAAAATAAAAAAGAAAAGAAATCAAAACTGACAGCTTATCCAAATCATCACTGGTACAAACCATTGAAACAATTAGAAGAACTTCAAAAACTCAATAGAAATCAACAAACAGCTTTAGCAAGACTTAGAAGTGGCCATATAAAAACCTTAAAATTTCAAAATGGACAGAAAACCTTCAATAACTGCTTGAAATGCAATAGTGCAGAAGCTTCTCCGGAGAATATCTTGTCATGTTCAGAACTGACAATAGAGGACCTATTTTCCAGGCCTATAACTACAATCGCAAAATTGGAGAGGAGTGGACTTCAGGAATTGGTTTAACCATGGAGATAAGCACCAGCACTTGTTTGGTCTGCCAATGTTTGCGTAGCAGATCAACGCTGTATCATTGTAGGGAAATTTGTGTTTATAACTCAATACATGTAAACTATTTAAGCTCTAATGTGTTTTTTTTTTTAATAAATAAAACAAATTTATGTGTGTCCTTATATTATTATTGCTAGTACATGTGGTATACAAGCCATGATAATCATGGTGGACAGTTAAGAGGCTGCTTTTACTTTAAATATACCACATGTCTACACATGTATAAAGCAGTTCGACTTTTTCACTTAAAAATATGCCAGAGGCCGTTTGGTTACTTGAACTTGCTGGTGGGATTGGACTTTTGAGAAATCGGGGGCCATTGGATCTTTTTTAAATTTTTTTATTAGGAAATAAAGTTCCCAATGCGGGGTTCGAATCCGGGTCGTAGCGGTCGAAAACGAATGGTTTAGACCATCCTTCCACTGACTGCCATATTTTGAATACATTAAACATCCATTGTAAACTTGTTTGGTCTATCAATGTTTGCATAGCGGATTAACCTTATGTCATTGTAGGGAAATTTGTCTTTTCAACACAATATTTGTATAAACTATTTAAGTTCGAATGTGTTTTTTATATAAATAAAATATTTTGTGTTTGTTCTTACTGCAATGATGAAAATATTTGAATGGTTTTAGCTCATCAGCAGTTAAACCTCTCAGAGGTATTGTCAATAAAATATCTCAAAATGTCCAGCTTAATACAATAGTATTATATAACGAATGAAGACGTGAATATTTCTTTTCACAAATAAATCAAACTTCTACTGTCCTTATTGCGATGAAAAAATATTGGAAGGGCTTGGCTCATCAGCGGTTTCTCTGAGAGGGAAGCAGAATGATCCAATATAGTATTGGAGCTCTAAAGAAGCGGTCTGGTAGATTAAATTGGCGAAACCACTGGGAGGGTTCAGCACTGATGAGCCAATCCCTCACAATATTTTTTTCATCTCAGTAAGGACAGTAGAAGTTTTATTTATTTGTGAAAATGAAAATTCACATCTTAATGTCTTCATTCGTTATATATAGATGACGTGTTATTGCTTGGTAACAATAGTATTAGTACAGTAGTAGTAAAAGCTTATATCCATAGATTTCACACATGTCCATTCATAGGATTCACACACGTCCATCCATAGATTTCACACACGCCCATCCATAGATTTCACACACGCCATCCATAGATTTCACACACGCCCATCCATAGATTTCACACACGCCATCCATAGATTTCACACACGCCCATCCATAGATTTCACACACGCCATCCATAGATTTCACACACGCCCATCCATAGATTTCACACACGTCCATCCATAGATTTCACACACGTCCATCCATAGATTTCACACACGTCCATCCATAGATTTCACACACGCCCATCCATAGATTTCACACACGCCCATCCATAGATTTCACACACGTCCCTCCATAGATTTCACACACGTCCATCCATAGATTTAACACACGCCCATCCATAGATTTCACACACGTCCATCCATAGATTTAACACACGCCCATCCATAGATTTCACACACGTCCATCCATAGATTTAACACACGCCCATCCATAGATTTCACACACGTCCATCCATAGATTTCACACACGCCCATCCATAGATTTCACACACGTCCATCCATAGATTTCACACACGTCCATCCATAGATTTCACACACGTCGATCCATAGATTTAACACACGTCCATCCATAGATTTCGCACACGTCGATCCATAGATTTCACACACGTCCATCCATAGATTTAACACACGTCCATCCATAGATTTCACACACGTTCATCCATAGATTTCACACACGTCCATCCATAGATTTCACACACGTCCATCCATAGATTTCACACATGTCCATTCATAGATTTCACACACGCCCATCCATAGATTTCACACAGCTCGGTCCATTGTTGCTCCCACAATAATCATTATGAAGGCCATGGTATGCCAGGTATATGGTCCAGTAGCATTCTTTAATAGATTCCTTCAATAAGGAGAAATTACTAGAGCTGCAACATCCAATTTGTATCCCATATCGTGGTATTACTGTTGTTTTTCCCCATGGCGAAGTTGTCATATATATGACCAGTTTTTTTGGTCGTTGAGGTACAGCTTGCACCACGCTGACGAGGGATAACAGCCCGAAACACATTCGTGGTTAGCTTTTCTTAATTAATCAAGAATGGATATTTGGCTAATTCTGG
Source organism: Cordylochernes scorpioides (assembly GCA_030710605.1). Classification (NCBI taxonomy): domain Eukaryota; kingdom Metazoa; phylum Arthropoda; class Arachnida; order Pseudoscorpiones; family Chernetidae; genus Cordylochernes; species Cordylochernes scorpioides. The sequence continues at coordinate 4,055,453 of CP092885.1, read as the reverse complement.
AATAATTAAAAATCAATTAATAATTGATATTTATTCCAATAGATGGCGTAAGCCATCAGCAACTTTCATTTGCACGATAAGGAGATGCCCTTTTCTTAATATACAAGTATATATTGCCACGAGGAAAATTAGAAAAGACAAACTTCGAGATTACACGGCAATTTATTCAAGGCAAGAACAAACTATGAATGATAAACAAAAGATAAGCAATAGAGAAGTTGTTAGGATTTTATAAGTTGTTTTTTCCTAGATTAGTTTATTTATATTTTGACCAGATGACTGGACGGTTTTACATGTATATAAATTGGTTTTTAATGAGGTAAATTAGTTAGTTATGAAAGGAGATTAAAGGTGTTGATTTTCTTAGAGGTGTTAGTGTTTACTCTGCTCGATTGTAGACTAGGAGAGAATTGGTTTCCTAACAGGTTATGGGCCCAGCACGCTTCCACTGCGCCGTAGAGAGAAATTAGAAGTTTAGGCTAAAGAAGAAAAAGCTAGAAGTTAAAGCTGAAGAAAGTAAAGAAGAAAAAGCTAAAAGGGAAAGCCAAAGAATAAAAGTTTGTTAGGCTAACTAAGATAGAGAATAGAATTAGATTATAAGAAATTTGAGTGATTTAAAGACTGAACTTTGTGCAACGAAGAAGAAGAAAAAGCTTTGAGTTATAATTTTTTGTCAGATTTGCATACCTAGAAATATCAATGGCTGACGAGTTAAGAATACCTAAACTAGATGGGAATAATTATTATACCTGGGCCATAAGAACTAAATCTATTTTGATCCAGAAGGATATATGGGATGCGATTGAGCCTGGATTTCCTAGGGAAACTACAGAAAAACAGAAGCGGAAAGATAGTTTGGCATTATCTGTCATATTACTAGCAGTTGAGGATTCATTCCTAGATGATATCGGTGATTGTAAACGAGCGATCGATGCATGGCAGATACTGGAGGACATCCACACAAAGTACGGCTTGCTGCACCTATTACAGCTACTGAGAGATTTCTTCAACATTGTCAAAAGAAATGACGAGGATATGAAAGAATATTTTGCGAGAATAATGGATTGTCATAGAAAATTAGCAAAGTGCCACCATGGATTTGGGGATGGCGAATTAGCGTTGATCATGCTATTGGGATTGCCAAAGAGTTACGAACCACTAATTCTCAGTTTAGAGCAGCAAGAAGAGAAGCTATCTACTAGTGTGGTTAAATCCAAATAACTTTTAGAAGAAAAACGACAGAAACAGCGTCAAATTCCTCAAGAAGATCCTAATAGCGCCTTTGCGGTAAGAAGAGAAGAGGATACATGCAAATCACCATGTCAAGAGCGAAATAAATTTGAATATGATCAACCAAGGAATTATCGTAATACGTGGACGGAAGGGAAAAGGGAAAATTATAACTACCCGAGGCAGATAAGGTGTTTCAGTTGTGGCAGGTTAGGACACATAGCAAGGAATTGCAGATTTGCCAACTCCTCAAGGAGAATTAGCGAAGGTATCTCCGGGCAGATAAGGTGTTTCAGTTGTGGCAGATTAGGGCACATAGCTAGGAATTGCAGATTTGCCAACTCCTCAAGGAGAATTAGCGAAGGTATGCTGAAACAAGGTACGCTAGACCTGACTCATAAGGTCCTATTTGCGAACGGCTTTGAAGACAATAATTCGCAGAATATCTGGTTTCTGGACAGTGGAGCTACTGAACATGTGACGTCGAACAGACTGAAATTGACGAACACAAAAAGTATTTCAACTTCAGTAGAAATGGCTAACAATGAGAAAATAAAAGTTTCAGAGATGGGTGATGTAACAATCAAACTCGGTCACGAATATGGAGGTGAAACCTTGTTCTTGGAAAACGTTTTATACGTTCCTGAGTTAGACGGAAATATTTTGTCTGTTGGAAGGATTGAGGAAAGAGGAAACAAAGTATTATTCCAAAATCTAATAGAAGAGGAAGAATCTATACAGTGGAAGAACTAAAGAAGGAAGATGAAGGGGAATACCAAAATGAAGCTGCGATCCCAAGAGGATATTCAGGGACTGATGGGGAAACAATATCGGTAGAGAAAGATCTGAATAACTTAGAACGAAGAGAGGATGGAGAGCAGGCCTATGAAGACGAAGCACTGAGGAGAGAAGACGAAGGCCAGAATGAAACTATAATCCCAAGAAGATCTTCAAGAATTGCGGCTAGGCAGAAGGAGTATTGTAGATCAGCCTTCCACCGTGGGATAGTTGAACATAAGAGCCATCAAGATGAAATGCCGTCATCATACGAGGAGGCGCTTAATATGCCCAAAGCACAAAATCGGCTGAGGTCTATAGAATGTGAAATGGCATCACTTCGGGAACACAGAGTATGGGATGTTGACTTGCCAAATGGTGTTAAACGAAGACCTAACCAGGATCTTGACCACTCTAGGCCTCCGATGAGGGTATGAAAACAACTTTAAAATGGGGGGTTATTGTTAGGATTTGATAAGTTGTTTTTTCCTAGATTAGTTTATTTATATTTTGACCAGATGACTGGACGGTTTTACATGTATATAAATTGGTTTTTAATGATGTAAATTAGTTAGTTATGAAAGGAAATTAAAGGTGTTGATTTTCTTAGAGGTGTTAGTGTTTACTCTGCTCGATTGTAGACTAGGAGAGAATTGGTTTCCTAACAGAAGTTTACAGAGAATCAAAATATAAACATAAAAAATGAAACTCTGTTTATAAAATAATAAATACTTCGCTACAATATATATACGTTAGAAAGACATATTAAGATTAAAAAATATCCGACTTCCAGAGGAAAATGTTTCTTTTAATATTCTTTAATCTCTAGCTTTCAGACACCAACGCTCTACAACAGGAGAAAACACGATGCATTAATTTTAAAATAAGGCTTATTTTGGATTGTAATAAGATTATTTATTAATCCGTTATTTCGATGGACTTAATCTTCCATCTTTTACGAGGTATTTTGCCGTGAAGCACGCAGCAGGTCGCGTGCCCCGGGTGAGCCACTAGACGTCTTCCAAGCTTATTGGGCGATAAACCATCGATTCATTATTCTATCAAACTTGTATTATGTGTTATCTTGTAGAAGGGCGTCCGTGCTAGAAAGTTTGAGATTAAAGATTTTGTAAAGAAACTTTTCTCTGGAAATCTGATTATTACTTTAATAGTGATATAAGAGATTATTTTAATGAATTTTAGAGATAGTTTCATCAAATCTATGTCTTATATCGTTTATAATTGTGTTTTCCTCTATGGTAAAGCCATTTTGATGTTTAAATGTTCGAAAATATTTTTTTTTTCAAATAGCATACCTTGAATTCTAATTAGTTCCGTCCTATTAAAAAAGGTAATTTTTCTATCTCAGAATCTATTACTTCATCATTTTTCTATGTTGCCATCTGTCGTTAAGGTTGACGGGCGACCTGTCCTTGAATCTTCTGCTATCATCTGGCCGCTATCTTTGGAACGTTTCTACCAGAAATAGACCTGCATTGTGACAATTTTTTTTCCCTATAAGCTTTCTTTATTATTTTTAATGGCTATGCAAAAACTTCATTATAACTTTAAACAGAATATAATTATTGATATATTTTTCTTGAATGTTGACATAGAAAAAATATACAATGCGAATTGAACAGGGAGAATATAGTTTTGAGGGCTACTAACCGAAGTATATGATTTTCGAGCCCAAAAATGAATGTAGCAAGCAGACAAACCGCAATGCACCATAGCATAGTACCAAGGTGCTTCACACCACCAATGATTGTTCAAAATAGGTTAGAATCCCCAGGCCAGGGTGCAAATTGAACAGTAACAACTTAAGCCTATTACGGTATTTACGCATGCGTGTTTAGCAATGTTGCTAGACTAAATTATAATTTAGAAAAAGAAAATTACCAAGGATGAGTATCATATATTTGATGCTTTACACATATCTATATTAGGCCAAATGGTCTGTTTATCTTCTCAGCCTAATTGATGAACGGAGGGAGCAAATACCATTACTATAGGACATTTGTACGGTGTACTCCCCGGGCTGAAAATTTGTAAATATTAATTCTTCTTTAAATTATTATATAATAAGACAAAATAGCCTAGCTGCGAAAGGTTTAGACTTTAGAACCTGATGTCCCTGGTTCACTTTTCGCTATCTTTTTATTTTCTCAAATTATTTTTGTGATCTCTTCCTCATTTTGTAAACATTGACTGTGTTAGCACGTTTTCTTTGAAGTTTCTTCTAGAAAGAACGAGCTGACTCAATTCGATTCATTTGATTTATTTCAAACAACAAAAGAGAATTACACTACGATTTAATTGCGATTTAGTTGTATTTATAACACAAAAGAAAAACAGAAGAAGAAAAAACAACAAAAAGAATGATGATAAGTAACAAAAATTCTATGAATATGAATAATAATTATTAAAAAAAACCTAACAGACTGAGTTGTCAATAAATTTGTTTTAATTGTCATTATTATAGTATTTCACAAGCTTTCGGGTATTAACCACTCTTCTATAGAAATAAAACCAAAGATTGAATCTAAGATGGACAAACTGGCTATATATAAAACATATAATATTTACATACCTGTTTATTACATGTGTTTGTATATAAACAGTTGATCCATCTGGATTCAATCTTTGGTTTTTTTCCTATTGAAGGGTTGTCAATACCAGAAAGTCTGAAATGTAAAGCATTAAATAGAAGATACTTATCTTTTTGGTAATTCTATTTTTCTTTTTCTAATAATTGTCGAAGAGGATTTACACACAAACACACACAAAAAAACTTTATTAAGACACACAGGTCTTACAGAGGATTCTCCTTGGGGTTACAAGACGGAGAAACCTATGAAAGTGAGGAATATACAAAGGGGTAAAAATGGAGAAAGATTATATACACATGATAAATATATACAGATTATTATTTGAATGATCCTATGGAAAATAAGAATATGGATTTGGAAAAAAAAAATTGGAAATATGGGTGGGAGAAGTGGAGAGCTAAAAAAGGAAAAAAAACAGGTATTTACATATGGAACATACATATAATGGAACAGTCAATCCAAGCAATTCTGTGCTCACACAGCACAGGTGGACCATGGCTTTTTTCAAGAAATCTTTAAGAGATTTTCCAGGAAAATCCGAGTGTTCAGAGTTGTAAGGTAAACACCGTCGAAGAGGATTTTAAGTTGATATAAATTATAGTTTAGCTTTGCGTTCTTAATCCATATTACATTTTACTATACCTTTCTTGAACATTTTTGATTCTATAGCTTGTATACTTTGTAATAAAAGTGTACAGTGTTTTCAAGAATAAGAGTTCAAGAAAATATATTTAAGAATGTAATAACTCGTCATACCATTAATAGTTATTACCAGTTGCAAATAAGACACGTTATATCCGATCTGGATAACTGCCCGTGAAACTATTTACAATAATTCATAACATTAATGTTTGTTCTATTCATTGATGTTATTATCATTGAATATGTCTGTGTTAATTTTCCTTTAACAAAGAGAAAGGTTTCAAAATGTTGGTTGAGTTATAACCAAATATTTTGATGTGGATATCCTATATCCAGTATAAAGTGAAAGTACTGGCTTTTCAAACATTCGAGTTCACAATTGAAGAAAGAAAACTTGAAAAATTACGATTGAAGCATCACAACAGCCTTTTCAGATTGAAGTTACCGGCGTATAAAACAAGCTTAAAGTACAATTTCAAATATATATATTGTTGCGCGCACCAGGCTGCGGTTTCGCATATTCTTCATTCTTGATTCTTTCCAGAACGTGTCTCAACCATCCTACAAGGTTAAACCAGTCAATAATAAGACAACTATATTTTTAGGTAACACCTAGAATATCTCTTTATTTATTTTTTTGAAGTTTAAAGCAGGTGGTGTTTTCAGTGTATCAAAATACAAATGTTTTATAGTACATAATATTTTATAGTAATAATCTGTTTTATAAAAATATATAATTTAAATTTTAAATATATTAAAAATGATATCATAAATAATTTTAAAAATACGCGCATTAATCATGATGCAACAATATAATAAACAAAGGAGATTAAAATAATTTTATATATTTGTAGAAAAACGTTGAACTTTCTGTTAGCCGACCTCACACTGAAAATGAAGAGAGCATTCACACTTAACTAACAAACGACAACTATTTATAATAGTAATACACCACAAAGTAACAAGTCACTGGTCAAACAATTATAATTCTATTATGGTCATATGCTTAGAAATCGTTTTGAAAATAGAGCATTCCATAAATAAATCTTTAAATAAAAAGGCATATATTGGATCAAAATATCATTTATTTTACCAATATTTCAGTTGGCTGAACGCCAACCTTTATCAAGGTGTTATAACATTTTAAAGTGTGTCAACAACAAAATCAGCGCCACATAACGTCAACAGAATTAAGTCTTAAAAAATATTTTGTTATATTCAATGGGGAGAAAATTATATATATATTATGGACAAAATAAATTTTTCAAAATATTCACACCCATATTTTACAAAATTTATTTTTTTGTCCATAATATAAATATATATATTAAAAAAATTATCCCCAATGAATATAACAAAATATTTTTTGAAACTTAATTCTGTTGACGTTATGTGGCGCTGATTTTGTTGTTGACACACTTTAAATATGTTATAGTACCTTGATAAAGATTGGCGTTCAGCCAACTGAAATATTGGTAAAATAAATGATATTTTGATCCAATATATGCCTTTTTAATTAAAGATTAAATATTTAGAAATGTGTAAGAATCGTCAATTACAACACTTTCCATATAGGAAATGTATATATGTGAAATACATTAATACAGAGTAAATTTTGAATATATATTGAGATACCTTTTTTTTTTCATTAAATTTTATTATAAAGGTGTCCCAAAAGTTAGTGTTTTTCTTCAAACGATTTTCTTATTACTTGGCGGAAACATAATACAATTACTTTATACATAATACAAAGACATTATACATAACAGGGAATAATATTGGTATTTCAAATTTTTGCAGGTGTTTACGAACTTTTGTGATAACCTTATATTTCCTTAAGTAACTTGAATTAGATTTTCTTATTTCTACTCTAAAGCTTCTTTTAAACGTCCTTCGAAGACTTCACAATAGACAAATAAACATCTTATTTCGTAATCCAATCGTGAAACTTTTAAGAAACACGAATAAAGGCTTTTTTACTCCATTTTCGTTCTTCTCTAAAGAAATAAGTGGAAGAATAGTTTTTTTTTTTTTTTTGCAGCGCCCAATGTTGGGGTCGGGGAAGATAAAGAAATCACGGGCCTGATAGAGTCGGCAAAAACCTGGGACCACAAAACCTGTTCGAAGCCTCAGGATAGACGCTTCCTTTGTAGCGGCGGTCTATTGACGATGGGGCCTGATGGGAGGGACGGATCATCCGTCTATATTAGGCCAAATGGTCTGTTTACCTTCTCAGCCTAATTGATGAACGGAGGAGCAAATGCCATTACTATAGTATGGATGGCCAACATTCAAGACTGGTGTGGAAGTCTTCAATTTATGACAATTGACAATTCAATATATTTTTGTTAATTGTTACAATACAATATAATATAATGCGGCTTGTGATTGTAAAACGACATTTGAAAATTATACCGCATGTGTTTCTTTTAAACGAAAAATTCAAATTTATTCAAAGGATAAATAAGTGAAGAGTAATGATAAACGGAAAAATAAAAGTGTCCAGCGATGGGAATTGAACCCACAGTGTTCCGCTTACCGGGCAAATGCCATGTCTACTAGGCTATCCTGAACATATTTTTCCGTTCGTAAATAATGCATAAAGTAATTTATAATACAATATAATATTATGCGGCTTGTGATTGTAAAATGACATTTGAAAATTTTCCCGCATGTGTTTTTTTTCAATGAAAAATCCAAATTTATTCCAAGGAGAAATAACGATTATTTCCAACCCCAGGGATGAGGTATGAAAGGATGGATTGTGATGAGTAATGATGTGAGGAGTAATGAATTGTTACAAAAATCAAATATAAATTAAACAAAGATAAATGTGATTATTTACAATTTGGTGGTAAAATATAAAAAGCTGTTCTCAGGAAGGAAGGCTCCTCCATCTTGAGAGAGTCCTCTTTAATTTATGAGGAGTGTAAAAGTAAAAAATAGAAAATAATTCACACACATATTCAGCTTTATAAAGACCACCGGTATTATACAGATTCACTACAGAAAAGAAGCATAGATGGAGCTTCTATACTCCAGGCAGCGCAGAGCTCAACAGCCTATAGGTCCAAAGCATGTCCAGTAGCCACATAATCCTAAAAAAATACTTTTTCTTTGTGTCTATCAAGTCTAGTTCGAATTTTGGCGAATATATACACAATTCAAAACAAACAACAGAATTTTGGGAGGATTTTTGGCCACAATTGGGTCTGTGGAGTACTATTTGTTACAGTGGCAAGGAAACCTACAACTTGAAACACATACTGTTGGAATGTCCACTTTTCTATAACACGTTAGACAACTCTTTGATTTCCAGACTTAAGTCTGGTCATCTACGGACATTGACTTTCCAGAATAGTTGCTAGGTTTTCCCACTATGTACTAAGTGCAATTCTCAACCCGCAACCCCAAAACACATTATTGACTGTATTGACTCATCCATTGATGTGTTCTACTCATCCCCGACAGAAAACATCAAAAGTCTCAAGCTTTACAAGCTTGAAACCCTAATATGATTGAGTGGAGATAAGAAAGAAGAAGAAGACGTTAGACAACAGACAATGTTTTACTGATGTTGAAGATCTGTATGGATTTGTAAATAGCAGAGAGAATTGTCAAAGATTTAATCACTTCTGTAAATATATTTTCAACTATCTGCCTGACCTGAAAGGATCAAGTTACTAATCTATTTTATCGTTACTTTTTTTCTTGCATAATGATTTATATGACTGTTAATTTTCAAAGTAGAGCAATCCATAAATATTTTTTTAATTAAAAAGACATATATTGGATTAAAATATCATTTATTTTATCAATATTTCAGTTGGCTGAACGCCAACCTTTTTCAAGGTGTTATAACATATTAACGTGTGTATAATATGTTATAACACCTTGAAAAAGTTTGGCATTCAGCCAGTTGAAATATTGGCAAAATAAATGATATTTTGATCCAATATATGACTTTATAATTGAAAATAACTGTTTGTGTTTAACAATTGTAAATTGACGCATTTATCTCTAGATATCGCGTTTTGTATGTTGGAATAAGGAATAAAACAAATAAATAACATGGACTATTTTGATCTGTTGGTGACCATTACTTCACAGCTCATCTAGTGACCTTTCAGCACTTCCTTGATCTCTTCCAGCCATCTCATTGGTGGTCTTCTCCTCTCTTTCTCTATTTATTTTCCCAACGTGTTTTCTAATCCATTGTTCTCGTTAGGTGTCCTAAGTAGGTCATTCTTTATTTGCATACTTGGGATTCTAGGAATCTATCTCATCCAATATGTAAACATGAAGAAATAAAATCAATATAACTATATGTTTGCTGTTTTCACCTTAAAATTGATACAAGAGATTATATTTTATTGAATTAAAAGCTATATGCAATATAATGTCTTATGTATACATGCTCATATGTAAATACCTGTTTTATTCTTTTATGTATTTTGATATATTTTTGGTTTCATTTGACTTTTTATATAAATCCGTGTATGGGGCTAATGGTTTTAAAAAGACTTATTGTGCATATAAAATCTATGCATTAGTAGTGTTACTATATAGCAAAGAGTTTTTCTTTTTTGCTTATCTCTAGTATACGTGGCACAGGCCATGAAAATCATAGTAGGTAGAAGTAGGCGACTGCTTTTACTGTAAGTGCACCACATGTCTACATATGTGAAAAGCAGTTCGACTTTGCACTTACAAATGTGCCAGAGCCTCGTTTCGTTACTTGCATTCGCTGGTGGGGTTGGACTTTTACAAGAATCGGGGGCCATTGAGCTTTTTTTTAATCAGAAAAAAAGTGCCCAATGCGGATTCGAATTAGGGTTGTAGCGTTCGAAAACCAACGGTTTAGATCACCCTTCTACCGGCCCCCTTACTTTATAGCAAAGAGTAAATACAGTATATTCAATTTAAAGACACTAGCGGGAATGGAATGTGTGGAGATCAGAAAGAACTGGTGGAATATCATTAAATAGAATAGCAGGAATGTACATTGCAATGACTAAAATGATTCGTAAATGGGAGAGCATGAATGTAAAAGCTATTACAATGACTGAAATATATCAAACTATGCCCGCATTAAACATTATTGACGCTTTTCGTATTGCATCCAAAATGTAATCATTTATTAAATTCCACAAGGAGTTATGATTGTACAAGCTACTATTTATTACAATGAATTTCCATAATGGTTGCAGGGTTTTCCCCACTATGTACTAAGTTCAATTCTTAGCCTGCAACCCCAAGACATATTATTGACTGTATTGACTCATCCATTGATGAGCTCTACTCTTCCCCGGCAGACACCATCAAAAGTCTTAAGCTTTACAAGCCTGATACCTTAGTGTGATTTGAGTGGAGATAAGAAAGAAGAAAAAAAGACTAAAAACATGCCCTCATCAAACCTTTTTTTACTTTTCCGTATTACATTCAAAAGATAATCATTTATTTAACGCCATAAGGAGTTAAATTGAAGCAAAATTCCATGTTTTTATTTTCAAATTCGGCTTCTGAGTGTAACCCATTTTCTATTTGTATCATAATGTATTTGGGCCGAACTGAGAAAAGTGAAGTTTATTTCACTAAGCAATATAATAACGAATGAAGATATTAAGACACGAATGTTTTTTTTTCATAAATAAATCAAACTTCTACTGTTCTTACTGCGATGAAAAATAAACCAAGCCCTTCAAATATTTTTTCATCACAGTAAAGACAGTAGAAGTTTAATTTATATGCGAAAAGAAACATTCGCGTCTTAATGTCTTCATTCGTTATATATAGATGGCGCGTTATTGCTTTGTATTAATATAATAACTAACAATCGGTATTGAAAGAGGATTGGGCGTTCAAGGTTCGGGAGAATAGAAGCTGAAGGTGTCAGGTTGATAAAGTGATTTTTTATCTTATCTCTCTTCCTAGGTGGTGAAATCCGAGTCGTTTTAACCTTCCACTCACGTATCTTATATAGGACTGTATCCATTTATAAACATACACACACAGCTTTATTAAGACCACCAGTCTTATACAGATTCACCGCAGGAAGGAAGCATAGATAGAGCTTTTATATTTCAGGTAGCGTATTAAACATTATGTAACAATATACACATACAGCTTTATTAAGACCATCGGTCTTATACAGATTCATCGCAGGAAGGAAGCATAGATGGAGCTCATATAATCCAGGCAGCTTGTAGCCATTTATATAACAAGAGAGACCACCCTACAAATATGGATCAATAAATAGAGAGACAATTATATATACATAAAGTAATATAAAGAGACAAAGATCGCCTCTCCCGTCAAAATAGACGTCAAAACTAGACGCCATCTATTGACCGTCGCCGCAACTAGCGGCCTCGGGTCGGTGACAAATCCACAACACCAGCTTTGGCAAACTGAAAAGCGTCCACCTAGAGACCATGGTTGCGGTGACGGTCAATAGATGACGTCTAGTTTTGACGTCTATTTTGACGGGAGAGGCGACCTTTGTCTCTTTATGTCAATATCCTCCCGGCAAAATTTCCATCTATAAAATAATATACGAAGGTGGAGACATCTGGCTTCCAGGTTATTACGGCTTTAAATACCTGTTTCATTATTTTTCAGAATGCCTGAAAAAAAAAAAACAAGTTTTATTTATTTATTTTTATTTTTTTCTTTGAGGTACAGCTTACATCACGCTGATGATTATATTTTCTTGATTTGGACAATTCGGAAATAATTATAAATCAACGATTAATTGATATTTATTACAGCAAATTGTACAAGCCATCAACACATTTTAGTCGCATGACCAGGAGATGACTTTTTCTTAATTTCAGGGATAATTTTCGCGAAAAAAAAAAAAAACATCTCTTATATAAATATACCAAAACAATTCGTTTTAAAGATTCCTTAATGAAAAACACAAATATATATATATTTTTTTTCAATTACAAATATTTTCTCACAATGAGTTTATTTTTATTAAAAAAACGCTAGCTTTCAAGTGATAATCACTCTTCAACGGGCTTATTGAAAGTTAGCGGTTTTTTTTTTATATAATAAAAATAAACTCATTGTGAGAAAATATTTGTAATTTTAAAACTTTTTTCACAATTTTATCATGAACACAGATTTTTGTTAAAGAATGCTACAACACAAGATTTAGTAAAAAAAAAAGTCAAACACAATTAATTTTTAAAATAAAAATGTAGTTGACGCGTTAATTTTTATGTTAATGTTAAGAACTCATTTCGAGTCGCTAGCACTCAATATGTGAATTTTGTGTCTACAGGTTGTAGTTCTAAACTCCACCAAACCGAGCTTCCTCGTCCATGTTGGTTTAGATTTCACAGAAGTATTTCGTTTACAGTAACTTTGAAGATTTGAACCTACACAAAAGAATTAGATATATGAGCCTTAAAATAGGTGGCTGAGTATCTTTTATCCATGCTTTAAATAGGTTTTTAAACAATATAAATGATTTTTTAAATAAAAAATATAATGAAACCATTTTTGCAACCTTTTTGAATAAAACTACGAACGCAATGTCCCACTATCTATCCGATTATATAATTATTTAGAGGAGGAAAGGAAAAATAAAACATTTGAAAGTCATTAATCAAATATATGCTAAACCAGTTCAACTGATCAAAAAACAAAAAACATAGCTATAGAACTCTATAACTATCATAAAGAATAATTTCTAACGCTTTTCCAAATGTTTTAATTTTTGTTCGCTCCTGACGAGGACAAAAGATTTTCGTCGAAATGTCGAGACAATAAAAAGATTTACTGGCTGAAGTGTCTTTTATTTGAAGAAATATCATAAAGCCGTCTTTGTAAAAATTTCCTCACAAAATAAAAGTCAAAACAAGTATAAATAAAACACTCTCTTCTCATACCATTAATTATGTAAATATATGGTTTCATTTTTACTGTTTTGTATGGTGAATTATTAAACGGCGGAATGTCTTAATAAAACCTTTTGTTGATGTTGTGTGTAATAAACAATATAATTATATACATATATATACCAAAAGAAAAACATCCCTTTTTAAAAAATGCATTAAAATATAGCATTTTGATTATCAATACAAAACGTGTAAAGGTGTCACTAAAAAAGTGCAGCAATACCAGTTTAGGTGAATTCAGACACACATACCAATAATTATATATATTATATTTTTAATATGTCATTTATATAGTAATTATCACACTTTGGCCGTGATTTTTTAATTATAGAGGCACCAGATTTTTCATTATATTCATTTATCTTGTAAGTTTTCAATATACTTTTGTGTATATATATATAATTACCATTCCTAAGATTTGAATATAATAAATATGGAATTGACCTTTTATTGACATGGACCCAGAGCAGCAGCTTTACACACTCAAGATAGTGGACATTGCTGCTGCTGTGATAGAGATGTATGGAGACATCTGAGGCTCTTCATTGGACACGACAACAACAACAACAATGCAGTATACACACCCAAGATAGTGGGAATTGCTACTGCTGTGATAGAGATGTATGGAGACATCTGAGGCTCTTCATTGGACACGACAACAACAACAACAATGCAGTATACACACCCAAGATAGTGGACATTACTGCTGCTGTGATAGAGATGTATGGAAACATCTGAGGCTCTTCATTGGACACGACAACAACAATAACAATGCAGTATACACACCCAAGATAGTATACATTGCTACTGCTGTGATAGAGATGTATGGAGACATCTGAGACTCTTCATTGGACACGACAACAATAACAATTGACCTTTTAAATTCATAGTTCCTAAAATTGAAGATACTTTAGCCAGTAAATATTTTTATTATCTCGACGTTTCGACAAAAATCTATTCTAGGAAAAAAAATTTTAACGCTTTGCCAAATGTTTCAATTTTTGTTTTCTCCTGACGAGGACAAAATATTTTTGTCGAAACGTCGAGATAATAAAAAGATTTACTGGGGTCGAAGTATCTTCAATTTTATAATAATTATAAATAAAGAGGAAGCATATCCTGACCAGGAGCACATGTACTTTACAGAAAGGAGAGTACCATCTAGTGGAACAGAAATCAACTAAACATTGATTTAGCCTGTTCATTTAACTTTAATTTTCAATAGCAACACCTGACCCACTTTTTTTTTTCCATTGTTTTTTTCATAATAAATTATATGATGAAATTATCGAATTTGGACCTCTGTATATTCAGCATGATAGATAAGGTTTGATGGCTGGTTATATCTAGGAAGGAACGATGACCCCATTCAATGCCCCACGGGGGGAAGAGCTCCGTGATCATCCGTAATCACGTTGCATCCAGCAAACAAAGCCACCGCTTCACAATTGCGAAACTCACACAATAGAGAAAACTGCTACAAATTAAACGAGCGGTGGTAGAAGACCAGGACTACTAGGGAAGCAACTCAGGGGAGAAGAGAAAAAAAAATTAATCCCCCTCCCCAGGAGAAACGATTAAGGGAAGCAAGCAAGCAGCGGCGCAGCGGTGGCGCGACTGAATGTCTGGAACTGCCGGCGTCAGTTGGAGTTAGCCAGCGCTCGCTACACACACGGTAGGTTTGTCTGTCGCTAGCTGTTTTTCTGACGTCCATTCCGACTCTCTCTTTGGCGTTCCACAGTTTCCTCAATGTTCTTCAGTCCTACACCAAACCATCATTGTGAAGATAGAAGCTGCCTTGCCAGCATTCATAGTTCTTAAAATAAAATATACTTCGGCCAGTGAATCTTTATACAGTTAAACCTGTCTATAGCTCCCTCTCTAAATAGCGCTTTCCTCTCTATAGCGCCAGATTTTAAATACGTAGTACGATGCGACCCCACTTGTCCAAAATGTAGTTTGGCACGTGCAGCTCCAGAACACATTTTGGCTTGCATTAAATGCACTAAACAGGACCTTTGGGAGAGGCCACTGCTTATCATAAAATAGCTCGAGGAGCATGAACTCATAGAATTCGTGTAATCTTTACACAAGGGGATAAGAAACAACAAAAACAAAGATACTTCGGTCAGTAAATCTTTTTCATTGTTAAACCTGTCTATAGCGCCCCCTCTAAATAGCGTTTTACTCTCTATAGCGCCCGAATTTAAATACGTAGTACGATGCGATTTACATTAAAAGTGACCTGTCTATAGCACTCCCTCTCTATAGCACCCTATTTTGGTGAGTCCCAAGAGGGAGCGCTCTAGACAGGTTTAACAGTATTATCTCGACGTTTCGACAAAAATCTCTTGTCTTCGTTAGGAGCAAACAAAAATTAAAACATTTGACAAGGTGTTAAAAATTCTTTTATATATTTTTAGCGCCTTGTCAAATGTTTTAATTTTTGTTCGCTCCTAACGAGGAGAAACGATTTTTGTCGAAACTTCGAGATAATATAAAGATTTACTGGCTGAAGTATATTGAATTTTAAATACTATATTATCATCGCCTACCTATTCTATATATATACACATGTTCATTCATATCATATTCAATTTTTTTTTAATATTTATGAATATTCAGTTTTAGTTCATCTTCAAACATATTCGCCAATTAAGTTTAAAAATATATTTTATCATTCAAGATATATTTTGTGAAAAGAGTTCGCAAACTCTCTCTCTCTACAACAATGACTAACAATGAGTTACTTTTTATATTAAAACTCTAGCCTTCAAGCAATAATAGCTCTTAAATAGAGAATTTTTCGATGTTTTTAACTAAACCCGTTGTAGAGGGATTTTTGTAGTTTTGAAAGGTTTTATTGGTTTGACAGCATTCCATTAGCATATTTTTACCTAACTATCAAAAAAATGCCAAGATGATTTTTCAGAAATTTTGAAATCTTGGTGTTTATTTCATATTTGGCAGAATTATTTCACTTAGCTTCTAATAGGAACCAAAAGGAATACTAGAAATAGATTATTTCTTTCTCAAAGCTGAATTAATGAATATGATTAAAGATATCATCCAAATCTATCGATGTCAAAAAATATTTGAATCGTTTAATGCACCGATCAAGAATTTGTATAATTTTGTAGGTGAAAACATGTGTTAAGGTTTTGATAATTATACAGTGAATGTTATCGTGTGTTTAGAAAGAGCGTTGATGTATCTTCTGAACGCATTTTATCTTGCCGTCAACATATATCCGAGTTTTAGTAATTCCAACATATGTAATGTAGATATCTATATAATTATGTGCAAAAATTTACATTTTGTATTCAGTTATAAATATCAGAATGAATAATTCATTGAAAGCTGGTACCTACATCTGTTAGAATGGGGCGATGTTTTGGTGAAACCACGTGGGGTACATTCTACTAGCTCTGTGTGTTTGTCCACATTCCTGTTTCACGGCATTGTCCGCTGAATAGAAGTTCAACGGCGCGTTGAGATGAATTCATTCACAATGTATACACATAGCGATCCCAAGGTGGTTCTGCTCAAATTCGAGGTCCGTTGTCTAACAAGAATTCTTTCACAAATGTACATAGGGCCGACCAAAAACGTGCTGATTCTCAAACTTGAAGTTTCTTTTTTACCAAAACATTTTATATTACAATAACAACAAAAATATTGACACTATAAAGGAATGACAATACATCCAGATGGCACAAGAACCTATAGGACATGTAACAATTGTCCTGGTGTGGAGCTAACACCTACCCACATATTCTCATGTCCAGCAATGGCCGCAGCCTTGCAGAAAATTAACATGGACCCAGAGCAGCAGTTTTACACACCCAAGATAGTGGACATTGCTGATGCTATGATAGAGATGCATGGAGACATCTGAGGCTCTTCATTTGACACGACAACAACAACAGCAAAAAGCTTCATTAAGACCTTTTATTCTTAACATTTTATTTTACAACAACAACAAAAAGCTTTATTAAGACCTTTTAGTCTTCACATTTTATATTACAAAAAAAAAAAAAAAACATATACCACAACCAACAACTCAAACCACAACTCTTTTTTTTTCACCTGATCGATGGAACCTTTCAGGAAAACCCTTCTTCAAATAACTAAGACGTTTACGTTAGTTGAAGTCTTAGTTAGTTGAAGAAAGGTTTTTCCGAAAGTTTTTCCTTTGATCAAATGAATATAAAAAGAGTTGTGAGGGGCGTTATATGATTTTTTTTTTTTTGTAATTTGTCAAAATCCAAAATCCGGTAATAATAGGCATTTTATATGTTCAAATATATATATAAATATAGATGGAAAAATCGCCGGGAGGAAATTGATCCATAGAAGCATAAGGCGCTTCTCCCGTCAAAATAAACGTCAAAAGCTGACGCCATCTATTGACCGTCGCCGCAAACTAGCGGCCACGGGTCGGTGACAAAGCCACAACACCAGCACACCTAGACTGACGAGGGCCATTAGCCCGAAACCATGGTCTCTAGGTGGACGCTTCTCAATTTGCCAAAGCTGGTGTTGTGGCTTTGTCACCGACCCGAGGCCGCTAGTTTGCGGCGACGGTCAATAGATGGCGTCAGTTTTTGACGTTTATTTTGACGGGAGAGGCGCCCTGTGCTTTTATATGTAAATATGTATTAAGGCAAATAGTTACTCTTACCTCACTTCTTTAAAAAATCTAATTCTATTTTCTTGATATGTATTACTAATACACACAAGGTATCTAGTAACAAGATACACTCATGGACAAAACTTAAGGAAACTTCATATTTTGATGTCGCCCATCTTCTATTTTTTTTTTTAAGAAGACAGCGACAATTTGGTTCAAACTTGGTTATCTCCTGTATCTTCAATAAAGGAAACTGTATATAAAATATATTTCAGAGTTATTGTCTGAATCCCGATATACATGCTGAAAGGTACAACTTCCTTAAGTTTTGTCCATGAGTGTATCTTTCAGAGTTATTGTCTGAATCCCGATATACATGCTGAAAGGTACAACTTTCTTTTGTTTTGTTCATGAGTGTGTATATAACCTATTCATAAGAAGCTTATGTCAATAGTCTTCTTGAACACCATTACCCTATATATCTGTATATATGCACACAATATCCTGCTTATAATCCAATACAATAGTAGAATGGTCTTAAGATTAAAACTGTCGAAACCCTCTCTGTGAGGGTTCAATCACTGATGAGTCACGACAATTAATTATAGAGCAGTGAAAATAGATTTGCCAATTAATTAGAGTCGTTAATTAATTAGCATGTAATGAAAATAGAGCTCTAAATGAAGCTGAGAAAGGATGAGATAAGAAGTGGCGTAAAATAGAACAACTTTATTGACATCGTTAAGTTGCAAGAAGAAACATTACACAACACACTGAGAATGCATTCTTGTCACTCAGTACTAATGTACTATCTCAAATAAATAACAACGTCTCACCATTAGAAAGACATCCATCATTATACAATATGAAATGAGTATGATGGAAGAATTGAATAAATCCTCGATCTTTAGAAACCACGACTCGATTTCGAATTCCACTTTGTAAACCTTTTTTTTTTTTTTAAATTGGCTTCAATGGCCACCGATTCTTACTAAAATCCAACCTCATTGATGAGTGCAAGCAACCAAATGAATCTATGACATACTTTTAAAAGTCGAATTGTTATCTGCATGTATAGACATGTGGTGTATTTACAGTTAAAAACGGTTGCTAACTATCCACCATAATTATCAGAACCATATTTGATTAGAATAAGTAAAAGCAAAAAATAAACAAGAGTCTAAAAAAGAAGCATCTAGGTTTTTATATATTAATCAAGAAGGCGCGATATTGAAATATCTACGACCCTTACAGAAGAAACAAAACAACAAACAAATTAGAATTTAGAGTTACCTTGGTTCATATGTCTCACAAAGTTTAAAGAGTCCTGATGTACTTTGTTATGGGCAAGACATTCAAATCTCGAATGTTTACAATAGCACAGGAAGAAACGTAAATCAAAAAGTGCTGAGTCAGAGTTGATAACATACTATACTGACGTAAATTCCTATCGTACCTTCCTCGTAAGCCAGATAAGGGAATAGAGTTCAAACACAGATCCGTATAGCTGAACATCAAAGATGTGTTAGAAACCATGACAATAGATTTCAAATCTTCCAACATATAACTTCCACTAAACACTCATTTAACTCTGTCCAAGCCACCTCTCACTATGTCTTCTTATTATTCTGCTTATCCCTAGTACACGTGGTACAGGCCATGATAATCATGGTGGGTAGAAGTAGGCGACTGCTTTTACTGTAAGTGCACCATATATCTACACATTTGAAAAGCAGTTCGACTTTGTACTTACAAATGTTCCAGAGCCCCGTTTGGTTACTTGCACTCGCTGGTGGCGTTTGAATTTTACAAGAATCGGGGGCCATCGGAGCAGTTTTATTTTATTTTTTTATCAGAAAAAAAAGTCCAATACGGGAATCGAACCCGGGTCGTAGCGGTTGAAGACCAACGGTTTAGACCATCCTTCCACCGACCCCCAATGACAATTGATCTCAAATCTTCCAACATATTAATTACACGGAACACTCATTTAACTTTGCCCAAGCCACCTCTCACTATGTAAATATCAAAAACAAACATCAACGCTCAATATTAGAAACAATAGTATATAAAAAAACTTAATAGTATCATAAAAATATCAAACTGCCTTACTAATATATTATCTTAATAGTTTAATTCATAGATTAATACATAGGTTCCTTGTTTTATGTCATTTTGGATAATAATGACGGATACTAGAAAACAATTAGGGATTCGAGGGTATAAATCTACATAACTAGGTGTATTTTATACAGATATATATGTACACTGATGGACAAAACTTCAGGAAGTTGTACCTTTTAGTATGTATATCGGGATTCAGACAATAACTCCGAAAGATACACTCATTGACAAAACTTCAGGAAGTTGTACCTTTTAGTATGTATATCGGGATTCAGACAATAACTCTGAAAGATACACTCATTGACAAAACTTCAGGAAGTTGTACCTTTTAGCATGTATATCGGGATTCAGACAATAACTCTAAAAGATACACTCATGGACAAAACTTAAGGAAGTTGTACCTTTTAGCATGTATATCGGGATTCAGACAATAACTCTGAAAGATACACTCATGGACAAAACTTGAGGAAGTTGTACCTTTTAGCATGTATATCGGGATTCAGACAATAACTCTAAAAGATACACTCATGGACAAAACTTAAGGAAGTTGTACCTTTTAGAATATATATCGGGATTCAGACAATAACTCTGAAAGATACACTCATTGACAAAACTTCAGGAAGTTGTACCTTTCAGCATGTATATCGGGATTCAGACAATAACTCTGAAAGATACACTCATTAACAAAACTTCAGGAAGTTGTACCTTTTAGTATGTATATCGGGATTCAGACAATAACTCTGAAAGATACACTCATGGACAAAACTTAAGGAAGTTGTACCTTTCAGCATGTATATCGGGATTCAGACAATAACTCTGAAAGATACACTCATGGACAAAACTTCAGGAAGTTGTACCTTTTAGCATGTATATCGGTATTCAGACAATAACTCTGAAAAATACACTCATGGACAAAACTTCAAGAAGTTGTACCTTTTAGTATGTATATCGGGATTCAGACAATAACTCTGAAAGATACACTCATTGACAAAACTTCAGGAAGTTGTACCTTTTAGTATGTATATCGGGATTCAGACAATAACTCCGAAAGATACACTCATTGACAAAACTTCAGGAAGTTGTACCTTTTAGTATGTATATCGGGATTCAGACAATAACTCTGAAAGATACACTCATTGACAAAACTTCAGGAAGTGGTACCTTTTAGTATGTATATCGGGATTAAGACAATAACTCTGAAAGATACACTCATTGACAAAACTTCAGGAAGTTGTACCTTTTAGTATGTATATCGGGATTCAGACAATAACTCTGAAAGATACACTCATTGACAAAACTTCAGGGAGTTGTACCTTTCAGAATGTATATCGGGATTCAGGCAATAACTCTGAAAGATACACTCATGGACAAAACTTAAGGAAGTTGTACCTTTCAGCATGTATATCGGGATTCAGACAATAACTCTGAAAGATACACTCATGGACAAAACTTCAGGAAGTTGTACCTTTTAGCATGTATATCGGTATTCAGACAATAACTCTGAAAAATACACTCATGGACAAAAGGTGGTTGTACCTTTTAGCATGTATATCGGGATTCAGACAATAACTCTGACAGATACAACTCATGGATGAAGTTTAAGGAAGTTGTACCTTTTAGCATGTATATCGGGATTCCGACAATAACTTTGAAAGATATCACTGTGATCTTTATTGAAGACACACGAGATAACCAAGTGTGAACAAAATTGCCTCTGTCTCCTTAAAAAACAAAAAAAAAACAAAAAAAAAAACAGATAAGACCGGCGACAACAAAGACGTTACACTATTCCTTAATTTTTCAGGAAGGTTCTAGGAACAGATTTTTTTTATCGTTAAGGTACATCCAACACCACGTTGTCAAATGTCAATAGCCTGTAATCTGTACGTGGTTATCTTAACTTGATCTATCAATGAAAGGTATCTGGCCACCATTATGTAATAAATAACGATTAGGTGACAACTATTATAGAATAATATTCTTAATTAACGATTAGGTGATATTTATTCCGATAGATGGAACGAGTGATCAGTAACTTTCAGTTGCTCAAGTTGCTTCAGTTGCTTTGTTAAATAAATTTAATAGTTAGCTCATCATTCGTTTTTTTTTTTCTTATCCTTCTATTAGTCTAAATTAGACAATATCTTGGAAGTCGTGCTCATAAAGAAGTTCAAGAACCCTTCTTGGTTCTCTGTACAGGGATCCTTTGTCCTTTCCAATACAATTTAGTATATGTTGGGGAGTGGCCTCTTCAGTTTTGCACTTAGTGCACATGGGGAAGCTTTTGGCTCCCTCTTTATAGACTAGAGGGCGCAGGTGAACAGATTTCCATCTGGCAAACTGTGTCGACTTCCTTCTGTTTCGTTGGAGGGTCTGTTTTTTTGGGGTTTTCTATTTGGTATCATGATTCGTTGTTAAATAGATTTAATAGTTATATAATTATTCGTTTATAAATATATTAAGCAGCTATTTGATAGAACTAAATTGTATTTATCGACTGAAGAACTATAAAAATCCAGCACTCTATATTTATAGATAAATAGAGAGGAGAGTTAAAACATTAAATTTCTTTCCATTCACGGCAGTTTCCTTCAGTCAGAACCATTTATAATTCTCTCCATCTGTCTGTTTCATGGATCAATAGTCTTCTGAGTTCTTTTAAAGAATTCCGAGAACAAGAAAAGTAACTTTGAATCCAACAATGGAACTCTACTGGATAGATAATACGGATAGCTAGGTATGGATCTACACTCTGCGGAGCTTCATATGGTCTACTGTAGGAGGGATACATCTCGATTGACATCTTGAAACCCGATATCTACTTGATAATTGACAGTTAACATAAATTTATCCCCATCTTGTCAATACACACAAAAGTGTACAGTCTGAACTATTTTAAAATGATAATTATATATATTGTTCTGAAAATAGAGCAATCCATACTTAAATCATTAGATAGTAATAAATATTGCATATATTGGATTGAATAAAAGATTTATTTGCCAATTTTTCGGTTAGCTGAACGCTAACCTTTATCAAGGCATTACATTTTTGTAGAAAAAAATATCAGCGCCGCATAGTGTTATAATTAAAAATGTAATACCTCGAATAAAGGTTGGCGTTCAGCCAACCGAAATATTGGCAAATAAATATTTTATTCAATTTAATATATGCCTTTTTTACTATCTAATTATATATATGAAAAAACATTATAAAAAATTAAAATGGTTAGGTGTTGATATTCAAAATAATGATGGCATATTCTGACCAGGAGCACATCTAAAAAGCAAATGTGCTCCTGGTAAGGATATGCCTTCATTATTTTAAATTATATATATATATATGATACTATGTACAATTCAAGAATTCCTAACTATGTTCAACCCAACTTCTATAACGTTCAATTTTTTACTGGACATGGTGACTTCAACACATATATGTTTAGAATTGGCAAAATTGGTTCACCTGCATGCACTTGTGGAAACGAACAACAAACCCCTGAACATCTTCTGATAGACTGTCCATTAACTTCTGATCTAAGGGAAGAAAACCAACTTTACCTGACTAATACAAAACAAGCTGCTTGCAATAAAGACCAATACATCAAGTTTAATAGATTCTGCAGGATGTATATTTTGAGGCGAAAGCGTTGACTGTACATATTTCAAGCTACTACTTATAATTGCTATATGTAAAATTTGACATTGAACGTTTAATTTTAATGATTTCCAATGTTCAATTGTATTAATTGTATATAATTTAAAATATACACGCAATTATCCAAATTGTGGATATGGCGTGTCTCTCCCAACTGTTAAATAAATAAATAAAAATGTACAATGAAAATGGCGCCTCTGCCACCACTGCAGAGTTTGGTGGAGAATCGCCAGCGGATCTCGAGCGACACCACGTATTTCGCGATTTACGAAGAAAACTATATCTACTATAAAAGCATAAAAAAGACTTATTTTAATTTGAAAATCTCTATTCAGAACGCTTATCTGTCACTTATTTCATCAAATTCTCTCACACAATATATATATTTATTGTTACATATTTCACAGAATGTCTTTAAAATTATGTTTCTCTATTTTTAGCTATTACACTTGTGATTGTATTTGTTCGCCTAAATAAATAATATAACTTGTGAAAATTTTCTTCTAGCCTATAAAAACGTATACAGTATATATGGAAAATGCCATTTTTCAGATGGGCTTAATAAATGAGTCGTAAATTAAATTACAGCAACCCTTTTCAACACTTAAAGTCCAAAGATTCAGCTACTCTCTTTCGTCCTTTTCAAGGAATTATTTAGCTCTACTGTTTACTTTTAGACAATTCAGAATTTATATAGAAGTTAACAGTAGCCAAATATAATAAATGGAAGCCTCAAAGTATGAATGTTTCTTTTACACGTAAAACAAACTTCTACTGTCCTTACAGGAATGAAAATATATTGGGAGGGCTTGGCTCATCAGTGGTGAATCCTCCTAGCGGTTTCACCAATTTAATCTACCAGACCGCTTCTTAAAGCTATAATACTGTATTGGACGATTCTGTTTATATACGCTACACTGAAGGGTGGAATCTTAGAAATGGTTTTCAAGCAAACTATGGACAAACGCCTTTAGGATAGTAGAATTACATAAATATTTGCATCGAGAAAATGCTCTTCCGCAAACAATAAAGACATGGCCAGTTAGGCATAATTAATTATAAAGCAATAACGTGTCATATTTATATAAGAAATGGAAACATCAAAGCACGAATGTTTCTTTTAAACTTCTTCTTCTTACTTATCTCCACTCAATCATATTAGGGTATCAAGCTTGTAAAGCTTTAGATTTGGCAACCATCATGACTGGGTAAGGTATAATGCGTCTGCCTTTGTCATTAAGACTGGGAGCACTACTCAGTGGCAGGCCGACTTAGATCCAAAAGAAATGACCGCCTCTGACATGAGGAACAGAAACCATGTGCAGCCACTCCTAACATGGAGTACAAACGCTGCTCATCCTGTATACCTGGATTAGGAGCCCTTACAGGGTACTATCAGCCGGGCCAGCTGAGCCCAGGTTTTTTAGGGAGCTTGTTACTGCTCCCCCTCCTCCTTTTTCATCCGGGCTTGGGGCCGGCAAAGGCGGAGTTTATTTTAAACATAAAGTAGTCAAAAGGTTTCTTGAAAAGGACGATGAGGGGCGTCGAAACGCTGGAATTACTGTACAAAAAAGATTGATATAAATAATTTACAAGTCAATTATTACAGAATATGTTAGAATAGTACACTTTTTTATTGCCATAAATAGATATCAGTATATAATTACTACAATGGAGACATGTTCTCCTTGTACCATGGTGTCATTTTATTGTTGATATGCAACTTTAATCCTATAGCCTCATTTTCATAGTTCATAGTACTAATTTTTAGAGATAATTATAAATCAAATATGTAAATAAGTTTATTCATAATTCTATGTGTATATATGCCATCTTTTGTTCTTCACAGGCAAAGGACCCTTTTTAAGTTTTCTCTTTGACCTGAGAGTTATAAATGATACAACATGTGAATGCTGTCTAGATGTTGAAACACCATCTTTTGTTAGCTTGCCCTCTAACTAACCAAATTGTACTTGCTTACTTTGACATAGTGCCATCTCTCTGTATATACTCAATCTTATGAACACTTTGGCAAGTTTAGAACTATTTGTGCACAGATTTATAAATCACTACTAATTCATCGTGTAATTACTTAAAGATATATATTTAAATAATTCTAATATAGTACAATAGTCTGATAGACTTCGTGTTTTTGTAATAATAAAATAAAAAAGACATCATTTTAAGAAATAATTTGAGTACCCGTAAAAGAACGATAAACAATAATTTAAAAAGGTCTCGGAGGATGTTTCTTGTTTTATTGCTTGGAATTATGCAAGAAACTTATATTGGAAGCCGTTTTTTTATTATTGCTTACATTTAAGAGGTTTCTATCTTAAAAAAAAAAAAGAATGATAAAGTTTTAAAAAGCTTAAACGAATAAGTTGTATTGAATTAAACTTTTTGTTTTAAAGGTACCCTTTGCTCTATGTTACTATACACATTGTAGATCTGATATCAATTATGATGGCAAGCTTTTGATAACTCTTGTTTTGCAACATAAAAAAATAATCTACGTGTCATTGGCTAGGAATTATCTTATGCTAAAAAAATATCTCGTATCACCGGCCACACACGACTTGTTGGGTCAAATCAATTATCCGGTGATTAAAATATCGCCATTTGAAATATAGATTTGAATTAACAATTCAAATCTTGGTGTTTCTTTATCCTGTTTGTGATCGAGACAATCAAATACAGTGGACAGTTCAAAAGACGGATGTCGTCTCTGCCATCCATCCACGTTGACAAAGCCAGTCTTGGCGCCACCAATACCTGTTTGACGTTGAAATGTCATCTCCGCCCGCGGTAAATCTCTCGTGGACACGCGCGGTATGCAAATCACGCTATGGTCACCTCTCTCGGTCCTCTTTGACGCTCCATTCAACTCAACAAACGTCTCTTTCACGAAAACACCAAATTTTTCTATAACAACATAACTCAAAACTTCAAACTGACATGACTAATTTGTTTTTACCCCTATCTACAACATTGTCGGTACAGACAGTATTTCCTTCTTCTTCTTGTGACCCTTGATGGTGTCTCTTTGACAACCATCGTGACCGGGTGAAGTAGAATGTGTCTGCCTTTGTCATTAAGACTGGAAGCACTACTCAGTGGCAGGCCGACTTAGCTCCAAAAGAAATGGCCGCCTCTGACATGAGGAACAGAAGCCATGTGCAGCTGCTCCTAAACTGAAGTACAAACGCTGCTCATCCTGTATCCCTGATTAGGAGTACTTACAGGGTACTATCAGCCGGGCCAGCTGGACCCAGGTTTTTTAGTGAGCTTGTTACTGCTCCCCCTCCTCCTTTTTAATCCGGGCTTGGGACCGGCAAAGGCGGAGTTAGTATTTCCCTGGATTATCTATTCAACCCAACAAACATCTCTTTCACGAAAACATCAACATTTTCTATAACAACATAACTCAAAACTTCAAACTGACATGAGAGACTAATTTGTTTTTACCCCTATCTACAACTTTGTCGGTACGGTAGCAACATTTCCCTGAATTCCTCTATTCAGCTGTCCTCTCACGCCCCATTGTGCCTACCGGGAACATTTAGGTGATCTGGAAGAATGGAACTGCTGTCTTTGTATAGAGGGTGGGGGAAAAGAATACATTTCTATATACGTTGACACTTATCTGCCGAAACATTTCACTGATTCTATTTATGAAGTAAATATAAATCTGTATTAAGTATATGTCAACGAACAAATGATGTGATAATAGCATTGTTATTGCCTGAAATTCTAAAACCAGTTTCAACGCCTCTGGATGTCTTGGGCAATGCATTGAACTATTTTATTCTATTTCGATCCAACATCAATAGATTCCTTGGCTTCTTTCTTGGGCTCTATTAATGTGGTTCCTACTTCATTGGAAGCCCGAATGTTTAAGTTTTCCGTGACCTTGAAATTAGAGTAAATAAATGAGGATTACTTCATTGATTAGGATAGGACTCTTCATCGTTTGGTGAAGTATTTACGACTATTTTTAGATTTGTGTATCTCTCTCTCTATTCTGTCTACTATGCTCTCTACTATGCCTTAATAATTTGCATAATAAGCCCTTGGAAAAACATTATTCTGTCGAAAATTAACCCAAGTATATTTAAATACACTCATGGACAAACCTTAAGGAAGTTATACCTTTTAGAATGTATATTGGGATTCGGATAAAAACTATGAAAGATATTTAATACACAGTAACCTTTATTGAAGATACACCAGATAAATAAGTGTGAACAAAATTGTATCTGTATCTCCTTAAAAAAAAACAACAACAAACGACATCAAAAACTTTCCATTTCCTTAAGTTTTGTTAATGATTGTGAATAAAACATCTTCCTACTGTCTTTATTGCGATGAAAAATATATTGGAAGGGTTCGGCTCATCAGTATTGAACACTCCCAGCGGCTTCGTCAATTTAATCTACCAGATTCCTGTGATATTGAATGCATGTATCTGTTTGTGAGATATGATATTGAGCTATTCTGTCATTTTACCTGGAGCTATAAAATAATTCTTGGTTGAGGAACCAAGCCTACCATAATATACTTTTGTCGCAATAAGGACTGTATAGAGCAGTCATTCAAAGATGAATCTACTTTAATTGTGGCTTTAAATGATGGTGTACTTAATTCTGATGCACTTCAAAAAATTTCTAATAATATTTAAAATGTCAGAGAAAATATGGTAAAACATTAAGATTAATAGAATTATAAACGCAAAAAAGTCTGTAATTATAAAGGTCCCAAACCAAACTGATAATAAAATACTACTGGATGAATTAAACAAATCAGAAGATTTGAAATTGATTAGTAAAATTTACAAACCGACACTAAGAGATCCAACTATAGTAGTCAAAAACGTATCCAAATTTTTGTTTATCTTTAAAGTGCAAGTGTCCCTAGGGGAACATAGCGCTCTAAGTCGAAATAAAGAAACCGCGCTAAAATAATGTATTTTTATAAAGTAACGCTAAAGATATATATTTGCAAACTTTTTAACGCTATTTTTATTATTAAATATATACAATTAAAATATTTCTACAGTCCTTTTCCTGTTATAATTAAAAATTGAAAGAAAAGGCATGGCTCAACTTTTCAAAGGTTTACCTCTGATGAACCATGCCCTCCCTCTTTCAATGTTTAATCATCACAGGATAAGGGCTGTAGAAATAATTTCAATTATATATTTAAAAAATATATATATATAGCGTTGAATGTTTAGAATTCTCATCGTTAGATGGTGCTAAGTTAATAGTGATATTTTAGATATTTGTAACTTCTTAAAAGTTAAACACAAGGTAATAAGACCAAATACAAATAAATGAATAGTGTGTGAAGTTTCGGTAACAGCGTTGTTACCATCTTCAGACAAAAGTACTGAATGGTAAAAACTGAAGATGGTAACAACGCTGTTACCGAAACGTAACACACTATTTATTTGGATTTGGTCTTATTACCTTGTTTTTATAATCTATAATCCAAATTGTGCTTTATCATTCTTAAAAAGTTGTTTTTCATTTAAAAAAATCATCAGTGAACATGCTGTAGGGTTTTTCCCAGAAGAACATTAGCTTCCTATGAAGTCTAGCGTGCTCTATTTCCATGAAAGCCATTTGATTCAGTTCTAATGAGGCACTTCGACCAAGTAGGTTGAAGAAAGTGTAGCCAGTACCCCATATTAGAGCAGCTACGCCTATAATTAGCAGTGGGACAGAGGCTTTGTGGCCAAATGTAGGTTTGGGTCACACAACTGTAAATCTCCTTCCGTCGCTCCATTAATCAAAGAAGGCTGTCGGCAATGTAGTAATAACAGAGCCTGCTGAGGCCGCAAAAACTGGACTCCCCGACAGGATATGTCCGCCCAACTTGACCGAACTTCGGCAAACTGGGAGAGAAACTTGTGGATTTCTAAGCGGAGTCGGACAACAAATTATTTATCGTAAAATCAACTTTTAATTACATTTATTTAATACAAATTATCAGAAGTATTGTTGTATACTACATGTTGATGTTCTTTTTTCTTCTGTTGTAGTGGTCAAATATCATTTATATATTATAACATGTTATATATATGTGTTTGATATATATTACTGTGCATCAAATATCTCTCAGAGTTATTTTCTGAATCCCGATATATATATGCTATAAGGTACAACTTCCTTAGGTTTTGTCTATCAGTGTTATCTATAAATTAATATATATTTCATCCCATTATAATATCTTATATTTTAGCTGTAAACAGTTTGATGTACGCCCACACATGCCAATAACACAATTATTACTGTACAAAGTTCATCTTGATATTGTATATAGAAGTATATGCCTGTTGAAGAGCAGAAATTTTGCTCGAAAACTTGCGAAAATCAAAATTAAAAGAAACCCTTTACCTTAATATTGTTTATTTTTCTTTTTCCAATAATTTCTAGGTAACTGTTACTCACACATAAACAATATATATCAAAATATTTTAGAAGAGAAGGTAAATATCTAGAAAGAAACATAGATGGCGTCTAGTTTTGACGTCTAATTTGACGGGATAGGAGCCCTACACTTCTTTAGATTAATTTCGTACAGGCAAAATTCCAATCTATATCTGAATATGTAATATACAGCAACAACAACAGCAGCTTCATTAAGACATTTCCGTCCTGTAAGAACTCGCCATACATCATTTTCATGGAGAAAGGGGAAAAAACAAACAAAGGAAAGAAGGGAAAATGAAAATGAAATCAAAGTATTCAACATACCTATACAAATTCACTATGGATGGAAATTGTTCTGTAAATTTAGTTCTTTTAGAAATTACCTTGTTCTCTAACGCTTTACATACCCAAGATAGAGAACATTGCGACTGCTGTGATAGGGATGTATGGAGACATCTGAGGCTCTTCATTGGACATAACAACAACAACAACAACAATACAGTATACACACCCAAAATAGAGGATATTGCGACTGCTGTGATAGAGATGTATGGAAACATCTGAGGCTCTTCATTGGACACGACAACAACAACAACAATACAGTATACACACCCAAAATAGAGGATATTGCGACTGCTGTGATAGAGATGTATGGAGACATCTGAGGCTGTTCATTGGACACGATAACAATAACATCAATACAGTATACACACCCAAAATAGAGGATATTGCGACTGCTGTGATAGAGATGTATGGAGACATCTGAGACTCTTCATTGGACACGATAACAATAACATCAATACAGTATACACACCCAAAATAGAGGATATTGCGACTGCTGTGATAGAGATGTATGGAGACATCTGAGGCTGTTCATTGGACACGACAACAAGAATAATACTTTTACTTTTTAATATGAACTCAGAGTTATATTCACTATAAAATAATAAAATATCCTCAACTTGTGTAAAAATCGTCAAAGAACGCCGTTTAATTTGCCGCTATGGGAGTATAAAGTAATTGGAAACAGAATCAAGATAAAATAATGGCGACCCTAAACTGCAATTTTCGATGAGCTGTTATTAACGTTGTTATTATTACGTTGGGTGGACGGAACCGCTGATTTTATATGCAAATGGCCTGAGTTCGAACCCAAGTAAGCCGCCTTTTTTTCCTAGGTGAAAAAACTTACGTCCCACTGTTGGCAACCTCCACATGCCTACCTCAACAAAGACGTGGGGATTTTGATAGTTTAGATAGCTATTGATTGACCATTTTTAAATGTTCATACCATTCCTGATTGTTTCTTATAGAAAAATTGTATATTTCTCTAAAATATATTGTAGAACGACATTTGAAAATTATCCCGCATGTGTTTCTTTTGAACGAAAAATCGAAATTTATTTTAAGGAGATAAATAACGATTATTTCTCCTTAAAATAAATTTCGATTTTTCGTTCAAAATAAATACATGCGGGATAATTTTCAAATGTCGTTCTACAATCACAAGCCGCATTATTTTATATTGTATCATAAATTACTTTACGTATTATTTACGAACGGAAAAATATGTCCAGGGTAGCCTAGTAGACATGGCATCTGCCCGGTAAGCGGAACACTGTGGGTTCGATTCCCATCCCTGGACACTTTATTTTTCCGTTCATCATTACTCTTCACAATTCAACCTTTCATACTTCATCCCTAAGGTTAGAAATAATCGTTATTTCTCCTTAAAATAAATTTCGATTTTTCTTTAAAAAGAAACACATGCGGGATAATTTTCAAATGTCGTTCTACAATCATAAGCTGCATTATATTGTTTTATTAATATATATAATTTATATACTGAAGTATTTTCTCATATTTTAAAATAATACTTATTTATTTTAAAATATTCCATTTGGGTCAAATGTCATTATTTTCTCCCAATATTTCGTCTGTGGCTACAGGCCAAACTTCATGAGGAACACGGCTATTTTAAGAGACTCGATAATTCCTCTCTTCAAACATGCTTATATAACCGCTATGATATTTTAGAATGGGTCAAACCTAAAATATTCAAACATCACACACACACACATTAAAAGTATAATCATAATAATAATAATAATTTAAGAAACACATTTAATGTATCTAAGAATTGAAATAAATCAGAAATATATATAAATATATTAATCATATGGCATATTTTGGATCTAAAATGAACCAAAACATTTCATTTATTACAAATGCCAATATTTCAATAGGCTATACGCCTAACTTGGTCAGGGCTTTTCTTGTTTTTGAACTGCTTTGGCGTATAGCCTATTGAAATATTGGCATTTGTAATAAATTAAATGTTTTGGTTTATTTTAGATCCAAAATATGCCGTTTAATTAATAATATCTTATGGATTGCTCTATATTTCTGATTTATTAGAAATAATATCCACATAGGATATAGCGTGTGTTTTGTAATAAATAAATATCCACATAGGATATAGCGTGTGTTTTGTAATAAATAAATATCCACATAGGATATAGCGTGTGTTTTGTAATAAATAAATATCCACATAGGATATAGCGTGTGTTTTGTAATAAATAAATATCAACATAGGATATAGCGTGTGTTTTGTAATAAATAAATATCCACATAGGATATAGCGTGTGTTTTGTAATAAATAAATAAATACAAATAAATATGACATACGATGGTCTCCCTAAATAGTATTGTGCGAACATCAAATCTCATATACTTGGACTGAGCTGTATGTAAATATGGTAGGAATTTTATTGAAAGATATCATTTTTTTCGCTATACATTGCTTCTTTCTCTTTTAACGCTGATTTCTTGTTTCCTTTGTGTCTGTGTATGTATAAATAAGATTATAATTATTATAATTCGAATTTTGAATATATCTAGAGGATGTTGGGGGGGGGGGTTATATTATGCAGAGTCTGAATGAATTGACAATTTTTTTAACCGATTCAAGATTTATAAGCCGAGCCCTGTGACAATAGTTAGTCTCAGAGATGTTTGTGTATCCTGGGTGCCCTGCAATCTCTGAAGTCATTAAGGGATTCCGTAGCATCAAGGCTGCAAATCCCCGCTGTTTTATCGCTTCTTTGGAATGTCAGGAATATGCTGGTTTTGACTGGAGTACATACCGCTTGGATGAAAAACTTCAAATGCCATTCCAAAGTTTTAACGAACTCAGAAAGGCTCAAATCCAATCAAATTCCGGCAGAAAAGCTTTACATCATTTTCAAATTCTGTAAAATATCAGATTATAGTCAGAATGTTCACTACTATATTATCTATATCTAGTTCGAAGAGTTTATCTAGAGACTAGCTCTATTCGTCCCCAGCAGACACCATCAACAAGCTCTACAAGCTTGATACCTTAATATGATTGAGTGAAGATAAGAAAGATCATCTAGAGACAAGCTCTACTCATCCCCAGCACAGACACCATCAACCAGCTCTACAAGCTTGATACCTTAATATGATTGAGTGGAGATAAGAAAGGTCATCTAGAGACAAGCTCTACTCATCCCCAGCACAGACACCATCAACAAGCTCTACAAGCTTGATACCTTAATATGATTGTAGGAGATAAGAAAGAAGAGATCATCTAGAGACAAGCTCTACTCATTCCCAGCACAGACACCATCAACAAGCTCTACAAGCTTGATACCTTAATATGGTTGAGTGAAGATAAGAAAGAAGAGATTATCTAGAAACTAGCTCTACTCGTCCCCAGCAGACACCATCAACAAGCTCTACAAGCTTGATACCTTAATATGGTTGAGTGAAGATAAGAAAAAATAGATCATCTACAGACTAGCTCTACTCGTACCCAGCACAGACACCATCAACAAGCTCTACAAGCTTGATACCTTAATATGATTGAGTGGAGATAAGAAAGATCATCTAGAGACAAGCTCTATTCGTTCCCAGCAGACACCATCAACAAGCTCTACAAGCTTGATACCTTAATATGATTGAGTGAAGATAAGAAGGATCATCTAGAGACCATTGTTTTGGGCTATGAATTCGTGTATCAATAACAAAAAATGTAACAACGTAACATCGCAAATATTTTATTAAAAAGAATTACAGATGAATTCGTACAAGGCCATCAGCTTGAATATATATCATTTAAAAATTTACTTATTCAATAAAATAGCACTTAAATGGGCAATCAAAGCCGCTTCAGAATTATTGCGTGAATCTATTAACAAATTAACGAGTGCATGGTTCTATCAAATCTTTCAACTGTTGATTCCGCTGAGAAGGAGTTGTTGTTATAAATAGACGCCACAGCTTCCATCTGTCAGTTTACTGAGGGGATCGACAGCTGGTGACTAGCTTCTATTTTAACAGTAGATAAATATATTTTCATTATGTTCTTCTCTCATCACCACATTCTTCCAATTAGAGCTTTGTACATCTCAGCACCTTCTAAATTAGCGATAATTTCTAATAAATAAAGGCAAAAAATGTATTGCCATTTCGGTATTCTCTTTTCGAACATGTTCACAGATATGGAGTTTAGTGAAAATGCATATCTTAATTTATGTATACTAATCAAAGTATGATTAGCATACAAAGATTATCGTTCAATGATCAACAAAAACGATCGCTATTAATTTAGTGGTAAGTAGTTTCCTTCAATAAGGCATATTCATGCACAAGAATCTGTATATAGAAAGAAGAGCAAGAGGATACCAAACAACCATGTATCTCTCTATGTGCATATTTCCCATATAATTTTGTGATGCATTAGCCTGCCATCTGTCATAAGTATTTGGAACTAATTTTCAGGGGTATAATTATTCTCAAAATTAAACATTTTTTTACTGCCCTTATTGCAATAATAATATAATGGAAGGGCCTGGCTCATCAGTAATGAAACGCTTTTGGCCAGTTTAATCTATCATATCACTGTAATATTGTGTATTGGGCTGTTTTACATTTATACTGATAGTGAAGCTGACTCTTGGAATAGGTATTTTTCGACATAAAAGAAAAACAGCTCAATGTAATATTACAGAAGTATGGGAGATTAAACTAACGATACCTCTGGTAGGGTTCACCACTGATAAGCCAGGCCCTCTAATCAATTCATCATTGCTGTAAGAGGAATATTTTTATTTTGAAAATAATCCTAGACGTCAAAATTAGTTTCGTTTTCATATTATTTCTAAAGCAATTGAAATATCTTAGCTATCCAGTGCAGCAATGATCGCCCTGTATTCCACAGTTTTTACAAACCTAAAGTGCAAGTGTCCCTAGGGGAACATAGCGCTCTAAGTCAAAATAAAGAAATAAAAAAAATTCATATAATTTTGTAAATTTGAATTTTTCTTTATATCACTTTTTGTCCTTCTGTATCTCTCAGGAGATTCTGTATATGGACTAAAAGTCTTATTAAAGGTATTCATTGATTGTAAAATACAATCGTACACAAGGTTCAAACTGAATTATTATTATACAGTTAAAAATTGAAATACGAAAACACCCAGAAAATTTTAGTTCGAAATTTCGTAGGATTGATTGTAATCAATCAATACTTCTATTACAACCTTTATTTTTATAAATTTAATTGCCATCTATTGATAAAATTTGTAAGATTTATTGGCAATGTGTTTCTTTTTACATGAATCCTGAAATAGTATTTCCTACAGACCTTACTACAATGATATAAGTTATTGAATGAGAGGGCTTGGCTCATCGGTAGTGAACCCTCTCAGCGGTTTCACCAAATTAATCTCCAGACCGCTCTACTATTATATTGGATTGGTTTTCTTATATATCCTACATTTTCTATGGAAGACAGCTTAGTGGTGTTTAGTGAACCTATTGACATAAGCTTGTAGGTCTGTAGAGAGGTACATACATATAATTTCAATAATTTGCATCGAGCAAAGCTCTTCCGCAAATGTGGTTTTATATTTTTAACCGTTAATCTTACATTCAGATTCTCCTGAGAGATACAGAAAATGACTGTAAAAATGAGGAAGAAATTTCAATATACAAAGGTATTTGGAAAATATGTAATATAGAGATATATTGATTTTGATGTAACATTATATGCATATGTTATAGGTATATTTTTACTCTATCGATATATATATATAGTTATTTTCACAAGTGATTATGTCTTATTAATAGAAATATTTTACCATAAAAGCGACCTTTTTTTATTGATTCTTCTTCTAAATTATATCTATTCAAATTTCGGATCTAAAATATTTTAAAAAACCTTCAAAACGTAAAATAGGCAAAAATGAGATTTTGCCTTAAAGGGGCTTAGTTTTTATCTGACATATTTCAAAGCGGAAGAGCTGCAAATTGTTTTTCCGGTTATGCACACCGAAACACACACTTATATAATTAATTATGATTTAATTAGGCTTATTGCGCTAATTGGAATTAATTAATTGTTCCACTGCCCCATTTCACCATTCTGGAGAAGTGCCTTGAATAAGAAAGAAAGGAGTAGAAAATGTTCTCTCTAGACATTCTATTTTATAGAAATTTCTGGAAATCAAAACTTTATAGAATCGGCTGTTATTATTAAATCTGTCACGTTCGAAGCGACAATTCATAATTTATTTATATCAATTAAAAATGTTTTTTGTACACCACATATCTACAATTGTAGAAAGCAGATATTCGAACGTACATATTGCCAGAGCAAAGTTTGAGCCTTTGCACTTACTGCTGAGGTTGAATTCGGGCAAGAATTGGAGTCATTTGGAGATAAGAATGAAGTCTTAAAGAGGAAGTTCTAAATCAATACTGGAGATGTAGATAAGGCAATCATGAGAAGAAGAAGAAGGCTAACCAACTGATATAGCAACTATGGTAACACAACTCATAAATTTCTTTTATTGCCTCGCTGAGAGGTATTGGATACTGCCTTCCCTCTGAAACCTCATGTCCATTATCATCCAAACTATCACTTAAACGGCTCATTAATACAAAACAATAACGTGCCTTCTATATATAACAAATGAAGACATTAAAACGCGAATGTTCTTTTCACAAATAAATCAAACTTCTACTATCCTTACTGCGATGAAAAATATTGGAAGGGCTTGGTTCATTAGTGGTGAACCCTTTCAGGGTTTCGACAATTTAATCTACCAGACCGATTCTTTAGAGCTTTAATAATGTATTGGAACATTCTGCTTTTATATTGTTTGGAAATAAAGATATTACGGCCAGTAAATCTTTTTATTTTGACTATTCTGACTCGAATTTTGCCGAGCCCTGGTCTAGGAAAGAATTAAGAGTCCAGTTTCTCAAACAGAGCTCTTCTATCTGAAATTTGAGGTCAATAGAAATAACTTCAATAGCAGTTAGAGATTCCTTGAGTTTATCTTGATACGTATAATATATATAAACTTGTATTTAACTGCAAATATTATAATGTTACACTGAATAGTAGATTCATCGCAGTAAAGATAGTAGAAGTTTAATATTTTTGTGAATGGAAACATTCGCGTCTCAATGTCTTCATTCGTTAAACAGCTCATTCTTGCAGAGAATCTGTCTAGAAGTAAGACTTCCTTGAAGATTGCTAGCTAAAGAGTTTGTCGGCTAGATAACCGGACCGCTTTATCTCTGTCATGCATCTACCGTTTATTAATTAAAATGGTCGTTACGTGGTGTCGTAATTATGTCGGTTCCAACCTTGAGCAAACTGGATGGAAAATGTTCCATTGAGGAATGTCAGCGAGGATTCCTTCTCAGCTTGCAAAAGACATGATTATCATGTTATGATCATATCGAAACTATAAATTATCATAGAAATGAATCCCAAATCCTGTTGTTGTTGTCGTGTCAAATGAAGAACCTCAGATGTCACCATACCTCTCTATCACAGCAGCAGCAAAGTCCACTATCTTGGGTGTGTATACTGTATTATTGTTGTTGTTGTCGTGTCTAATGAAGAACCTCAGATGTTACCATACATCTCTATCATAGCAGTCGCAATGTTCTCTATCTTGGGTGTGTATACTGTATTGTTGTTGATGTCGTGTCCAATGAAGAGCCTCAGATGCCTCCATGCATCTCTATCACAGCAGCAGCAATGTCCACTATCTTGGGTGTGTATACTGTATTGTTGTTGTTGTCGTGTCCAATGAAGAACCTCAGAAGTCTCCATGTATCTCTATCACAGCAGCAGCAATGTCCACTATCTTGGGTGTGTATACTGTATTTTTTTGTTGTTGTCGTGTCCAATGAAGAACCTCAGATGTCTCCATGTATCTCTATCACAGCAGCAGCAATGTCCACTATCTTGGGTTTGTATACTGTATTGTTTTTGTTGTTGTCGTGTCCAATGAAGAGCCTCAGATGTCTCCATGCATTTCTATCACAGCAGTCGCAATGTCCTCTATTTTGGGTGTGTATACTGTATTGTTGTTGTTGTTGTCTTGTCCAATGAAGAACCTCAGATGTCACCATACATCTCTATCATAGCAGTCGCAATGTTCTCTATCTTGGGTGTGTATACTGTATTGTTGTTATTGTCGTGTCCAATGAAGAGCCTCTGATGTCTCCATACATCTCTATCACAGCAGCAGAAATGTCCACTATCTTGGATGTGTATACTGTATTGTTGTTGTTGTGGTCGTGTCCAATGAAGAACCTCAGATGTCTCCGTACATCTCTATCACAGCAGTCGCAATGCCCTCTATCTTGGATGTGTATACTGTATTGTTGTTGTTGTTGTCGTGTCCAATGAAGAGCCTCAGATGTCTACATGCATCTCTATCACAGCAGCAGCAATGTTCACTATCTTGGGTGTGTATACTATATTGTTGTTTTTGTTGTCGTGTCCAATGAAGAACCTCAGATGTCCCCATGCATCTCTATCACAGCAGCAGCAATGTTCACTATCTTGGGTGTGTATACCCTATTGTTGTTGTTGTTGTCTTGTCCAATGAAGAACCTCAGATGTCCCCATGCATCTCTATCACAGCAGTCGCAATGTTCACTATCTTGGGTGTGTATACTGTATTATTGTTGTTGTTGTCGTGTCTAATGAAGAACCTCAGATGTTACCATACATCTCTATCATAGCAGTCGCAATGTTCTCTATCTTGGGTGTGTATACTGTATTGTTGTTGTTGTCGTGTTCAATGAAGAGCCTCAGATGCCTCCATGCATCTCTATAACAGCAGCAGCAATGTCCACTATCTTGGGTGTGTATACTGTATTGTTTTTGTTGTTGTCGTAACCAATGAAGAGCCTCAGATGTCTCCATGCATTTCTATCACAGCAGTCGCAATGTCCTCTATTTTGGGTGTGTATACTGTATTGTTGTTTTTGTTGTCTTGTCCAATGAAGAACCTCAGATGTCACCATACATCTCTATCATAGCAGTCGCAATGTTCTCTATCTTGGGTGTGTATACTGTATTGTTGTTATTGTCGTGTCCAATGAAGAGCCTCTGCTTTCTCCATACATCTCTATCACAGCAGCAGAAATGTCCACTATCTTGGATGTGTATACTGTATTGTTGTTGTTGTTTTCGTGTCCAATGAAGAGCCTCAGATGTCCCCATGCATCTCTATCACAGCAGCAGTAATGTTCACTATCTTGGATGTGTATACTGTATTGTTGTTGTTGTTGTCGTGTCCAATGAAGAACCTCAGATGTCCCCATGCATCTCTATCACAGCAGTCACAATTGCTCTTCATTGAAAAATGTGCGCTGTTGCCACCTTAGTCACCTTGGAAACGAACCAGAATTTGGCAAATCCTGTTTAAATCAATAATTAAAAAATGCAATTCAACGTAAAAAAAAGCGAAAGGTTTCTGTATCAAATTCAAGAGGCAATCTTTCGAACTAGAAAATGTTCTTCTACCATCATAAAACAATCCTTAATGCTACCAAGAAGAACAATCTAACCCATTTATATGTATATTATAGGTTAATTTACATATATGGAATGGAATAGGAACAATTTTACTCATGGACAAAACTTAAAGAAATGGAAAAAGTCTCTGATGTCACCTATCGTCTGTTTTTTAAAGAAGCAGGAAATTTTGTTCACACTTGGTTATCTCGTGTGTCTTCAATAAAAGTCACTGTATATCAAATATATCTCAGAGTTATTGTCTGAATCCTGATATATATATGCTGAAAGGTACAACCTCCTTAAGTTTTGTCTATGAGTCTATCTTTCAGAGTTATTGTCTGAATCCTTATATACATGCCTAAAGGTAAACCTTTCTTAAGTGTATCTTTCAGAGTTATTGTCTGAATACCGATATACATGCTGAAAGGTACAACTTCCTTTTGTTCAAATGAGTGTATAAATTTGCATATATTAAACATATTTACATATTCGCCTCTGTCTCCTTAAAAAAAAAAAAGATCTCCGGCGACATCTAAGACTTTCCACTTCCTTTTGTCCATGAGTATATTCTATGTGACTTTGAAGTAAGAAACCTTTACCTGGAAGCCAGATGTTTGCAATTTAATCTTGCTTCTCAGAGCTCTAATACTGTATTGGACAATTCTGCTTATATACGCAGCACTGAAGGATGGAATCTCAGAAATGGTTTTCAAAAAAACTATATAAATTGGCGAAACCGCTGGGAGGGTTCACCACTGATGAGCCAATCCCTCCCATTATAGTCTTTTAATCGCAGTAAGGGCAGTAGGAGTTTGTATCATGTATAAAAGAAACATCGGTGCTTTTAAAATTCCATTTTATATATATAGATGGCGCGTTATTGCTTTGTGTTAATTTATGCCTAACTGGCCTTGTCTTTATTGTTTGCGGAAGAGCATTTCTCGATGCAAATATATGAATGTAATTCTACTGTCCTATAAGCTTATTTTCATAATTTATTATTGATACAAGATAGTATTTTTAATTGAATACTTTTTCAGAAAAAAAAGTTCCCGATGCAGGATTCGTTCCTAGGTCTTGATTATCGAAAATTTGACAATATGTACCATGCCTCCATTAATCTTGCACAGAATCTACTCGGCATTTTAAGATGTGGCGCTGAGTTTGTTGTTGACACACATTAAATATGTTATAACACCTTGATAAAGGTTGGCGTTCAGTCAACTGAAATATTGGTAAAATAAATGATATTTTGATCCAATATATGCCTTTTTATTTAAAGATTTATTTATGGATTGCTCTATTTTCAAATATTTAAGTGATGTAGTTGCCGAGAGCTGAAAGTTTTATAAGATACAGTCTGAGTGCTGCAGCAAGAGTTGTTTATATGAAGAAGGTGTGAACGTAAATAAACAAACAAACTGGTGTGAGTCCGATGGGACCTAAGAATGGATCCCTTAATTGGGGGCAGTGAACTCTCCTACATCCCCGTGGGACCTCAGGCTTCCCTGATCTTTGACCCTACCATAATCTTTATTGTCGCCGTTCCTTCTGGAGCTTCTTTAAAACAGAAATTTGCAAATAAAACAAACACACAAACACTTTCTTCTCTTCTTACTGCGATGGAAAATATTGAAAGAGCTTGGCTTATCAGTAGTAAACATTCCCAGAGGTTTTGCTAATTTAATCTACTGAGAATCTGACTGGGGGTCGGTGGAAGGATGGTCTAAACCATTGGTTTTCGACCGCTACGACCCGGTATCGAATCCCGCATTGGGTACTTTTTTTCTAATTCAATAAATGCTCCAATGGCCCCTGATTCTTACAAAGTCCAACCCCACTAGCGAATGCAATAAACTAAACGGGACTCTGGTACATTGGTAAGTGAAAAGTCGAATTGCTTTTCACATGTATAGATATATGGTGCACTTACAGTAAAAGCTGTCGCTAACTACCCACTATGATTATCGTGGCCTGTACCACATGTTTGTACTGGGAATAATGATAATTTAAAAAATCTACAGCTTCTCAGATCTCTAATACTGTATTGGATGCGAGTCTTCCAATATATGCGACAATGAAGGACTGAATATTAGTTATGGTTGAGTAAATATATCACGTCTCCAGGGAAATATATCTTTTCCATAGGGAAGATGGCCTGATATTTTTACTCAATATTGATAAATGGGATTATTTCATTAAATTAGATTATTTAAGCAAACTATATGAACATACACTTTTAAGACAGTACAATTACTTTATAAATATTTGCATCGAACAATTCTTTTCCGTAAACAATAAAGACATAGCTAGTTGGACATATTTGTTGTTGTTGTTGTCGTGTCCAAAGAAGAGTCTCAGATGTCTCCATGCATCTCCAACACAGCAGCCGCAATATCCACTATCTTGGGTGTGTAAAGCTGCTGCTCTCAGTCTAAGTCAATTTTCTGCAAGGCTGCGGCCATTGCTGGGCATGAGAATATGTGAGTAGGTGTTAGTTCAACACCAGGACAGTGTTGGACATATTTAAATTAATTATAATAATTATATGTATAATTGAGAGTTTTTTTAGTATTCAGCGATCTAAAAAAGTTGTTTGATGGATTAATTTGGTGAAATCGCTGAGAAAATTCACCATTCTATTGAGCCAAGCCTTTAATTATACAACAGACCGATTCATTATGTTTTTAACCTTAGTAAAAAACTTTAATAGTTGTGATATAAACAATGGGCCACACACAACATCATTCTTATCAAAATTTCAGACTAAAAGCTAACCTGTATACCATGGTTTCAGGCTATGCCCCTTATCAGTATAGTGACGACTTCAATTCATAATATCCTACAAGAGGGGTTGTGGAATCGGTCGAATTTTCTAAAAAGGTGTTTGAACTGGTGAAGTACAAAGGGCTGATTTCATATTCTATTATACAGCAACAACAACAGGCTTTATTAAGACCTATAGGTCTTATAAAGATTCTCCGAGAAAAAAATGTAGGGTCTATGCAGGAATACCAATAGTAGTACAAGTAATCAGCAATAATGTTTACAGTGTATCAAATAAGGGGAAATGAAAGGAAGGGCTTAGCAGAATTTTACTACAAGTTTGTCCCAAAATTTCGTGTATTTCTTAAAACGTTGTTTTTCTTATTACTTAGCGAATAATATTATCATGGCGAATACATAATATGATTACACCCATACCTCGCTTTGCGTCGGGGTTACGTTC
Source organism: Cordylochernes scorpioides (assembly GCA_030710605.1). Classification (NCBI taxonomy): domain Eukaryota; kingdom Metazoa; phylum Arthropoda; class Arachnida; order Pseudoscorpiones; family Chernetidae; genus Cordylochernes; species Cordylochernes scorpioides. The sequence continues at coordinate 4,012,343 of CP092885.1, read as the reverse complement.
CAAAAAAAACACGACGCAAATTGAAACGACGCAAAGTGAAAATAAAATTTTGATGGCATGGCGCAATCAAAAACAAAGGTGTTGCCATATGTTAGGGGAAAAAAAATTAAAGACTCGAATCCAAAAAAACGCAACTTCGAAAATCTAACAACGCACAGTGAAAATCAGCAAAAATTAAGCAGCGACGCAACTTCGAAAAAAAACGCAAAGCGAGGTATTGGTGTACTTTATTATAAAATGAATAAGGTTTCCAGGGTTAAGTTTCTTGTTCATTTTTTTTTTATTTTCAAGCTTCCGGACTTTCCATTCTTTACTTTACATTCAGAATGTAATATATATTTTCTCCCCCATTCAATATCATTAATATTCTGATTAATTTGTATATAAAAATAATATAATCATCATATTTATTATCGTGATAATCCTGTTGAAGGACTGACAAGTCCGAAAGCTTGAGAATAAAAATTTGAACAAGAAACTTAACCCTGGAAGCTTTATTTATTTTATAATATTATAAATCAGGGAAGAAGGTTTATTTATACACAATTACTTTATACATAATAATTAGACATTATACATAACGGTGAATAATATTAGTATTATAATTTTTTTAAGTGTTTACGAACTTTTTGGGCGACCTTGTATATAACATATGTGTTTTGATTCCTCAAAATGGACTCCTTATGTGGACTTATCTAGGCTACCTACATTAACACATGAAGAGATGTTCTTGATCCAGAAAGGCAATGTGACAATTGTCTTTCTCCAAAGGTTTGTCTGGATGACCTGACCTGGACCATGTGGGACGAATTACCTTTAAAGGAAAATCAAATTATATTTCCTCTTTCTGCATTCCTCTACTTTCCTCGAAATCGTCGAAGGTCGTTAGAGAAGTGACCGACTTATCCATGTACGTTCATTTCCATTTTTGTGAAATTAAATTCAACTGGAGGATGTTTAATTGAAGTATAACAAGTTTTTTGCTGTAATCGACATTTCAACACCTTATTTAGATTTTAAGCAATTTTATAATCATTTCGTTAATAGTGACACACACTAACCTTGAGATACAAAAGATGAAAACACAAAGAAACATGTTCAAAGTCGAGGAGGTTTTCCTAATGCAAGAGTCTGTTTGAAGTTTATATGTTAATTTTGTAATTATTTTTATTTTTAATTCATAGAAGCGTTTTTCTGGCAGACATATTAAATTTTAATCATAATCATTTTTATACTATTATTGTTTTTTTTTTCTTAGTTAGTTCATAAATCATTCTGCAATTGTAGTTTATTTTTTGTTTTGTTGTGTTTCTTTTTAAGCAATAAAATATATAGAACTAAGGTGTAATATTCAATTCAAGCATATGGAACCAACATCGAATCATTTTTAAAACAAAGCAAAAATCATAAGCTTATAAAACTTTCACTTTTTCATACAGTACCTTCTCCAGACAATTAGGAAACCTCTTTAGCTCACTCACACCTAATTTCGATCAATATCATTTCAAAAAGAGGAATCATGGAGATTTTATCTATCATGATCGCTCAATAGCTCGCCATTTCGCATTTAAAATGTACTTTTGGAATATTTTTATACAAGTTATCGCTTCATATACCTAAGTTATAGGGAGCTTGTTTCCATAAGGATCCTGTATATGATCTCCATACGACATTTTGTAATTAGTCTCTCATTATATCAGCTTTCTTTTATGTCTTTTTTCGATTGTAGCATCAATTCTAAGCCATTTGTATGAGAACAGCCATGTCCGAGCGAAAGCTTGTAAGATTTGGAAACTAAATAAAAGAAATGCGTTCACTTAGTCTTCTCGTTTCAACGCTACATGTCATTAGAAGTTATCCTGTCAGCTTTCTATTCCATTACTAAAAATCATAATACACCGTTATTCTTTTTATTTAATTAAAGGAAGCTTTCAGGAAAGTTCTTCAGGTAACTAAAACACATTGTTCATACGTTTTAGTTAGTTGAAGAAAGGTTTTCCCGAAAATTTCCCTCAATTAAATAAAAAGATTTACGGCATCTTATAATTTTTAAATTTGTTGAGTTCCGATATCCTATAATAATGAATTTATTTTCCATTTATTTTTTTAAAAATAGACACTTCGGCTTTATTTTTCAACGTTTCAACAAAAATCTTTGTCTTCAGGAGATATAAATAGAAATAAAGCATTTGGCAAGTGGTTAAAAAATTGTTCTATTATCATTGTTAGGTATTTTCTTTCTTGCACTACGGGACCAGCCTATAGTAGATAAGACGGAGGGGATATCTTAATAAAGGATTTTAGCTGTTGATATTTGGTTTATCAGATTTCTTGGTGAAAGCTATTAAATAGAGTTTTAAGAGCTGAAGTAATTGGTGTTTGGTAGACGGTGGGAACGCTTGTAAACATTTGGAAGGGGAGATTCTTGGAACCTTTTCCGGGGGGAGGCCCGACGTGTCGCACATGGAGAGATCTGATTTCAGAGCGGCGTCTCAGATCGTGGCTGGAGATTGCTATAAATGACAACGTCCTGTCTTTGAAATGTCGTTCCTTCGTCACATCTTACCTTTGGAATCAAGTGACAACCAGCTTCTTGTGTACCGAACTTTTGATTCTATCTGGAAGACATTGAATACAAGGATCTTTTTATGTTTATAAATAGTGAGGACTCATATTTGAAATTTAGAAAATTCTGTAAATATATTTATGATTTTCTTTCATTTATTAAAAATCTGTAATTTATAAACTATGTAGAAGTTTGTATTATGTATAAAAGAAACATTCGTGCTTTTAAATCCTTTCATTTTATATATAAACTATGTACACCTATCCCCGATTTACACGGTACTTGTTTTACACGTTTTCGCTTTTACACGGTTTTCCAAATTTGTTTTTTTTATCGCACTATACTAAATGCTACTGTGAATAAACACATGCGCTGTGTACACATCTCACGAGGAATCCCGAGCTTATGTGCTGACTTGCTGCACACGCACACTGTGTCTGTATTTCTTCGCATAAAAATTTCGCGAAAATTTTTAATTTTCGATTTACACGTTTTTATCAGGAACGTATCTACCGTGTAAATCGGAGGATAGGTGTATTTGTATACTGAAGATAGAGGTTGTCTGGCTGGCATTCATATTTCTGTGAATAATAGACATTTAGACCAGTTAGAGGCTCTAACTTCTGTAGAAGGACTTTCATGCTCGAAAGATAGGTATTTGAATTAAATTTTTAAAATGAACTTATCCTTAGAAGTCTGATGCTTTCATCTCAATACAAGGAATTATTTTATTGAAAATGAGTTGTAAATATAGTCGAATAAACTTTACAATCAACGTATAGTTGATATTTCTTTCGAAAGATGGCGCTCTGTCATCTAAAAATATAATTTGTTCGGCTTAAGACATACACGCATTACCCTTTCAATTATATTCCTTACATCTCCTTTGCTGATAGGACTATTTTTTCGATCCACTTTAGACACTCGCAAGCACTTCGTTAGTTATCAAATCCAGCCTTGGTAAATTTGTGAAACCAACGTTTATGAATTTGACCTTGGCTCAAATTTTATGTCTTTCAAGGCAATAAATATGCAATAAACTTAATCAACATCTACTTGAATAATTAGGATGTTGAACGAGTTCCCCTCATAAAATTGAGAATGACATCATCTGATTTGATTAGTATCGCCATAAAGGAAATATAGCATTTCTCTCAAACTTTCCTCTCCAACCTGATTTGGAATTATAATTTTAAATGATATCTATCGATGTTGTTGTTGTTGTGTCCAATGAAGAGCCTCAGATGTCTCTATGCATCTCTATCACAACAGTCGCAATGTCTTCTATCTTGGGTGTGTGAAGCTTCTGTTCTGGGTCCATATCAATTTTCTGTTGTTGTCGTGTCCAATAAAGAGCCTCAGATGTCTCTATGCATCTCTATCACAGCAGTCACAATGTCTTCTATCTTGGTTAGGTAAAGCTTCTGTTCTGGGTCTATGTCAATTTTCTGAAAGGCCATTGCTGGACATGAGAATATGTGAGTAGGTGTTATTTCTACACCAGGATAAATTTTACATATCCTGTAGGTTCTTGTGCCATCTGGATATATTTTCATTCCTTAGTATTGTTTAATTTTGAGTCTTGTTATTGTCTTTTTACAAATCTTATTTCAGAGAGTTTATTTCGCATATTTGATCTTTCCTTACATTTTGTTGTATTATCTTGTATTTTGCCAAAGCATCAGAATCAAATACTGACATTTGTTCTTTCCTTTGGCTCAACCTTCTGGTTTCTTGTGATAATTCATCTATCATCACATTTATCGAAAATTTGCAAGTATTTGTGCGACACTGACGACCGTTCAACATTACCAGTTTCACAGAACATAGTCACATCTTGCCGATAGACTCGGTTCTGGACTAAACGGGATGGTCTCTTTATGGGAGAAACCACATCGTCGATACCATGGACCTATCTGGTGACAACCATTCAATAACATCAGTACATAATCACATCTTGCCGACGGACTCAGTAATGGACTCACTAGGTCAGTCTAGGTAAACCTATGGCAGGTTATCATAGACACATTGGACTTATCTGTTGACATTTGTGTTTCTTTTGATATAACTTATCAAAAATATATCCGCTGACTTGACTACAATGATAAAAAATATTAGAGATGAGAAAGTTTTTCTCATCAATGGTGATCCTTTCAGCAGTTTCCTCAAATTACTCTTCAGTTTGCTTTAATAATCTATTGGATCGTCTTTACAAAGAAAGGCAGCTTAGGGGTGTTTAGAGCGTGACATAGATCAAGCACAAGGCATATAAAGGAAATGAAATTATTGATCACGCATGCCCGAATATTTTCTCTTTCCAAATTTAACCAAATTTCTATATATACACACGCATATACAGCTTCATTAAGATCACCGGTCTTATACAGATTCATCACAGGAAGGAAGCATAGATGGAGCTCCTATACTCCAGGCAGCACAGAACCTAACAACAGCCTACAGGTCCAAACATGTTTAGTGGACACAGATTCTACCGTGCATACGTCAAGGTTAGCGTATCACTGAAAAGGCGAGTGTGGAATCAGCCGCGTTCTAGTCTTCACTTTCCTCTTCCAAATGGAACCCGACATTCAGTGAATCCATTAATTTTATATATAATAAAACATAATAATAGATTTTATAACGAATGTGATTTCTCCGGAGAAATATGTCCAGGGTAGCCTAGTGAACATGGCATCTGCCCGGTAAGCGGAACACTGTGGGTTCGATTCCCATCCCTGTACACTTTATTTTTCCGTTTATCATTGCTCTTCACAATTCATCCTTTCATACTTCAACCCTAAGGTTAGAAATAATCGTTCTTTCTCCTTAAATCAATTTCGATATTTCGTTCAAAAGAAACATTTGAGGTTTAATTGTCAAACTTCGTTCTAAAATCATAATCCGCATTATATTCTATTATAATAGATGTATTATATTCGGGTATAAATTGTGACGAGTGTTAGAGTCTGGAAGGTTGTCACCAAACCTAGAAATATGGAGCTATGCAGTTTGTACAATTTATAGCTATGGACGACGCCAGTCTATCGCACGGTCTTATCAGGCGACGGGCGCCCAATATCACCAATTTCACAGTACGCGACACTTCCTGGCTCAGTGCTTGACTCATCAGGTCCGTCTCATTTTGGAAGAAACCACGACATGTTTTTGGAATGTTCTTTGACGACCACCCAATCTTGTCAGTTTTATATTACATAGTCGCTTCCTGCTGATAGACTCGGTGCTTGACTCATCTGGTTCGTTTCAATTTGGGAAGATACCATGGTAGGTGTTCGTCGATATACTGGGGACCACCGCTTAATATCAGCAATATTATAGTACCCGGTTAACTTCCTGCCGATGGTGCTTGACTCATCAATCATTACATCAATTCTTGTCCCATTTTAGGAGAAATCACAGTTGTTGATGCAATGGGCTTTGACTAGTTTCACAATACATAGTCACATCTTGCCGACGTATGCAGTGCTGGACTCAACGGGTCCTTCTCGTTTTAGGAGAAACCACAGCAGGTTGTAAAATTGGACTTATCTGGTGACAGCCACTCAATCTCACCAGTTTCACATACACGATCGCTTCCTACAGACGGACTCAGTGCTTTACTCACCAGCTCCGTCTAGTTGAACCCACAGCAGGTTATCGTCGATACACTGGACCTATCTGATCACAGCCCTTCAGTCTCATCAGTTCATAGTCAAATCTTGTCGACGGACTCAGTGCTGGACTCGCAACCAACGACAGATAATTGTCGATATATTGGACCTCTCTGGTTACAGCCACTCAATATCATCAGTACATCGTCATATCTTGCTGACGGACTCAGCGCTGGACTCACAAATTTCATCTAGGTGAACCCACGACAGATAATTGTCGATATATTGGACCTCTCTGGTTACAGCCACTCAATATCATCAGTACATCGTCATATCTTGCTGACGGACTCAGCGCTGGACTCACAAATTTCATCTAGGTGAACCCACGACAGATAATTGTCGATATATTGGACCTCTCTGGTTACAGCCACTCAATATCATCAGTACATCGTCATATCTTGCTGACGGACTCAGCGCTGGACTCACAAATTTCATCTAGGTGAACCCACGACAGATAATTGTCGATATATTGGACCTCTCTGGTTACAGCCACTCAATATCATCAGTACATCGTCATATCTTGCTGACGGACTCAGCGCTGGACTCACAAATTTCATCTAGGTGAACCCACGACAGATAATTGTCGATATATTGGACCTCTCTGGTTACAGCCACTCAATATCATCAGTACATCGTCATATCTTGCTGACGGACTCAGCGCTGGACTCACAAATTTCATCTAGGTGAACCCACGACAGATAATTGTCGATATATTGGACCTCTCTGGTTACAGCCACTCAATATCATCAGTACATCGTCATATCTTGCTGACGGACTCAGCGCTGGACTCACAAATTTCATCTAGGTGAACCCACGACAGATAATTGTCGATATATTGGACCTCTCTGGTTACAGCCACTCAATATCATCAGTACATCGTCATATCTTGCTGACGGACTCAGCGCTGGACTCACCAGGTCCGTCTATTTGAACCCACTGCAGGTTATCATCGATACATTGGACCTCTCTGGTTACCTCCATTTAATCTCATCAGTACATAGTCACATATTGCCGACGGACTCAGTAATAGACTCACCAGGTCCGTCTAGTTGAACCCACAGCAGTTTATCCTCGATACACTGGACCTATCTAGTGACAGCCATTCAATCCCATCAGTTCATAGTCACATCTTGACGACGGACTCAGTGATGGACTCACCAGGTCTGTCTAGGTGAGTCGATTGCAGGTTAACGTCGAAACATTGGGCCTATCTGGTCACAGCCGTTCAATCTCATCAGTACATCGCCACATCTTGCCGACGGACTCAGTCACCATCCAGGTAAACCACGGCAGGTTATCGGGTAGAAGCTGCCAGTCAACGTCCTGGAATGTTTTCAGGACTAAAGGTTGTAGCGAAAGGAAGAAGCGTATTTTTAACCCGGACGAATACCTTCTCACCTTCGTATGGCTATAAATACAACGGCGGAACAACGTCGATCGTCTGCTATATCTGGTCGCCGCTCACATCTAATGAGCTTTGATAGTCTCTTCTGTTTAAAAATACATTTTTTCTTCACTTCCGGGGGCTACACACACCGACCGAACCAACCGAAGGCTTCGGATTATCTTCCTAATAGGGAATGTGTATCAGAAGTGAAAGAATCATCACAAAATGAAGTTATTAACAAATTATATTTTCTAAAAAGACAAAGTTCGCCTCTTCCTTCAAAATAGATGATGTCTAAGCTAGACGTCATCTATTGACTGTCGCCGCAAACTAACGGCCTCAGGTCGGTTAAAAAGCCGCAACACCAGCTTTGGCAAATTTTCTCCATTTTCTGAAAAATACAAGAAAATCTCATTTTAGCCAATCTCCCGGATTATCGAAAAAACCGACGTCTACATTCATGAACAAAACTTAAGGAAGTGGAGTATCTTTGATATCGCCGGTTGTCTATTTTTTTAAGGATAGACAGAGTGAATTTTGTTCACACATAGTTATTTTGTGTATCTTCAACAAAGGTCACTGTTTATCAAATATCTTATACATGGTAAAAGGTATAACTACCTTAAATTTTGTCAATGAGTATATTTATAAAGTATACCTTTTACAGATTTGACCGCAGGATCTGTAATAATGCTTCATCCCATGAATTGAGTGAAGAATGCGTGTATAAAATGTCTGCCACCCTGATGCATGTTCTCTACTGTCAGACGCAAGTAAGGCCTTGTAAATAATATTAGTATCTCAGATGGTACAGTCCATGATAATCATGGTGGGTAGATGTAGGCGACTGCTTTTACTGGAAGTGCACCACATGTCTACACAGGTGAAAAGCAGTTCGACTTTGCACTTACAAATTTGCCTGAGCCCCGTTTGGTTACTTGCACCCGCTGGTGGGGTTGGACGTTTGCAAGAATCGGAGGCCCTTGGAACATTTTTTTTTTTAAATCAGAATAAAGTGCCCAAAGCGGGGATCGAACCCAGGTCGTAGCAGTCGAAAACCAACGGTTTAGACCATCCTTCCAATGACCCCTTTGGGGCGAGAAGTAAAAAAGAGAAATCCAAACAGGAAATAAAGAATCGGAATTTTAAAATTAGAGAAGAGCATTGTCTGGACGAAGGCCACTGGATGGAGGTGAGGGAGACAATTGGGAAAAAAATGGCCGGTACATGGGACAAATTGTCCTTTCTACCTGGCAATCACAATAGCGGTGTGTCTATGGGGACAGTTACCGAGTTTTAAAGGTGGAGAACAATTTGTAAAGAAGAGCAACACCCTGTAATAACTATAGATCAAATAACGCCTTATCTATATATAAGATATGAAACTAAAGAGAATGAATGTTTCTTCAAATTTGTTATGTTTTGTCTTATTTAAGCCTAACTGGCCTTGTCTTGGTTGTTTGCGGAAAATCATTGCAGAGAGGAATAGAGTAGGATACGACTACAGTGGCCTACCATTGGATCATCAGATAGGGTACAAGACACCAACTTGCAGTCTAATGCGCTCGAAACAAAAGTCCACATTAACTGTTAAGTTCGGTGATCACTAGAAGAGCACTAAAATTCCCAAAGTCACTGGCCCAGAACATGGAGAGAGGAATAGAGTAGGATGCTCCTACAATGGAATACCATCGAATCATTAGATTGGGTACAAGACACCAACTTGCAGCCTATAATACGCTCATAACAAAAGCCCTAATGTTCGGTGATCTCTTGAAGAGCACTAAAATTTCCAAGGCCCCTGACCTAGAACACACAGAAAGGAATGCGGTATGATGCTCCTACAATGACCTAACATTGAATAGCCAGATTGGGTACAAGGTACTAACTTGCAATCTAATACGCTTGCAACAAAACCCCAAAGTTCGTTGATAGCTAGAAGAGCACTAAAATTCCCGAAGTCACTGGCCTAGAATACGCAGAGAGGTATAGAGTAGGGTGCCCTTACAGTGGCCTACCATTGTATCTCAGATTGAGTACAAAATATTAACTTGCAGTCTAATACGCTCGCAACAAAAACCCTCAAGTTCGGTGATCGCTAGACAAAAACCAAAATTCCTAAGGCCACTGACCTATAACACGCAGAGAGGAATAGAGTAGGATGCTTCTACAATGGCCTATCATTGAATCCCCAGATTGGGTACAAGAGACTTGTATTACGCTCACAACAAAGCCCTCAAGTTCGGTGATGGGTAGAAGAGCACCAAAATTCCTAAGGCGTCTGACCTAGAAGGAGGGCGGAATGTGGAAGAAGATTAGACACAATGGCTGACCTACCGGTGGGTGAGCTACCTCGTATTGCCCCGTAATAAAGTGTCAAATTGACTTGCAAATCTCCACAATGCCGGGAGGAGCGGCACCAAACTGTAAATAATGGACCCTTAATTTACGGCACCCTTGTTCTATTTTGAACTGCCCCTTGGTGAAGGATTGGTTGGGCTGATGTTTGTTGGGTCTTGCTTGAACTTCATGTTTATTACGGCAGAGACGATTGATGCTCAAATTAACTGCTATTATCCAGATAGGTTCACCAGGCTCTTGTCAAACCTATTCACGTCTATTTATATTTCAGCAAGCTCTTTCTATGTTTGTAGGCATGGCCTATATTTACATCCTTGTATCATCAACATTTCAGTCATAGCATGGCCTGGTATCCTATATACTTAATTGAATATCAGACAACGGTATTCAATAAATTCGTTAAGAGAAGAAAATCACAACGCTTTCTACTTCACCCAGTCTCATCATTGACTGTATTGACTCATCCATTGATGAGCTCTACTCATTCCCAGCAGACTCCATCAACAAGCTCTACAATCTTTATACCCTGATTTGATTGTTGAGTGGAGATGTGAAAGAAGAACAAGACGGTGAGAAGTGTTTCATTCATTTATAGACGATTGTTTGTACAAGCTTTCGGGAGAATTTTCATTATACGGGTACAATACATCAATAACAATACCATGAGTGTATATACACTCTTGAACAAAACTTGAGGAAGTAGAATTCTTTAATTACTCCAGTCATCTATTTTTTTATAAGAAGAGAGAGAAATTTTGTCCAAACTTGGCAATCTCGTGTGTCTCCAAAAAAGTCACTGTAATATCTTTCAGAGTTATTGTCTGAATCACGATATACATGCTAAAAGGTACAACTTCCTTAAGTTTTGTCCATAAATATAAGTACGAAATTTGAAAATAACTTGAAATATAATATCACATGTGCCATGTCAAATACCCAAGAAATTTGTTCTATCTTTTGTCTGAAAAAATGTCCGTTTAGATTTCTCTTCATGGAATCGCTTTCTTCAAATTACTTCCTCTTAAACGGATGAATAGTTTCACCTTCTAAGAGGAATTATTTAAGTTTTGTTTGAAATAGTAATTGATAGGAAACGCTATAAAGCACATATGCTTTCTTTTTTAAAAATTGAAATTGCCTCAATTACCTTGATGTGGGATCTCTACTTCTGCAGGTTGAAATCTCCTCACTGCCATCCAACAACCCCCACATGTCTTGGGATCTTCCCATCTCACTGATAGACTCCCCGGTCTTCTCACCACATGTCTTGGTCATGGAATCTTCCCATCTCACTGATAGACTCCCCGGTCTTCTCACCACATGTCTTGGTCATGGGATCTTCCCATCTCACTAATGGTCTCCCCGGTCTTCTCACCACATGTCTTGGTCATGGAATCTTCCCATCTCACTGATGGTCTCCCCGGTCTTCTCACCACATGTCTTGGTCATGGGATCTTCCCATCTCACTAATGGTCTCCCCGGTCTTCTCACCACATGTCTTGGTCATGGGATCTTCCCATCTCACTGATGGTCTCCCCGGTCTTCTCACCACATGTCTTGGTCATGGGATCTTCCCATCTCACTAATGGTCTCCCCGGTCTTCTCACCACATGTCTTGGTCATGGGATCTTCCCATCTCACTAATGGTCTCCCCGGTCTTCTCACCACATGTCTTGGTCATGGAATCTTCCCATCTCACTGATGGTCTCCCCGGTCTTCTCACCACATGTCTTGGTCATGGGATCTTCCCATCTCACTGATGGTCTCCCCGGTCTTCTCACCACATGTCTTGGTCATGGGATCTTCCCATCTCACTGATGGTCTCCCCGGTCTTCTCACCACATGTCTTGGTCATGGGATCTTCCCATCTCACTAATGGTCTCCCCGGTCTTCTCACCACATGTCTTGGTCATGGGATTTTCCCATCTCACTGATGGTCTCCCCGGTTTTCTCACCACATGTCTTGGTCATGGGATCTTCCCATCTCACTGATGGTCTCCCCGGTCTTCTCACCACATGTCTTGGTCATGGGATCTTCCCATCTCACTGATGGTCTCCCCGGTTTTCTCACCACATGTCTTGGTCATGGGATCTTCCCATCTCACTGATGGTCTCCCCGGTCTTCTCACCACATGTCTTGGTCATGGGATCTTCCCATCTCACTGATGGTCTCCCCGGTCTTCTCACCACATGTCTTGGTCATGGGATCTTCCCATCTCACTGATGGTCTCCCCGGTGGTATCACCACATGTCTTGGTCATGGGATCTTCCCATCTCACTGATGGTCTCCCCGGTCTTCTCACCACATGTCTTGGTCATGGGATCTTCCCATCTCACTGATGGTCTCCCCGGTGGTATCACCACATGTCTTGGTCATGGGATCTTCCCATCTCACTGATGGTCTCCCCGGTCTTCTCACCACATGTCTTGGTCATGGGATCTTCCCATCTCACTGATGGTCTCCCCGGTGGTATCACCACATGTCACAAGTCAGGGACTCTGATAGTTAAATGATTATCACTCAATCTTACTCTATATCCGTCCCATTATCTCGTTTTGCTCTCAAAAAGAGTTATGAAATATGATTTAACAATCGTAATGTCTTCCTCATTGTAGTAACCTGATCGCTTACAACACCTCCCATCATAACCCCCTCCTGTTATTTTCCTTACTTCACACACCTCCTATTATTATTGCAACTCCCTTCAGACAATATCACCCATCGTAACCCTCATTTTTCAGTTTTTTTCTTCCATCTGAACTTCTAATGGAAGATCCCTTGAGGATTTATACCTAGGTTTACTGTTTTTTTGAACAGATGAATATGAAAAAATCGGGAGTTCTTGTGGACGTCGTATATATACCCACATGGATAAAACTTAAGGAAGTGGAAATTATTTGATATCGTCGGTCGTTTGTTTTTGAATAAGATAGAAGCAATTTTGTTTACACTTTGTTAACTCGTATGTCTTTAATAAAAAGTTCACTGTATCAGACTTATTGTCTGAATCCTGATATACATTCTGAAAGTTACAACTTCCTTAAGTTTTTTCCATGAGGGTACTAACTAACCCATTCACTATAAGATTCCTATTATATATATACTATAAGTTCATGACATTCTTTATCATTCGTTTTAACGGCCTAGCCTTTTCTTATTTCTCTTTTTTTTCTTTTGGCACATTTATAGCATACTCAGGCAAATTCGGGTTTAAATACCCATTTGATCTTATTACCTTGTGTTTCTAAAATCTATAATCCAATTTAAACCTGAAATACCCGTAGAAAAAGATAATAATTCGAAATTTATATTTGAAATAGATTTAAAAGAAAAAAAAAGAGAGATACTCATTATGTAGAAGTAATTTATAATTTTGAAGGTGTATATACCTTATATAGATAATAGATAATTGAAGAGGATCCAGGCAGTGTTAAAGAAGAAGGACACTACGGTGTATTGAGGGAAAGGAGAGGCAGGCAATGTTAAAGAAGAAGGACACTACGGTGTATTGAGGGAAGGGAGAGACAGGCAGTGTTGAAGAAGAAGGACACTACGGTGTATTGAGGGAAGGGAGAGACAGGCAGTGTTAAAGAAGAAGGACACTACGGTGTATTGAGGGAAGGGAGAGACAGGCAGTGTTAAAGAAGAAGGACACTACGGTGTTTCGAGGGAAGGGAGAGACAGGCAGTGTTAAAGAAGAAGGACACTACGGTGTATTGAGGGAAGGGAGAGACAGGCAGTGTTAAAGAAGAAGGACACCACGGTGTATTGAGGGATGGGAGAGACAGGCAGTGTTAAAGAAGAAGGACACAACGGTGTATTGAGCGAAAGGAGAGACAGGCAGTGTTAAAGAAGAAGGACACTACGGTGTATTGAGGGAAGGGAGAGACAGGCAGTGTTAAAGAAAAAGGACACTACGGTGTTTTGAGGGAAGGGAGAGACAGGCAGTGTTAAAGAAGAAGGACACTACGGTGTATTGAGGGAAGGGAGAGACAGGCAGTGTTAAAGAAGAAGGACACTACGGTGTATTGAGGGAAGGGAGAGACAGGCAGTCTCGGGGTGAGGACCCACGCCGTCTAGCCGTCGAAGGTCGTCCGCCCAGCCTCCCTATTCCGGGAGGTTACCGGGTACAGCTTGGCAGCGTCGTGCCGCCGGTGGTGGGTAAATCCGTCCTCCGGTATTCCTGGCTTCTTCCTCCTCCCACTCATTGTCTCCCCGGGCACAGCTCTACTGCTGGATCCCCACAGGTAGCTTCTATACCTCTCTGGAGTTCTATAACCTCAGCTGTTATACTTATAATGACAATTACTGATTTTTATCACACATATATAACTTAATTAAGAGAGGTCACCGGTCTTATATAGATTCACTGCAGGAAGGAAGCATAGTGAATTGTTACAGAAAAAAAAGGAGTAAATGAAGGGTAGATAAAATGTAAGGAAACAATTGTAATTTTAAAAGGTTTTTCACAATTTTATCATGAATAGTTGTTTATGTACAAATTTCTTCCGAAAGGAAGGCTTCCCCACCTTAAGAGAGTCCTCCTCCAGACAAGGTCTTCTTGAACACTCCTCAGTTCCACACCGAGGAAGTACTTATAGATGCGCGATTTGGCAGACGCATCTCCACTGCTTGATCTTCCTATACTTCGAACTCTATAATCACAACTGCAAAACTAATAATGATCATAACTGAATTCTATCACAATCATATAACTTTATTACGGTCACCGGTCTTATACAGATTCACCGTAGGAAGGAAGCATTGATAATTGACATTTTAAACAATGGTGTTGATTCTTCTAATCAATTGTTACAGAAAGACAAAATAAAGGAGTAAATAAAGGGTAGATAAATTGTAGGGAATATTAATTGTTTAAATAAAAAGACATATATTGGATCAAAATATCATTTATTTTACCAATATTTCAGTTGGCTGAACACCAACCTTTATCAAGGTGTTATAATCAGCCAACTGAAATACTGGTAAAATAAATTATATTTTGATCCAATATATGCCTTTTTATTTAAATATTTATTTATGCATTGCTCTTTTTATAAATAAATATATTTATATATATAGTTGTAACTGTTGTTATAAATTTCTTCGGCAAGGAAGACTTCCCCACCCCGAGAGAGTTCTCCTCCAGACAAGGTCTTCTTTGACACTCCTCAGTTCTAGGAAATACCTATAGACGCGCGACTTGGCAGACGCCTCTCTACTGCTGAATCTCCAAACACAAAGATAGCTTCTATACCTCCAACTCTATAACCTCAACTGCCAAACTTATAATGAAGATAACTGAGTTTTATCACATACAGCTTTATTAAGATCATCGGTCTTATACAGATTCACCACAGGAAGGGAGGAAGCATAGATAGAGCTCCTATACTCCAGGCAGCACAGAACCCAACAACAGCCTCCTGGTCAGACGTATGCCCAGTGGCCACAGAATCCACCGTGCTTAGGTTAGCGTATCACTGAAAAGGCAAGTATGGAATCAGCCGCGTTCTATTCTTCGCTTACCTCATCCAAATGAATCACGGCATTCGGCGAATCCATTAATCTCCTCCGAACGGTGACTGCGGCCTTGTAGAATTTATATAAACCATATTGGAGGCCTTGATCAAACATCATTGCATTCATCCAGTTATATATATTTCTGAATTCTATAGTAAATAAATAAACAAGCTATGATGTGTAAAACAACACTTGAAGTTACACCGCATGAGTTTCTTTTCAATGAAAAATCAAAATTTATTTCAAGGTGAAATATTGACTATTTCTAACCTTTTTGAATGAGTTATGAAAGGGTGAATTATGAAGAGTAATGATGAACGGAAAAATAAAAGTGTTCAGGGATGGGAAAGGTTAGAAATAGTCAATATTTCACCTTGAAATAAATTTTGATTTTTCATTGAAAAGAAACTCATGCGGTGTAACTTCAAGTGTTGTTTCACAATCACAAGCCGCAGTGTATTATATTTCATTATAAGCTATGATGTGTTTATATTCAGATGGTTTTATGTTATGAAGATATAATAGATACGATCAAGAAGGATATGACCTACTGTAGGTGATTGAGAGAATAACCAGCATGTTTGTGGACATCTTGTCTCGGAGTGGATAACTGCATATCACTTATACCCTCATCGACAAAACTTAAGGAAGTGGAAAGTCTACGAGAAAGAAAAAATGGAATCCTTATTTATATGTTTATATACTTATTTAAAAATTGTCTTCCATTATACCTATGTAAATAAGAAATTGAAACATCGAAGCACGAATGTTTCCTTTCAAATATTAAAAAAAAAAATTCTACTGTCCTTACCTTATTTAATGTGTGTCTACGTCAAAACATTGGCTTGATCAAGCGATACCGCGTGAAAAACTTGTCGTTTCAAGGAAATAAAATACACTCTTTGTAAATCCTCCAATTGTTTTACCACATATCTAGGCTGTTTGTACCTATCATGATTAATTCCGTATTATCTCCTCTTTATAAATTAATATTATTTCCAACGGACATTTTCTTATGATTATCTAATTCATACAATTAAATAGGAAATGTATTGTGTATATATAATCATGGACAAAACTAAAGGAATTAAGTATTTGTTGTAGTCTGTCGTCTAATTTTTTTTTAGGAGACAGAGACCATTTTGTGCACACTTGGTTATCTCGTGTGCCTTCAATAAAGGTCACTGTAATATCTTTCAGAGTTATTGTCTGAATCCCGATATACATGCTAAATGGTACAACTTCTTTAAGTTCTGTCCATGAGTGCATCTTTCAGAGTTATTGTCTGAATCCCGATATACATGCTAAATGGTACAACTTCTTTAAGTTCTGTCCATGAGTGCATCTTTCAGAGTTATTGTCTGAATCCCGATATACATGCTAAATGGTACAACTTCTTTAAGTTTTGTCCATGAGTGTATCTTTCAGAGTTATTGTCGGAATCCTGATATACATGCTGCAAGGTAAAACTTCCTTAAGTTCTGTCCATGAGTGCATCTTTCAGAGTTATTGTCTGAATCCCGATATACATGCTAAATGGTACAACTTCTTTAAGTTTTGTCCATGAGTGTATCTTTCAGAGTTATTGTCTGAATCCCGATATACATGCTAAATGGTACAACTTCTTTAAGTTTTGTCCATGAGTTTATCTTTCAGAGTTATTGTCTGAATCCCGATATACATGCTAAATGGTACAACTTCTTTAAGTTTTGTCCATGAGTGTATCTTTCAGAGTTATTGTCTGAATCCCGATATACATGCTAAATGGTACAACTTCTTTAAGTTTTGTCCATGAGTGTATCTTTCAGAGTTATTGTCTGAATCCCGATATACATGCGATAGGGTACAACTTCCTTAAGTTTTGTCCATGCGTATAAGTAATGTCCTTTACTTTTTTTAATGTCTCTAAATTTGTGAAATGATTTCGGAAAATATATTTTCTCTCAAAGCACTGAGTTCAATACTGATCAAAGTTTGACGGCAGTCTACAGAGAGACTTTCACTCGGAAAACCGCCTTTT
Organism: Cordylochernes scorpioides; assembly: GCA_030710605.1. Taxonomy (NCBI): domain Eukaryota; kingdom Metazoa; phylum Arthropoda; class Arachnida; order Pseudoscorpiones; family Chernetidae; genus Cordylochernes; species Cordylochernes scorpioides. Next base: position 3,994,820 of record CP092885.1, on the reverse strand, counting down.
TTTCATAATTGAACATATTCTCTGCAAAGACTCCGAGCAAAATCAAGTTTGAATAAAGGGGTCACTTGTAAAAACTAAAGTAAATATTTTAGGTAGCTGCAGGTTTTGTTTGCAAGAAGCCATTGTTTGAGGCGTTCAGGATGATTACAACAGTGTTATCCACTGCTCGTAGTTCCTTATGAATCATTGGAAATTGGTGTTATCATGATGACCGTGAGGTATTTTGCCAGAGGCTTAAGGTGCTTCTCCTTCATTGGGCAGATTAATTTGTCGAATTCTTTTTAGGAAGATTTGACCACTAATCATTCAAGTCCTCACTACTTCAAATTTATTCATTATAGTATACATATGGCTGTATAAAAACAAGATTGTCGCCAAAGTTCGTAAACATATTATGACTTTTAATTAAAAAGGCATATATTGGATCAAAATATCATTTATTTTACCAATATCTCAGTTGACTGAACGCCAACTTTCATCAAGGTATTATAACATATAAATGTTTGTCAACAACAAACTCAACACCTGAAAACAACATATTATGATTTATATTTTGCAAGTGTTTACGAACTATTGGAACAACTTTGTAATTCTGCAACTTGGCCCACCTACTGATTGGCCATCCTTGATATAGAAAACATCAGAGATTAAATCATTATTCTATAAGAATTCTGTTATAATTTTACCAAGGTTACCAATATTACTAAGGTTGTCCCAAAAGTTCGTGAACACTTGCAAAATATAAATCATAATATTCGAAACTATTATAGTCGCGTATGATTCTTTTTAAAATTAAACAATTTCCCCTGTCCTTATTATTATTAAAAAGAACCATACGCGTCTATAATAGTTTCTAATTTTCATAACAGATGGCGTGCTAATGTATCATAATATAATCATAATAATCTAAAAAATAATCCCCTGAATCAATATTGAGGAAAGCTAATCATTCCTCCAGGGAAAAGTGTCTTGATTTTACTCAATAATCATAATATGTTTATGGACTTTTGGGGCAACCTTATAGATTTTTTATGAAAAAGGCATCTCCTTATCGTGCAACTGAAAGTTGCTGATGGCTTGCGCCATCTATCGGAATAAATATCAACTATTCATTGATTTTAAATTATTCCAGAATTGGCCAAATACCCATTCTTGATTAATCAAGAAAAGCTAACCACGTACGCGTTTCGGGCTGTTTATAGATTTTTATTATATATATATATGTTATATTAAAATATTATTCTATTTAAAATTATATTTCATAGATCCAAATACTCTGTTAAATCGACCGCCAGAGGTCACGCTTCCAATATATTAACTCATTTGTTGTTTTTCCCCGTTGGCCGGCTCAAAACTTTTGTACATTATGTAAATAATATTTTGTTTTCCTTTATCTACTCGCCTTAAGGCAGGCATTACTTTTATCAAATTATGTCTTTTTTATATATTCCTTTAACTCAATTAAATTACTGATCAAAACTATTTTTAGTTATCATACTTTAAAGATTTCAACCACGACTGCATTTCCATACTATAATCTTCAACATGATCTAAATTCAAGCAGAAAATCTCACATATCATTTGTTTTTATAAGATATATATTCAAAAAGTAGGTAGCTATAAAATAAATTCTAATTTTCAACAATGGATGGTTCTTAGTTGACGATGTTATTTTAAACCTTACAAACCTCCAGTTTGATTACAATCATGGCAAACAAAGTTAAAGAAGCTGAGGAAACCAGAATTCCACAATAGCCCTGATGGTCACGAGTCCCCGTAAATCAAAGAGGCAAGTTCCCGAGGGGATTCTTCCAATCCAAACCCCGCTGGAACGCCAGCAAATCTTCCCGACCTGGTTAGATGGATGGATCTGAATAGCTGTTGCCTCTATAGGGTCAAGTTGGCTTTATCACGTCACCTTCTTTATATCTAAGTATTAAAATACACAAATATACATAGCGCGTACATTCATAAACAAAATTAGACACAGGAAATTTTGTTCACACTTAGTTATCTCGTATTTCTTCAATAAAGGTCACTGTAATATCTTTCAGAGATATCATCTGAATCCCGATATACAGGGTAAAAGGTACATCTTCCTTAAGTTTTGTGTATACTTGTTACACACACAGCTGAGAGAAGTAACTATAAACAATTATAATAATCAACAGGTTTATAAATCAGCAGTTAGGATCATTATAATTAGTATCAGATTAATTACATTAATCAATGATAATTAATAATAAAATCAATTATAGACAGATATATTATAGACTATACACAAATAATATGTCTATATGTGGGATGTACAGTTTGAACTTTAGAGTTAAAAAATCGTGTAGCACACAGGTGCCAGTTACAGGGGTTATTAAATTATTTAATCAATAATAATTAATGATAAAATCAATTATATACTGATAGAGAGAAACTATACATAAATGATATGTCTGTGTGCGATGTACAGTTTGAACTTTGAGTTCAAAAATTCGTGGAGCACTCAGAGAGAGTGATGCCAGTCACAGGGGTTATCTAAGTCATAATGGCACCTCCCCAGCTGGCAAGTCGCCTCTGCCTCCATTGTACATACGGCAGGTCGACGGACCTTCTGTCTGTGGATGGTTTCCTCGTTAGCGCGGCCAGTGCGACGTGTTCCCCCGAGGATCCAGAAATAAGTAATTAGAAACTCCCAGATTTACGGCCATTCTAAAAACTCCCCAAGCACGTGCTACTGCAGCAGATGCGAGTGATAACAAATTGTTGTGGAGCTAATTGTGGAGTTCCCAGCAGTCTCTTCACTATGCCATGTGGAATTTACACAGGTTTGTGGTTTGGATTACCACGTTTCATACTCTATTTGAAACGCAATTTTTAACAGAGTTACTGGTTAGTTTATGTGTTTATTTTTATTCATCCTATACGTGTTTTCGTGGAAACACAAAGCTTTACATTTATATAAGAAATACATGCGAATATCGCTGTAGATCCGCTGTATATTCTCTATCAAACTCTGCAGCGGTGGTAGAGACGTCATGTATACTGTATATAGAGGATATATTCATAATACAATACAATGCGGCTTATGATTGTAGAACGACATTTGATCATTATCCGGAATATGTTTCTTTTGAACAAATAATCGAAATTTATTTTATTTTAAAGAGAAATAACGATTATTTCTAACCTTAGGGATGAAGTATGAAAGAATGAATTGTGAAGAGCAATGATAAACGGAAAAATAAATTGTCCAGGGATGGGAATCGCTTTGTAAGACGGAAATATAGTGGATGTACTTAGCTCATTAGTGTAGATACTCAGCGGTTTCACCAGTTTAAACGTTCAGATTGAATTCCGTCTGAAAGAGCATCCTCTATGAATGATTTTAATGACATTTTGCAAATATGTTTTTTGGTGAATTGTCTTTTTTATTTGTAAACAGAATACAGCGCCATCTGAATGCTGAAGATATAATTATCAAAACTTCTGGGTATTTGTAAATAGACTGATTTTAAAATTGATGTTTTAAAATGCCACGTGGAAAATTAGGAAGACAAAAACTTCAGGAGGCGACAACAATTTATTAAAGGCTAGAACAAAACTATGAATGATAAACAAAAGATAAGCAACGAGGGAAATTTACAGAGTAGCAAAATATAAACATAAAAATGACCACTCTGTTAATAAAAATAGTAAAATTAATAAATACTTTGTTACAATATTATTATTAAAAATTACAACCCCATCAGCGAGTGCAAGTAACCAAACAGGGCTCTGGCACATTTTTAAGTGCAAAGTCGAGCTGTTTTTCACATGTGTAGACATGTAGTGCACTTACAGTAAAAGCAATCGTCTACCTCTACCCACCATGATTATCATGGTCTGTACCACGTGTACTAGGGATAAGCAAAACAAAAAAAAATAGTATTATTGAATTTAATATATAGAGATTTAATAATATTAATTTTATTATTTTCAAAAATAAAGATCAACTTTACAGTCAAAATAGATGCAAAAAATCGATCCGAATTCGAAATAACAGAATAGGATTACCCTTGGCAGAGCTGACTGCTATAGGGCGCGTCCCCAGGTGGCGGATAGGGGAACGACCTTCAGATATGAAGGCCAGCTGTGAAACAAGCAGAATAACTGACGAATAAGCAGTCACGTCCCAACAGCAGCATTGTTAGAAGAGGAGTACACCTCTTTGAAAATCCTGAGTTCAACTGACACAGTTGATAGACCTCAGCAAGGGTCCCTTCCAGGGATACGGAGGAGCTGCGTCTGTACTCATGTTAGAGTCGGCAGCAAAGGCGTCTGCTTCCATTTTAGGAACGGCCTCAAACTACAGGCAAAGTCAGACTTTCACCAAAGTGTGCCTGGATCATGGTGCCATGATCAACGAAAGCTGCACCCCTACACACTATTCCATGAGAACAGAATAGGATGGACGACGTAGGAGGTTGAACTTTGACAGATGAACACCAGGTTGAAAAATTTCGAAGATTTCATTAATCCCTTGTGATCCTCACAAAATGCGAGTTCGCTTGGGGCTGACGAGAGCCCTTGCTTTGATTCATGATCTTCAGGTAAGTGTGCTTGAATTGTATACGTCACCTACCAAGGTCTAGTAGTTTATAGTGACTGTCAAATGATGGCTCATAGTTTTTGGCTCATTTTGATGGGAGAGAAAACTTTCTCTCTCTCTCTATACAGCATAATTCTATATACACTCATGGACAAAACTTAAGGAAGTTTTACCTTTCAACATGTATATCGGGATTCAGACAATAACTCTGAAAGATACACTCATAAACAAAACTTAAGGAAGTTATACCTTTTAGCATGTATATCGGGATTCAGACAATAACGCTGAAAGATACACTCATGGACAAAACTTAAGGAAGTTATACCTTTTAGCATGTATATCGGGATTCAGACAATAACGCTGAAAGATACACTCATAAACAAAACTTAAGGAAGTTGTATCTTTCAGCATGTATATCGGGATTCAAACAATAACTCTGAAAGATACACTCATGGACAAAACTTAAGGAAGTTGTACCTTTTAGCATGTATATCGGGATTCAGACAATAACTCTGAAAGATATTACAGTGACCTTTATTGAAGATACACGAGATAACCAAGTTTGGGCAAAATTGCCTCTGTCTCCAACAAAAAAAAAAAAGATCACCAGAGACATCGAAGACTTAGAACTCCCTTAGGAAGTTGTACCTTTTAGCATCTATATCGTGAATCAGACAATAACTCTAAAGACATTACAGTGACCTTTATTGAAGAAATACGAGATAACCAAGTGTGGACAAAATTACCTCTGTCTCCTTCAAAAAATAAATGATAATAGATGACCGGAGACATTAAAGACTTTGCACTCGTGTGTATATATATAAATTATTTCTAATTTATACCACGAAAGACTTCCTTCTAAAATATATTTTCTTGCTGTGTGTTAATACAGCACTAAACTCTGGCAGTAACTCAGTCGTATTGGTGTCAGGTTACGCTTAGAAATGTCTTTCAAGAAGGTGTGTGCTGCACCAATATATATTCCTTCCTTTATTCCTCGTCTTTTGACTATCTGACCTCAATCTAGACAGATTTATTACATGGAAATTACCAATAAAATAGGCAATTGCAGATAAATGTTCTCGCCCAAACATTTGCGAAATTTCCAGTCGATCCCATCTAACTAATCACTGTTCTTCTCTGTAAAGTTCACGTTGTTTCTATCCTTTTTTTTTTTTTTTTGCTTATCCCAAGTACACGTGGTACAAGCCATGATAATCATGGTGGGTAGAAGTAGGCAACTGGTTCAAAATCACATTGATAGGTACCGCTCAGCAAGAGAAACCTAGTCCATGATAATTGAAACAGTGAATAATATATGTGAAGGTTATTGACATATTAAACAAATTTTAACGCGGGATTCAATCCCGGTTCATGACTGTCGGGAATCGAGCGTGTTACCCTCTCATCCACCGACTTTTATAAGTAGGCAACTGCTTTTACTGTAAGTGCACCACATGTCTACACATGTGAAAAGCAGTTCGACTTTACACTTACAAATGTGCCAGAGCCCCGTTTGGTTACTTGTACTTGCTGGTGGGGTTGGACTTTTGAAAGAATCGGAGGCCATTGGATTTTTTTTTTAACATAATAAAGTGCCCAATGCGGGAATCGAACCCGGGTCGTAGCAGTCGAAAACCAACGGTTTTAGACCATCCTTCCACCGACCTCTGTTTGTATCCTAGCTGTGAGATCTCACCAGAAAATTGCCTTCAAATTCTTCCAGTATTGTTGTATTTTATTATTGTATTAATCGTAATTTTGCCGTGAGGATAATTTTCAAATATATAAAAGTCAATGTCTCTCTTCTGTTTCGCGATGAACTCAAAACTATTGAACCAATTGGTACCAAGTTTTGCATGTCGTTTTTTATAAACCTGAAGAAAATTTTCGGCTACATTTTGATGACTATTTATTATTGATGTACTTTCAGTTATGAAGGATATTTCACTCGGGGGAATTCTCGGGCGAAGCCGGGTCATTCGTCTAGTGATCTATAAAGACAAAGGTAGTCCTCCTCTCCCGTCAAAATAGACATCAAAACTACACGCCATCTATTGACCATCTCCTCGAACTAGCGGACTCAGGTCGGTGACAAAGCCACAACACCAGCTTTGGCAAACTGAGAAGTGTCCATCTGGAGATGGATTTTTGTTTTAACATATATTTTGACAAGATATGACGACCTATTTTAATACTATATTATGAAAAAAACAATAGAAAAATAAATAAAAAGGTCAAGTGTTGATATTAATATGGCTTTTCTAATTTATCAAGAAATTGGGTTGGCCAAATATCAAAGAATAGGTTAAATCAATGGATAGTTGAATTCTGTTCCACTAGATGGCGCTCTGCCTTCTGAAAAGCACATGTGATACTGGTCAGGATATGCCTACTTTGTTATTAATACTATATTATGTTAAGTAAAAATTTCCAGTAACTCTTAATATATAAAGATGGGGAAATTGAAATAGTTAAACCAAGAAGAAACGGGTAGAATATCAAGAAAATTAGCATATATTAACAGGCTATTACCTAATCTATATAATTAAAAAATAAAATGTTCCCGCAATTAACTATTTCTGAACGTCCTGAATCTATAATCGTTAATTAATTACCCTTCAACGAGAGGTTAATTTGAATCATTTTTAAAAATATAAATTCCTTCAAACTGTTAACTCTTTCTATTTTCATTCGTGTACAGCGGTTTTTCTTATTTGCTGGCTTGACTTTCAGGCTGTTCTTTTTTTTTTTTTTTTTGCTTATCCCTAGTACACGTGGTACAGACCATGATAATCATGGTGGGTAGAAGTTAGCGACTGCTTTTACTGTAAGTGCACCACATGTCTACACATGTGAAAATCAGTTTGACTTTGCACTTACAAATGTGCCAAAGCCCCGTTTGGTTACTTGCACTCGCTGGTGGGGTTGGACTTTTTCAAGAATCGGGGGGCATTGGAGCATTTTTTAAACATAAAAAAGTGCCCAATGCGGGAATCGAACCCGGGTCGTAGTGGTCGAAAACCAACGGTTTAGACCATCCTTCCACCGACCCCCCTCAGGCTGTTCTTACAAACAAAAGCTGTTCATTATGATACATTAGAGCGCCATCTATTATGAAAATTCGAAACTGTTAAAGACACGTATGATTCTTGTTCTTTTTTTTTTTTTAAAGATTAAACAATTTTCTCTACTGCCCTTACTGCACTGAAAAATTAATGGGAGGGCCTGGCTCATCAGTGTCGGCCCTCCCAATTTAATCTACCATACCGCTGTTATATTGCATTTTTAGGTTTTCCTTTTATACCGATACTGAAATTGACCTCTAGGAAATGAAAAGATGTTCATAGATTTGTAGTTGCAATGAGAGATACGGTTTCCTAACAACACAATTTTGAATATTAAAGTGAAAACATCAGGTTTCCAGGAATAAGTTTATTTAATCTCTTTAGCTTTCGTTCACAAAAGCCCTTTTACAGTAGAAAATATCTTCTTTGGTTTATTTGTCTGTGACGCTAATTTCGGTGCACCATCAATATTTCCGTGAGCTAGACTTGTGATGGATTACGACGTGGATAAATGATCCAAAGGAATTATCCCACTAATCCGGAGGATAATCCCAGCAGCTATGTAGGAAGTTAGCGGGTAAACAGCATTGACTGCAGCACGACAATAACAGGACAGGAATAGGCTGGCTGTCAATTAGAGGTCCCACCCCACGGAGGATAAAGATAGCGACGGAGGACTTCCTCGAAGTCCCGGGACCCCAGCACAAGGTGGATGGGAATCCTCTTATCTCAGATACAAAGTCCCCCCTCACTCCAAAAAAAACTTTATTGATTTCTCTAAAAGAGTTTGGCCAGGGGTTGGCAAACCTTTGGATCTGAAGAGCCAAAAATTACATTTAAAAAACTTTCAAAGTTTTTAAGGAGCCACAATTTTTTCTTGCCAACAATAAATAGTACTCACATAAATAATATTTACGTATGGAACTATATAAACAGCTTCACATTCAAAGTGCATGTGGCTCACGAGCCGCAGTTTGCCAACCCCTGAGCTATGTCCAATCGAAGAAATTCCTTGCAGACTTTACCAGCAAATATAACTAAATAGGCCTTTCTTTATCACTCAAATGAGAAGTTTATATAGAATATTTATAGAATAAATATCAAATGAACGATGATCTAGGTTCATTTCATGATCCTATGGCCAAACCATTTTCTTGATAGATTAGAAAAATCAACCATGTAGGCATTTCGGGATGATGGCTTTCGACATTATGGTACCTTAACGAACAAAATGGTTGTTTTAGAGGATTTTTGAAAAATCAAGAAATTGGTATTTAAAGCCAATTTGCGCAAATATACTTTTCACTTTTGTAGCCGTTGATTTAGAAAGAACCTGTACATGGGGTAAATTTGGCATTATAGATAGAATCCACGATGAAGAACTCTATTAAAAAGATACTTACTTGTCGTGTGTTGTAGAAATGTAAATGCCAGAAGAGAATATTACTGTAGAAATGTAAGATCCAGGTGAGAACAGTACTGTAGAAATCCTTGTAAGGAATAGATGACTTGTAAGTCGACCTTCAATACTGGCGCCGACTGTTTATTTACATTCCTTCCATCTACACAGGTGTCTGGATGGACGATACCGCTCTACCAACATCTTAACTCTCAAACAAAGAAAAATAAAGCAAAGGTTTAACAAGTTCATCACCATTAATTATGATTCAAAACGAAATCTACAGCACCTCTACGAAACTTTTACTTATGGATATATGCATACACACACATATAGCTTTTACCAAGACCACAGGTCTTATACAGATTCACCACTGGAAGGAAACATAGATGGAGCTCCTATACTCCAGGCAGCACAGAACCCAACAACAGCCTACAGGTCCGACGTATGCCCAGTGTCCACAGAATCCACCGTGCATAGGTTAGCGTATCACTGAAAAGACGAGTGTGGAATCAGCAGGGTTTTAGTCTTCGCTCTCCTCATCTGAATGGACCACGACATGGATGTATGCATTCGTTTTTTTAAGTCAACCACGAACGCGTTTCGGGCTTTTGGCCCTCGTCACCGTGGTGCAGACTGTACCTCTACGACCAAAAATATTTTGGTCCCAGAGGCTTCCTGAGAAATCAAGAAATGGGTATTTAAGGCCAAATATACGTAAATACGTTAAATAGGTGAAAAAATAATAAAAAACATTTTTTTCCCACATAAATATATCATATAGTAAAAAGGCATATATTGGATTCAATAAAAGATATTTTTGCCAATATTCCGGCTGGCTGAACGCCAACCTTTATCGAGGCATTACATTATTGTATATATATTGGAAAATAAATCCTTTATTCAATCCAATATATGCCTTTTTACTATCTAATGATTTAATTATGGATTGCTCTATTTTCAGAACCTAAATATATGTATTATAAATAATAAAATTTATTGATTTAGTCTTAATTCATCATGTCATGGGGACAAAATAAAATGGAGGTTGCTTCAGTAGAGCTGATATCTTACTTAATTAGTGCCATGAATGTCGGGCAAATGGAGTAATACTGACCTGGGGACTTATCCTTACTCCTTCCGTGAGAGTAATGGTATTGTAGTCTCCATATAATGTATTCCCTGTTGGATAATTCATTGAGGTCTCGGGACTGGTTCCCATACTTCCTAACCTTAATCTAACGTATGGTTCAGTTCAGGTTATGGTTAGTAAACATGGGGAACCAATACCTTACACAATTTCTTTATTACAACAAGGTTTTCACTTGTATATAGCAATATTGATGTTTATTCATGATAAAATTGTGAAAAAGTTTCAAAATTACAAAAAAAAAATTCTCACAATTAGTTTTTTTTTATTACAAAACGCTAGCTTTCAAGCGATAATGGCTCTTCAACAAGCTTAAATTACATGCCAATTTAAAACATTTCAGTTGTAAATATCTACACTGCGCGCGTATGTTTTTGTAAATATTTCTTGTAAAATATAGTCGATGTTTTAGTAAGCCCGTTGAAGAGCGATTATCACTTGAAAGCTAGCGTTTTGTAATAAAAAGAAACTCATTGTGAGAAAATAAATTGATGTTTATATAGAATATTATGTTATACTTGTGTAAAGGTTCCTTTGTCCTTAAAGAAAAAAGGCCGTACTTCAGAGGACTGTATAGGTTTTTACCTTCCCAGGCGGTGATTCCAATGCCCAGACGACACCCCAATGGTGATTCCAATGCCTCAGCCAAAGAGAGAATAAAACACGACCAAAAACTATTCACATTCTCACTTTATTTAAAAAAACTCAATTATATACAAAGTAGTCAACGGTCAATATATACATAATCACAGAAAATAAATTAATAAATAAATAATATCTTAGAAATCTCAACACTTGTCATTTCAATCGATTTTTTTTCAATATCCTGGGTATAAATTAAATAATACAACAGATATCTTAGGGTGAGTTTCTTTCCGTTTTTATTAATGTAATCTCAAACTTTCTGGCATTTCTGCCCTTCCACAGGAGTATATAAAACGCATAATAATAAAAACAGAATTTTCTGTATACCGTAAAGATAGAGGCTGCCTGGCCGGTATTCATAGTTCTTCAAATTAAAGACATTTCGGCCAGTATTTTATTTATTTAACAATTGCAGAGTACATGCTATATCCACAATTCGGATATTTGCGTGTGAAATATATACATTTAAATGAAAAACAAAAAGAAAAAGTAGTTTAAAGGGATATATACATATTTACATATCAGTATGCAAATTGATTACATTAGTAGTCACTTATTTAGTTAAGTACATTCTGCAGAATTTGTTGAATCTTTGGTGTATGTCCTTAGTGTAGACCAGATGTTGCATATCTGTTATGGGAAGTTGATTTAGTTGCTTTTCCTAATGTTTTAATTTTTGTTCGCTCCTGATGAGGACAAAAGATTTTTGTCGAAACGTCGAGACAATAAAAAGATTTACTGGCCGAAGTGTCTTTTTTTGTATATGTTGTTTTGTCCTTTGATTGGAAGAGTTGCGCTCGTAGTTAAAATATTGATGGAAATTATACAAAAAAAGTATAGATGACTCTTTCTATAGTTTCGTTAAACAGCATTATTAAGAATAAACTGAATGCTGACTATGAGCAGAATGAAAAATACACTAGTTGTAACGATGTGGTAGATTAAATTGACGAAATATTTTGGAAGTTTCACAACTAATGAGCCAAGTCTTCACAAATATTTTCATATTCCACACTCACTATTTATAGGAATTCATCCTAATGGAAGGGGAAAACGCTTAATCATTCCATCAGCAATTTCAATATACATGAGATAGTTTTGCAAAAGAATACAACCTTGATAAACTGTCCATTAACTTCTGATCTAAGGGAAGAAAACCAACTTTACCTGACAAATACAAAACAAGTTGCTTGCAATAAAGACCAATACATTAAGTTTAATAGATTCTGCAGGATGTATATTTTAAAGCGAAAGTGTTGACTGTACATATTTCAGCTACTATTTCTAATTGTTATATGCAAAATTTGACATCGAACGTTTAATTTTCATGATTCCTAATGTTCAATTGTGTTAATTGTATATAATGTAATATATACACGCAATTATCCTAATTGTGGATATGGCGTGTCTCTCCCAACTGTTAAATAAATAAATAAATACAAGCTTGATACAGTAGCAAGTGACCTTAGTAAAAACACCTTATCTATTTTCGGTTTACCCTCCGCTATTAGGAAGCTATAATGCGCTATCTATATATAATAATTAAAACTATAAACATGCTTTTTATTTCAAATGAAATATGCTTTCTAATGTCCTTACTGCGATGAAAAAATATTGGGAGAGTTCATCACTAATGAGCTAAACCCTCTGCTATATTTAAATGTTATTTTCTTGAAGTCTAAGATCATATACATGTCTTTAGAGAATATATACAATAGAATGTATCGAGTTGGTCCTTAACTTTACCTCTTTTGTTAGGGGGGTCGGTGGAAGGATGGTCTAAACAGTTGGTTTTCGACCGCTACGACCCGGGTTCGATTCCCGCATTGGGTACTTTTTTTTTCTGATTAAAAAAAAAAATTATCCAAAGGCCCCCAATTCTTGCAAAAGTCCAACCCCACCAGCGAGTGCAAATAACCAAACGGGGCTGTAAGTTGTAAACTGTAATTTGTAAGTGCAAAGTCGAACTGCTTTTCACATGTGTAGAAATGTGATTCACTTACAGTAAAAGCAGTTGACTACTTCTACCCACCATGCTTATCATGGACTGTACCACGTGTACTTTAAGGATAAGCAAAAAAAAACCTCTTTTGTAGATCATTCACGGCCAAAGTTTCTCACTAACCTATGCAATAGTAGATATTGAATTATTTGTCTTCTCGTCAGCTGAGAAACCACCATTATGCGGATTATCTGTGTCAGTAGCCGCCAGACCTATCTCTTGTAGGAACAATCAGGATAGCTTGAGAGTGACTAAAGTTAACCATTGTAAACCAAACTTACGGCGAAAGATCGACATAAACTGTTGCCAAAACTGATTATTTCGTCAAATTAATTTGGCAAACATGGGCCGTTTTAAGCTTCTCAGTTGTGAGTTGTTTAATTGTTAAGTGAACCGATCTCCCACGCCTTCCCATTGGACAAATGTGGCTATGTTTGTATATAAAGAGGGACCATAGATATGCAAAGGGGGCTTTTCCCAGGAGTGAGTGGTTTGGAGACGCTTAAAGCGTTCTCTGTGTCCGTGTTTGATGGTTTCCTGGCATACCTGTGTAACCCCGGTCCGCTCCCTATCAACGCTACAATAAAAGATAAGTACTGTTTTTTATATAACGAATCGTGAGTTTATATTTACTTCGCTTTTGTTGTTGTACTCTTGAGTGTACGCTTTTCTGTGTGTTAAGTAACTCTTACTTTAGACCCTAGTAGATTGCATAGTTGAGTGTTAACCCGTAAAAGTTAACGTTTGACACTTTTATTGAAGGCTTTCTTTCACATATCATATTAAGAGTTATCAATCAATGGTATTTTTCAAACACAACCTTTAGGAATTTAGTATAGCTAGGATTTATTTCACAAAGGGATTACAGTGAGAGAGAAAATTTAGGGTATCAATACAAGAACAGAATAGGGTCAAAGTCTTTCTCAGCCCGTTATCTGCGAGCAAAAGGTAAAACTGTTTTGTCCTTTTTATACCATTTAAGGCACATTTAAGGCATCAATACAAGAACAGAACAGGGTCAAAGTCTTTCTCAGCCCGTTATCTGCGAGCAAAAGGTAAAACTGTTTTGTCCTTTTTATACCATTTAAGGGACATTTAAGGCATCAATACAAGAACAGAACAGGTTCAAAGTCTTTCTCAGCCCGTTATCTGCGAGCAAAAGGTAAAACTGTTTTGTCCTTTTTATACCATTTAAGGCACATTTAAGGCATCAATACAAGAACAGAACAGGGTCAAAGTCTTTCTCAGCCCGTTATCTGCGAGCAAAAGGTAAAACTGTTTTGTCCTTTTTATACCATTTAAGGCACATTTAAGGCATCAATACAAGAACAGAACAGGGTCAAAGTCTTTCTCAGCCCGCTATCTGCGAGCAAAAGGTAAAACTGTTTTGTCCTTTTTATACCATTTAAGGCACATTTAAGGCATCAATACAAGAACAGAACAAGGTCAAAGTCTTTCTCAACCCGTTATCTGCGAGCAAAAGGTAAAAATGTTTTGTCTTTTTTATACCATTTAAGGCACATTTAAGGCATCAATACAAGAACAGAACAAGGTCAAAGTCTTTCTCAACCCGTTATCTGCGAGCAAAAGGTAAAACTGTTTTGTCCTTTTTATACCATTTAAGGCACATTTAAGGCATCAATACAAGAACAGAACAGGGTCAAAGTCTTTCTCAGCCCGTTATCTGCGAGCAAAAGGTAAAACTGTTTTGTCCTTTTTATACCATTTAAGGCACATTTAAGGCATCAATACAAGAACAGAACAGGGTCAAAGTCTTTCTCAGCCCGCTATCTGCGAGCAAAAGGTAAAACTGTTTTGTCCTTTTTATACCATTTAAGGCACATTTAAGGCATCAATACAAGAACAGAACAAGGTCAAAGTATTTCTCAACCCGTTATCTGCGAGCAAAAGGTAAAACTGTTTTGTCCTTTTTATGCCATTTAAGGCACATTTAAGGCATCAATACAAGAACAGAACAAGGTCAAAGTCTTTCTCAACCCGTTATCTGCGAGCAAAAGGTAAAACTGTTTTGTCCTTTTTATACCATTTAAGGCACATTTAAGGCATCAATACAAGAACAGAACAGGGTCAAAGTCTTTCTCTGCCCGTTATCTGCGAGCAAAAGGTAAAACTGTTTTGTCCTTTTTATACCATTTAAGGCACATTTAAGGCATCAATACAAGAACAGAACAGGGTCAAAGTCTTTCTCTGCCCGTTATCTGCGAGCAAAAGGTAAAACTGTTTTGCCCTTTTTATACCATTTAAGGCACATTTAAGGCATCAATACAAGAACAGAACAGGGTCAAAGTCTTTCTCAGCCCGCTATCTGCGAGCAAAAGGTAAAACTGTTTTGTTCTCTTTATTCCATCCCTTCTGACAATTTACAAAAAGTGCTAATATATAAACATATTCTTAAAGGTGATATCTATATAACCTATTTGTATAACAATCATATTTGAATAATTTAATAAAATAATGCTTCAAGGGCTAAATTTCTTTGTTTAACTTTTTTATTTTCTCAAGTTTTTTTAATTATCAGCCGTTCGACGGGAGTATCACACTAACTAAATAAACGCCATAATGATGGATATGTATTTATACAAATACCCATTATTATTTACATATTTTATAACTATACTTATGGTATTTAGAGAGTATTACAGATATTGTGAAGAAACATTTTTTGAAAATATCTGCATTTTAGAGAAACGCGTAAGTTGAAAGATATCGACACGATACCTATTTGGATAATAATCTGAATTTTAAAAATAGCCGAGTAATATGTTTTTCGTCGTAAAATTGTGACTCAGTTTGGGGACATTTCCGAACTGGAGTCCATCAAATTTCCATTAAGATGGAATTGTAAGCTAAAGGAATTCGTCTTGCCTTATTAATATCCCATTTGGTTCTAAAACTGGAGCAGCTAATGAAAATGTTCTTTATCGCTTTTTGGGGGCTAATTGAAAAGTCAGGTCTTGTATAATTGAACCATTAATTCTGGTATCAGCATTTCCCACTAGGTTGAATGGTGGTGGGACTTGCTAAACTGGGCATGATGTGACGTGGCCCTGACGTAATTCTGCTAATTGTGAGATGTCGCCAAGGACGTGTCTGATGTCTTGTCGCCAACACGATCATATTCGGTTGTCTGGCTAACAGCCAGCGCTTTTTGCCTTCCCCGACAGTGAGGTCAGCCGTGTTGTTGCCGGTCAACACGACACGCTACAAACAAACAACAACATGCAAATAAATTACACATACAGCTTTATTGAGAGCATCGGTCTTATATAGCTTCACCGTAGGAAGGAAGCATAGATAGAGCTCCTATACTCCAGTCAGCATGGAACAGACAAACAACAACATGCAAACAAATTACACATACAGCTTTTTATTATTTATTCTATAACATACAGCTCTATTGAGATCACCGGTTTTTTACAGATCCACCGTAGGAAGGAAGCATAGATGGAGCTCCTATACTCCAGTCAGTCAGCACAGAACAAACAAACCACAACATGCAAACAAATTACACATACAGCTTTTTATTATTTATTCTATAGCATACAGCTTTATTAAGAGCACCGGTCTTATACAGATTCACCACAGGAAGGAAGCATAGATGGAGCTCCTATACTTCAGTCAGCATAGAACAAACAAACCACAACATGCAAATAAATTACACACACAGCTTTATTAAGACTACCGGTCTTATACAGATTCACCGTAGGAAGAAGCATAGATGGAGCTCCTATACTACAATCAGCACAGAACAAACAAACCACAACATGCAAACAAATTACACATACACCTTTATTAAGACTACCGGTCTTATACAGATTCACCGCAGGAAGGAAGCATAGATGGAGCTCCTATACTCCAGTCAGCACAAAACAAACAAACAACAACACACAAACAAATTACATACACAGCTTTATTAAGAGACTACCTATCTTATACAGATTCACCGTAGGAAGGAAGCATAGATGGAGATCCTATACTCCAGTCAGCATAGAACAAACAAACCACAACATGCAAATAAATTACATATACATATTTATTAAGACTACCTATCTTATACAGATTCACCGCAGGAAGGAAGCATAGATGGAGCTCCTATACTCCAGTCAGAATATAACAAACGAGCAACACAACACAAACAAATACACACAGCTTTATTGAGAACACCGATCTTATACAGACTTACCGTAGGAAGGAAGCATAGATGGAGCTCCTATACTCCAGTCAGCACAGAACAAAGAGCAACAACACGCTAAAATTACACACACAGCTTTATTAAGACTACCGGTCTTATACAGATTCACCGTAGGAACTAAGCATAGAAGGAGCTCCTATACTCCAGTCAGCACAGAACAAACGAACAACACATGCAAACAAATTACACACAACTTTATTATTAAGACTACCGGTCTTATACAGATTACCGTAGGAAGGAAACATATATGGAGCTCCTATACTCCAATCAGCACAGAACCCAACAACAGCCTTCAGGTCCGATGCATGTCCAGAAGGCCACAGATTCTACCATACATACTAAATAAATTAACTATCCTATGAAAATATAATCATCAAAACAATATTTAAAATGCTATAAATGCTATATAGACTGTGATACATCGTAAAAAATCTCCAGTAGAACTTTAGATTAAAAGATTACACATAAATATGTCGACACATTTCTTCTATTCAAATATGGCGAGAGTTCCAAGTACAGACTATTCCCTGGACCCTCACACACACCTATATATACATACATACATAGACTATATCATTAACACAAGGTAATAAGAAAAAAATCCAAATAAATAAATGGTGTGTGATGTTTCTGTGACAACGTTGTTACTCAAATGTCACACACTATTCATTTATTTGGATTTAATCTTATTACCTTATGTTTCTAATCTAAAATCTAAATTGCGCTTTATCACAATACCATTAACGAGAAATGTATTCGTCCTTATATAAAAATGTCTCAAAACAATTATATTTTATATTCTCTGTCCAGAACGTGTTAATTCATTTAAAATATGCAACAATGACATATATTGAAAAATCAGACAAATAGGTCTGTATTACCGTTTCAAATTTGTATTAAAATGTTTTTCTTAATGCATCAGGTTTATAAAATTTTATGTTATTTCGATATAAGATGGCTTTTAGGTTGTTAATACAAGTGTATATTGTATCTTACTTGAGTTTATCAATAGCTTTTTGATATTAAGCTAAATTATAGATAGGTTATAGATATACGATATCAAAGATGAGATAATTGGCATTGTGTTAAAGGAAGAAACTCGAAATTCTTATAAACTAAATGACCAGGAAGGCGAGGAGAAATCTTATACATTCAGCAGGAAATATATTTTAAAATTAATTTCCTCGAGAACCCCGCAGCGTACCGGAAACTTTTCCTAGTTTCGAAAAGCATGCCTACTTCTATATAGATCAACGCATGATAGTTGTAAATTTGTATGATTAAATCTTCATCATTAGCTACGCACTTGCGTTATGTTTTTGACAATTGACCATGGCAAGAAACATAATTTTATTGATATCTAGCCAATACATGTAAGATGACACAATCTCTTCACTATTGTTTTAAACTATAATAATTATATTTCATCGCAGTAAGGACAGTAGAAGTTTGATTTATTTGTGAAAAGAAACATTCGCGTCTTAATGATTTAATTTGTTATATATAACTATGTACAATAAGTATGTACATGGCGTCTCTACCACCGCTGCAGAGTTTGGTGGAGAATCGCCAGCAGGTCTGCAGCAACACCGTGATCTACGAAGAAAACGTAGATCACGTGTTTCACCGTTGAATAGATGGTGATTGCGTGTTCCTCAAGACAAATGATCTACCATTAACAAACTAGAATAGAATACAGCATTCATTAAATCTTTATTGTGGTATCAAATAGCTCCTCTTGATCTACCAATGAGGTGGATCTTTCCAGTTGGTCTCGAGGACCACGCCATAACCATTTTCTCAGCGGCGAAGTACGCGATCTACGTATTCTTCGTAGGTAACGAAATACGTGGTTTTGCTGGAGACCCACTGGCGATTCTCTACCAAACTCTGCAGCGCTGGCAGAGGCGCCATATTCATTGTACATAGTGTATATATATATATAAATGAAATGCGAAATCGATGTTTGTTATCGCATCACGCAAAATCTACTGACTCAATCATTATGGAATTTCGCATGTAGGTAGCTGAAGATTTCGTTTAACATATAGGCTATTCAAAAAACTAAAAAAGTTTATGTGCTTTTTTTTTTTTAAATAAAAAACCAAAAAGCGTTAGTTCCAGTCTTTTACCGCTAGGGCGCAGCACTGGTCGCGACGATAAATGAATTTGATTTTTTTAAAGCATCGGTGGTTCAGTGGTAGAATGCTCGCCTGCCACGCGGGCGGCCAGGGTTCGATTCCCGGCCGATGCATTTTTTTTTTAAACAATTTTTAAAACTCATTTATCTTATATCTATATTAATAAAATGCAAATTTCATAAGTGTTGTTCACTAAAAACTTTCGTTACAATGCATCAATTTCGACCAAATTTTCAACATTTATGTAAAACAAGATGGAGCAGGTTTTGCTTAACATCAAAATATTTTTCCCTAACATTAACATGCGTAACTTCGCTGTTATCGATTAAATACAAAAAATATCAACAGAGTTAATTTTATTTATATATAAATACAAAAAAAATCAGCAATTCATTCAACTCAATCTAAAAAAATATTCAAAACAAGCAATTCTAAGATGACACCATATGTAAAACAGTCGGCCAAGAAAACAACAACGATATTACATCTTTCTCAGATATTCACACACAATCTTGATTAATAATTAAAACTAATCTTTAACATTGTTTATTATACTTCATAATATATAATATTCGTTAGGCAAACTTTCACTCGGATAAAACCCGGGCGAAGCCGGGTACACATCCGCTAGTAATGTATATAATCCATTTTATCTTTTTTTTTTTTAATAGTGCAGACTGTGCACTTTGCATGTAATGACAAGATGTCAATAAAAGTATTTTAATTGTCAATTGTCTACCAATGACCTACAGGAAGACAACTTTCACACTAAATGTTTATTGTGGGAGTCACTAGACCCCCGACCAGATGTTAGGAGGGCCCCTCATTTCCTCCTCATATCTCCGGGAGCCAAAATACCACCGTCCCACTTCCCTCGCTACGATGAACTCTTTTTTTTTTTTACTTTCCAAGCGTCTAGCCGACTAACTATTTTTAAAATATAAAACGCCCCGTTTTTTGTCATCTACTTTGACAGCTCTTTTTTCTTCGGATTCTTATAATAACTTGGCTGCCATCTTTTCGCGAAGACCGTCAGTCTCTTCAATTTGTAGTTAGAACGATTCACAATTTTACGTGTCATCCTTGCGCAGGGTCTATTCTAATCTTCTCTGTATCGTTCCTATTGTAGTAGTTGTACCACCGAACTGGTATCACAGGGGCCAGGCTAATCTTCTCTGTATCGTTCCTATTGTAGTAGTTGTACCACCGAACTAGTATCACAGGGGCCATGCTAATCTTTTCTGTATCGTTCCTATTGTAGTAGTTGTATCACCGAACTGGTATCACAGGGGCCATGCTAATCTTCTCTGTGTCGTTCCTATTGTAGTAGTTGTACCACCGAACTAGTATCACAGGGGCCATGCTAATCTTCTCTGTATCATTCCTATTGTAGTAGTTGTACCACCGAACTGGTATCACAGGGGCCATGCTAATCTTCTCTGTATCATTCCTATTGTAGTAGTTGTACCGCCGAACTGGTATCACAGGGGCCATGCTAATCTTCTCTGTATCGTTCCTATTGTAGTAGTTGTATCACCGAACTGGTATCACAGGGGCCATGCTAATCTTCTCTGTATCGTTCCTATTGTAGTAGTTGTATCACCGAACTGGTATCAGAGGGGCCATGCTAATCTTCTCTGTATACTTCCTATTGTAGTAGTTGTACCACCGAACTTGTATCACAGGGGCCATGCTAATCTTCTCTGTATCGTTCCTATTGTAGTAGTTGTACCGCCGAACTGGTATTACAGGGGCCATGCTAACCTTCTCTGTATCGTTCCTATTGTAGTAGTTGTACCGCCGAACTGGTATTACAGGGGCCATGCTAAGAATGATCCAATACAGTATTAGAGCTCTGAGAAGCGGTCTGGTGGATTAAATTGGCGAAACCGCTGGGAGGGTTCACCACTGATGAGCCAAGCCCTCCCAATATATTTTTTCATCGCAGTAAGGACAGTAGAAATTCGTTTTATGTATAAAAGAAACATTCGCGCTTTTAAATCCTTTTGTTTTATACTTCTTCATTCTCAGAGATTCTATTTCACTTATTCTATACCGATATGTGTCTAGTACATTATATAAATCATTTATAGTTTGCACTTTATGGGATATGAGAATGGAAACGTGACGAATTTTTGGAAATGAATCCTTTAGTAAGGTTAGAAACCAATACGTAGTAAGAATAAAGAAATATATTTGATCACTTTATTTAAGATTTAAATTAGTTTGTTTTGATCAAATATACGAGCGTTTTTTCTGATGTTCGATAGTCCATGACTAATTCTTATTTGCACAGCTGATCAGAATGAACCCAGGCTATGTAAATTTCCCGCCCTTATTAACCCTAAATGGACCAGCGTTACGAATTAGTATCGTTTGGAAGTTAACAACATAAAACTCTTAGAACAATGACTCAATAAACCAACAGGATTTGTTACGCTTGCCTCATATGGTGCATGAATTTTGCTGCCATCTACATGCGTTCTTTTTACCTTTTTTTACTTTTGTATGTTCTTTTATATATTTTTAAATCTTAACTGTTGAATTATTTTGATAATAATATTAATTAAATATATGGTTTGTTTTTAGTGTGTATATATGTTATATTGTTGCACCAAGCTGCAGCTTTTCAGGGTCGTCGACCTTGGTTTCTTCCTTCTTGGTGTTATACACGTTTCCCGAACGGGTTTCCATAGTCGAAGCAAATAAATAAAATAAATAAATAAAAGTAAATAAAAATAAATTACCTTTTAAAGTTATTGCGTTTATTTATTCGTTGTCTTCCTCGTAGGTCGCGATCCGCAGTCTTGGTCTAGGTCCTCTCTCGCTCCAATAACCAATCAAGATATATATACAATAAAATATTACAAAATGAATGATGATAATCTAAATAATCTGTTTTAAATAAAAATGAATAAATATATCATTTAAATTTTAAATATATTAAAAATAATATTATAAATAATTTTTAAAAAATACGCGCATTAATCATGATGCAACAATATAAAGATATTATTTCATTTTAAAATTAGAATTTCTATAATAAAATACTCTGTAAAGTTGACCGCTAGATGTCGCGATTTTCCCTATATAAACCTATTGTTGTTTCCCGATGGCTGGCTCAAATCTTTTTGTACATATGTAAATATGTAATATTTTATTTTCTTCTTCAAGCCTCAAGTCAGGTATTTCTTTCTCAAATTATGTGTTTTATATTCCATAAGCTCAATTAAAGCTAATTCTTAACTATTTTTTTTACCACGACTGCAATATCTTAAATACTCATGTGATAAGTTTCTATTATAGGTTGAAGATTAATAATGAAAGTTATATTTTATAAGAAATTACACTTTATATATTTAGATATTTATTTAAAAGATAAATGAAAGATACGAAATTCTATATATATATGCTACTATAATTATTTTATTATTTCACAATTCTTGCACACGTACACATTATAAACAAAGCCTTAATAATGATGATATGCCTTCGATTCGTTTCTAATCAAAACAGAGCAAATTTCATATAATATAATATATTACTGATATATTATCTTTAAACAAAACAGATCAGATCATAATGTATATCAGCAACAGCCAGTGAATGTTCTATATCTCAATAATATTCCAAAATCAACAGAAAATATATTTTGTAAAATATATATGCATTAGAATCTCCCTTTAAAGGATGCCTAATTGTCAAGCCAAAGTGTCCTTTAGAGAGAGGTGTCCTCTTACCGGAGAGTTACTAAATAGTAAAAATGGTAATTATGGTAATGAAAACTGTCCTATATAGAGAGGTGTTCGCTAGCGGGGTGTCCGCTAAAGGGAGATTCTGCTGTATATCCGGAGTTGTGCATAGGGAATATACAGAAAACTGTGTTGAATTCTGTAGTTTCCACTGGAGACGCTGTCTTAGTGAGGTCCCGTGGTATTTATAGCCCGAGCTGAGGCAGCTATCTTTGCCGCTCTAGCCGCCACTGAATTCTGGTCGCCCTGGAACCACCATGACAGAAAACGGTGAGGAAACACAGGAAAACATTCAAATTTTATATAAACATTCGTAATAAAATATTTCAACAAATTATAAAGTAATGTACTTCTTCATTGTAATCCTACAAGCTTTTGTTCAAAAGATATTTGACGGGCATAAAACAAAATGCTAGAGATTTGACCTTGTTTCAGAAATGTTGGGATGATCCTTTGATTAAAGAAAGAAAAAAGGGCATCTCCTTGCACCACGTCATTAGCAATTTTCAGTGGTGGTGCTGTCTTGTCCAGCTCCATGGAATGGGAAGGTGCCATTGTCCCATTAGTCAGCCCCATTTCAGAGTTCCCTGTTCACGGTTACCGTAGCGGCTCACGACACCGTACTACAGGGCAGTCCCTTACTTGTGCTGCTTCTCCACGTAATGGAGGGGTTGGACTCAGCCACATCAACCAGTAGTTCAACTACCGACGTTTCAATGACTTCCTGTCACTTTCTTCAGCGGAATGATTGAATCCTAGTTCTACTTATATATATACAAGATTTTCTAAAATACAGCGTCACTTATCGGCATTATAAAATAATTACTCTGTTAAATCGACCGCCAGAGGTCGCGCTTTCCCTATAAAAACTTATTGTTGTTGTTTCCCGTTGGCCGGCTCAAACCTTTTGTAAATTATGTAAATAATCTTTTGTTTTCTTTATTATTAAGCCTTAATCCAAGCAGTACTTTTCCCAATTTATAATTAAATATTTTAAATAAGCAAATTAAAGCAATAAAAATGATATATCTAAACTATTTTTATCATTCTGTTCCCGACTGCATTACAATATCTACAATTTAAAATACTCATGTATACCAACCTCAACCAAAATCAGCAGAAAATATTTCATTTTTATAATATATATATATATATATATATTGTTTAAAATAAAGAAGGCATATCCTGACCACGAGCACATGTGCTTTTTAGATGGCAGAGCGCCATCTAGTGTACACGCTTGTTCGGCGGTACATATACTAAAATTGGAACGATACCGAGAAGATTAGCATGGCCCCTGTGATACCAGTTTAGCGGTACAACTACTACAATAGGAACGATACAGAGATGATTAGCATGGTCCCTGTGATACCAGTTCGGCGGCACATATACTAAAATTGGAACGATACAGAGAAGATTAGCATGGCCCCTGTGATACCAGTTTAGCGGTACAACTACTACAATAGGAACGATACAGAGATGATTAGCATGGTCCCTGTGATACCAGTTCAGCGGTACATATACTAAAATTGGAACGATACAGAGAAGATTAGCATGGCCCCTGTGATACCAGTTTAGCGGTACAACTACTACAATAGGAAGGATACAGAGAAGATTAGCATGGCCCCTGCGCAAGGATGACACGCAAAATCGTGAAGCGTTCCAGTGTATCATGTGCTCGTGGTCAGGATACACTAGATGGCGCTCTGCCGTCTAAAAAGCACATGTGCTCGTTGTCAGGAGATGCCTTCTTTATTTTTAATATAAACACCTGACCCACTTATTTTTCTTTTTTTTCTTTCGTTTTTTCATATATATTGTTATTTCTTCTATTACATATCTATTTTCATCCCTTCAGATTTACAAGATATCTTAGGTGATGAAAGAGAATCATTATTTATTGAAAGATCAGCTTAAGAAAGGTTTTAACTAAGTCCATCATAATAGAATTATAAAAAAAAACTCTAAACCCCAAAATTAGGAAAAAATATGAGACGAGAAGGACAACAAACAATTTATTGGCTAGGGGTGGGGAGGGAGGTATATATCAAGATTATTTTCTCCTTTTTTTAGCAGAACCCCCACTTCTGCCCCACACTGGCTGGGCGGGCTCTTTCAGCAACCCCGCCTATACTAGCCTCCGTGAAAAATAATAGAAAAAAATAAAAATAAAAAGGCCAGGTGTTGATATTAAAAATAAAAATGGCATATCCTGACCATATCAATACCTGACCTTTCTATTTTTTTTTCTATTATTTTTTCACATGTTAAGCGTATTTACGCAAGTTTGGCCTTAAATACCCATTTCTTGGTTTCTCAAAAAGCCTCTGGAACCAAAAATATTTTTGGTCGCAGTGGTACAGCATACTCCACGCTGACGAGTGCCAACAGCGCGAAACGCGTTCGTGGATGGCTTTTCTTGATTTATCAAGAATTTAGGTTGGCCAAATATCAGTAAACAGGCTATATCATTGTTTAGTTGATTTGTGTTCCACCAGATGGCGCTCTGCCTTCTGTAAAGTACCTGTGCTCCTGGTCAGGATATGTCTTTTTTATTATTAATACTAACCTCTGTGTGTGAGTTCAATTTTTCATGATACAATCCCCGACTTATTATTTAATAATGTCAACAAGAAATTCAGGGTTAAGTTTTCTTTACCATATTTATTTCTCTAGCTTTCAGGTTAACATTCCCTTCAACAGGAGCACCTAGAAGTATAACTTCCAGCTAACTATACACGCCCGAGGAAGTGTATTGAGATTTAAATATATTTTATTGATATCATACCCAGGTCAATGGTGATATTATAACACAATCATAAAAAGAGGGATAAACTAAAAGAGTAAACTATATACAGTTATGTCCAGGAGACAACAGACAGTAAGTCACGTTCTCCCCTCATCTCAAGACTCAGAAAGAACCTGTGAATTGATGACTTGGCAGACACGGTGTTGTCATCCAGCCCTTGACCGAAGATCCAGTAGCCCTGCAGGTCGGCTGTATGATGTTGAAGGCCTCCCGTATGAGGGGCCTGATGCAGGACCAGTAGCGGTGGTCAGGTCACTAGAACCACAGGCGATACAGGTCTCTCGAGCAGAGGTATAGAGTGTGTGTAGTTATCTGGAAGTTATACTTTTCGATGCTCCCGTTGAAGTTCATGTTAGCTTGAAAGCAATAGAAATTGAAATGGTGCAAGAAACTTAACTCTGGATTGCTTACTGATTTTACTGATTTTTCAAACACAATTTCTGAGAAATCAACTTTTTTTTTTTTCATAAGGTTGGTATTTTAAAATAGAGGTTTCCCTTCTTCCGTATATATATTCATCTTTGTTTTATACTAAGAGTATAGTAGTCATTTCTAATTTGGACAACACTCTCAAATCTAAATTGTTTAAATGGTATTTGGCATAGTTCCGTCTCCCAAAATCCTTGAAACCGCCTTAAGGGTGGAGAAACCTAAATGGATATTTCAGCAAAGAATTTTCCCATTACCATCCTTAAAATTGTTTTTTTTTTTTATAACTTGAAACAATTATATTAGGATGCATCAACGGAAGGATGTTCATAGCCCGAAAACATGGTATACAGCTTTTATTCGAATTTTCCAAAACGGGTTCTTTGAAGCATTTAGTGCATATTGTAGATATATACTGATTTGGGTAAGTTAATGATCATATTTGGAAAAAAAGGAAAACATTGCAGTATGAAAGAGTCTTCAACCCAACATTAAGGCAATTCAATCCCATGTAGCGTGTTACCTTTGTGAGTAGTGGGCGCTTAAGTATTTGAAACAGAGGTCTGTTCCTTGTTGCTGTGTATGTCAAAACTTCAGCCTTTATCTTCATCCGAAGGTCATATATGGAACGAATAGCATGCCAGGATGTTCCCTCTTTTAACAAAATTACTCGCCAATGGCCCTTTAGAGATAAGAAATTCTCGGCTGAATGGTAACTTTTAACATGTTGTTGAAGTTGAATCTCGTTGAATAAAATTTTTCTGGCTCTTGCTTAGCATCCTACAACCATGTAGAATCTATGGCTTCAGAACAGCATGTAGGTAAGTACCCTCGAATGTGTTCATGTGACTGTAGGGGAGTTGAAGTATGGGAGAAAGTAAGACGTCAAACCTATTTATCACGAAAGAGGTCATCGTGACCGGATTATCATAACCTGCCCGTTGCCATTGTCTGACCGCGCAGCGCCGAGCAGTCTGGTTGGTTGGTTAGCTACGTCAGCAACTACGTTGACCCTACACTCGGGTGGGGTTGGTTAGCTATGTACCACAATACCTGTCTCACTACACCCAGCGTTCGGGTGGGGTTGGTTAGCTATGTACCACAATACCTGTCTCACTACACCCAACATTCGGGTGGGGTTGGTTAGCTATGTACCACAATACCTGTCTCACTACACCCAACATTCGGATGGGGTTGGTTAGCTTTGTACCACAATACCTGTCTCACGTTGACCCACCATTCAGGTGGGGTTGGTTAGCTATGTACCACAATACCTGTCTCACTACACCCATCATTCGGATGGGGTTGGTTAGCTTTGTACCACAATACCTGTCTCACGTTGACCCAACATTCGGGTGGGGTTGGTTAGCTATGTACCACAATACCTGTCTCACGTTGACCCACCATTCAGGTGGGGTTGGTTAGCTATGTACCACAATACCTGTCTCACGTTGACCCACCATTCAGGTGGGGTTGGTTAGCTATGTACCACAATACCTGTCTCACGTTGACCCACCATTCAGGTGGGGTTGGTTAGCTATGTACCACAATACCTGTCTCACGTTGACCCACCATTCAGGTGGGGTTGGTTAGCTATGTACCACAATACCTGTCTCACGTTGACCCACCATTCAGGTGGGGTTGGTTAGCTATGTACCACAATACCTGTCTCACGTTGACCCACCATTCAGGTGGGGTTGGTTAGCTATGTACCACAATACCTGTCTCACGTTGACCCACCATTCAGGTGGGGTTGGTTAGCTATGTACCACAATACCTGTCTCACTACACCCAGCATTCGGGTGGGGTTGGTTAGCTATGTACCACAATACCTGTCTCACACAGAAATATTCACTAAATAGTACTTCGATATTTTGTAGGAATTGCTCGAGGAAATTTTTTTTCATTTTTGGTTATCCCGTGTGTCTTCAATAAAGATCATTGTGCTTCAAATATTTTTCAAAGTTATTATCTGAATCCCGATATGCATGCTAAAAGGTACAACTTTCTTAAGTTTTGTCCACGAATGTATTTGACTGAATCCCGATATACATGCTAAAAGGTACAACTTTCTTAAATTTTTTATATGAGTGGATATAATCCGCCAAAATTTAAAATTCCTTCTAGATCATTCGAACAAACAGAATAAAACTGTTGGCGCAAATTGTACAAAAAAATCGAGATTTCTTTGAAATGTGGTGAAATAGAACACGAATTTGTAATATGGATTATCTTCAACTTTGAGATGAAACGATCATTTATATCACTATAGTTTCAGGGGGGTCTTTTTATTAAGGGGAGGAAACAAGGTTGGTTTTATTTTCCAATTGTTGTGGGCCAATGGGGGAAGCGCCTGTTAATTGACCTCTGCCCCCTGGCATGCAGGCCTCCCACAATTGGCTTCCTCATTGCACTACAGATGATTGCTTTGTGGATTACTGGATCAGTTTGATCTTAGTTGACATCTTCAGAGTGATGTTAATGTAGAAATAAGTTTGTTTCTCTTGTAGATAGAGGTTGTCTGGCCGGCATTCATTGTTGTTGTCGTGTCCAATGAAGGGCCTCAGATGTCTCCATGCATCTCTATCACAGCAGTAGCAATGTCCACTATCTTGAATGTGTAAAGCTGCTGCTCTGGGTCTATGTCAATTTTCTGCAGGGCTCATTGTTCGTGGTATTCATTGTTTTTGAAGTATGAGACATTTCGGCCAGTGAGTATGTTTCTCTGTGCTTTTTCATATCTCGAATTAAACTTATGGACAAAACTTAAGAACGTTGTACAATTCAAAATGTATATCGGGATTCAGATAATAACTCTGAAAGATACACTCATAAACACAACTTAATAAAGTTGTACCTTTTAGCATGTATATCGGGATTCAGACAATATCTCCGAAAGATACACTCATGGACACAACTTAAGAAAGTTGTACCTTTAAATCTATTTTTAAATCGTATTTTTATTTTATATCCAGATTACATATGATGTAGGCCATTTTAATCATGGTGGGTATATATCGATTACTGTAAATGCACTACGTTTGGTTACATGCCCTCATTGATGGGATTGGAATTTGAAAGAATCTGGAGCCATTGAAACAAATATTTCTTTTAAAATGTGCCCAATGCGGGGTTCGATCCCGAGCGTGTTTGTCGAAAATCGATTGTTTATAGGATTCTTTTACCGCCATCTATTTAAAAATAATTTACACTTTTGGACAAAACACGGGAAGTCGAAAGTCTTTGATATTGTCGGTCTTTTTTTTTTTAAGTAGACAGAGGAAAGTTTGTTCAAACTTGTTTTTCAGGTGTGTCTTCAACAAAGGTCCCCGTGTATCAAATATCTTTCAGAGTTATTGTCTAAATCCAGATATACAGGCTAAAAGGTACAACTTCTTTAAGTTTTGTTCATGAGTGTATCTTTCAGAGTTATTGTCTGAATACTGATATACATGCTAAAAGGTACACCTTCCTTATGTTTTGTCCATGAGTGTATCTTTCAGAGTTATTGTCTGAATCTCGATATACATGCTAAAAGGTACAACTTCCTTAAGTTTCGTCCATGAGTGTATCTTTCAGAGTTATTGTCTGAATCCCGATATACATGGTAAAAGTTACAACTTCTTTAAGTTTTGTTCATGAGTGTATCTTTCAGAGTTATTGTCTGAATCCCGATATACATGCTATAAGATGGCATTGTGAGAACTCCCTTCCTATGAAGGAAAGCGATGGTTGTGAATTATCAACAAGAGCTACCAGGTTGACAGATTGCTGGTGTGGTGACAGATACCGAGCTCAGCTATGGTTGTCCATCTCCTCTCCCTACTGCTCCTGACAGTCCCATCCTGTCGTCCGGAGTTCCTGGACTCCAGCGTGCTCCCAGATGGCCGCGAGGTGGCGCTGGACCTCGCCCTGGGACAGCCGCGCAGGTGTGTTGGACTTCACTGACCATCACTGATCTTCAAACCTATACAAGCTAAAACATAAATTGCACTTAAAAACAAAGAAGGCATATCCTGACCAGGAGCACATGTGTTTTTAAGATGACAGAGCGCCATCTAGTAGAACAGAAATCAACTAAAGATTGATTTAACCTATTCCCTGATATTTGGTCAACTCATTTTATTTATAAATAAAGAAAAGCCATCCACTAAAAAAGTACATGTACTCCTGGTCAAGATATGCCATCATTATTTTTAATATCAACACCTGACCTTTTTATTATTTTTTCTATTTTTTTTTTTTCATAAATTGTAATCGTTTTGAAAAAAGAGCAATCCATAAATAAATCTTTAATTAAAAAGACATATATTGGATCAAAATATCATTTATTTTACTAATATTTTAGTTGGCTGAACGCTAACCTTTATCAAGGTATTATAGCATATTAAAAAAACTTATAACACATTACGAGGCGTGTTCAAAATGTATCGCGACTTTTGTGTTTTTTCAAAAATTATTTATTTATTCATGAATACCTATTTTGTCCCCTTCAAAGTAATCCCCATGAGATATTATACACTTGTGCCAACGGTTTTTCCAATCTTCGAAGCACTTCAACAAATCCTTTTTTAAAAATCTTTTTCAGCTCCTCCTTCGATGCCGTCTTTATCTCGTCAAGCGTAGCGTAACGTCGTCCTTTCATGGGCCTCTTCAGTTTAGGGAACAAGGGGCGTTATCGTGGTGCAAAAGCCAATTTTTGTTCTTCCACAAATCCGGGCGTTTCTGGCGGATTGCTTCGCGCAAATTGCGCATAACTTGCAGGTAATATTCCTTATTGACCGTTCTACCCTGTGGCAAGAACTCATGATGCACCACGCCCCTGCAATCGAAGAAAACTGTCAGCAAAACTTTCACATTCGACCGAACTTGGCGCGCTTTTTTCGGTCTTGGTTCGTGCGGCAGCTTCCATTGAGATGATTGAGCTTTGGTTTCCACGTCATAACCATAAACCCACGCTTCGTCACCAGTTATGACCCTCTGGAGCAAATTTGGGTCGTCGCGGACAGAGTCCAACATCTCATTAGCAATGTTCATGCGATGCTGTTTTTGGTCGCAATTGAGCAATTTTGGTACGAATTTCGCGGCGACCCGTCTCATGCCCAAATCATTGATAAAAATCGAATGGCACGAGCCAATCGATATGTTTAGGTCCTCAGCAACTTCTCTAACGGTGATTCGACGATTGGCCAATATCATTTTCGCCACTTCATTAATTTTTTCGTCTGTTGTTGAAGTGCTCGGGCGTCCGGCACGCTCTTCGTTGTTCACATCTTCTCGGCCTTCTGAGAACATTTTGCACCACCGATAAACGTTGTTTCGGTCCAAGGCAGCTTCTCCGTATGCCACAGTCAACATTCGGAATGCATCCACGCACTTAATTTCGTTTTTCACACAAAATTTGATACAGGTTCTTTGATCCATTTTTTTTAATAGGTAAAAATCGAAGACGATCCAAAACACCTGCAAGCAAAGCAGCTGTCAACAATTAAGTGAACATTCAAAATGGCCGAGCTTGTCGGCATAAGTGAGAGACATGAGTACCAACATAAAGCCACAAAAAGATCGAAATTCGAATATACGTAACCCGCGAAAATTCAAAAGTCGCGATACCTTTTGAACACACCTCGTATAACACCTTGATAAAGGTTGGCGTTCAACCAACTGAAATATTGGTAAAATAAATGATATTTTGATCCAATATATGCCTTCTTAATTAAAGATAAATTTCAATGTGAAATACAGTACAAAAGTGAAATTGTACTGGGATCAGATAGATAAATTAAGACATCTCTTTATCGTGTAATTAAAAGTTACTAATGGCTTGCGCCATCTGTCGGAATGAATATCAACTAATCGTTGATTTTTTTAAATTATCCCATAATTGGCCAACAATACTCATTCCTGATTAATCAAGAAAAGATAACCAGGTATGCGTTTCGGGCTGTTATCCTTTATCAGCGTACCTTGACGAACAAATTCTTATATTGGTAATGTGCCTTTTTGTTAAAAGTTTGGCAGACTTTCGAGAGTTAACTCTTCCTCAGATCTTTGGTTAGAGACTTGAGGAAGAGTTATCACTCGAAAGCTATACTAATATTCAATAAATATGTGCATTACAATTCATCTTTTCACGTTTATTGCATATTTGTAAGTATCTTGGTATTAAGAATTTCGAATTTCAGTCGCAATGATCCTATTTACGGTCACATAACGGAACAGTTTTAAGATTGAGAGTCGATTTGTGAAAAATAGTATTTTCGTGAGAACATACAGACAACAAATTTATTTAAAATACATAGTAAAAGGTATAAACTAAATTCATATCTACACATATAGGAAATGAAAGCATTAAAGCACTAATGTTTCTTTTGCTTTAAAACAAACTTCTTCTATCCTATAAGCTTATGTCCATAGTTTGCTTAAATACCATTTCTAAGATTCCACCCTTCAGTGTAGCATATATAAGCAGAATCGTCCAATACAGTATTAGAGCTCTAAGAAGCGGTCTGGTAGATTAAATTTGCGAAACCTCTTGAAGGGTTCACTACAGATGAGCCAAGCCTTCCCAATATTTTATCATCGTAGTAAGGACAGTATAAGTTTGTTTTCTGTTTGAAAGAAACATTCCGTACTTTTTTTTTTCTTATATAGAGATGGCGTGTTATTGCCTATAATAAATTTCATTATTATCATCAAATGTGATTAGCTTTTACCTTTTATTATTTTCATTTGTAGACTTCATGTATAAGAATATATATCTTAATAATAAAGGGGTTTTGTATGTGGAGGTGTTGGACTTGTGGAATAATTGGGGGTCATTGAAGCAGGAAAAAAGTTGTCACACACACAAACCTTTATTAAGGATAAAGCCCCATACAGGATTCTCCCAGTATAACAATGGTTTTAATTGAACATAAATCAAGCACTATATACAATTCAACATGAGCGTACCCCCGCCCCCCCCCCCCCCCCCCCCCTTCCCCAAAAAAAAAAAAAAAGAAAGCTATTCACACATGTTTCTCATCCTTCTCGTCTTCTCACAAAATCTGTATAACTCTATTGTGTCTACTTTTCACCGTTTCTGACAGCAGTGTGTTAAATGGTTAGCACTCGTATTATTAAAAAGTAATTTCTTCATACAGATGATTGCAGGTAAAGTGAGTTAGTTCTGACTCAAATTTATCCCTGCATAATACATATGAGATTTTCTGATTTCATAGTTTTTTATGGTCTTCAATAAGAAATGTAAACAAGATTCTTAATTGCGCAATGCATTGTTTGACCGGTAATGGGAAGTTTACAAGTTAAATAAAATTCTGCAATGAGACATGAATAAAAAGTTTTGTCGTAAAGATAGAGGCTGCCTGGCCGGCATTCATATTTCTTCAAATAAAAGACACTTCGGCCAGTAAATCTTTTTATTGTCTCGACGTTTCGACAAAAATCTTTTCTCCTCGTCAGGAGCGAACAAAAATTAAAACATTTGGCAAAGCGTTAGAAATAATTCTAAGGCTGCAAGGGCGTTCTCACGTGATATTCGATGTTGTACAAAATTTCGAATATCACGTGAGAACGCCCTTGCAGACTTAGAATAATTTCTAACGCTTTGCCTAATGTTTTAATTTTTGTTCACTCCTGACCAGAACAAAAGATTTTTGTCGAAACGTCGAGGTAATAAAAAGATTTACTGGCCGAAGTGTCTTTTATTTGAAGAAATAAATGTTTGTAATGCGGGTAAAATTTTGAATTTATCATTCTCGTGTGGTCCACTTGTATAGATTGATCATTTGCTCTCACGACAATAAAGGGAATTGAAAAAATGTTGTTAATGCGGGATTCGATCCCGGGTGGTGGTAATATATCAACTGTGTGCCCTTCATTGATGAAGTATTGGGATTGATTTGATTTCTCTTTTTTTATTGTTGTTGTTGGATTTTGTACACCGTATACTTTCAAAATATAGTCTATTTTCTTGTTTATTCTTGTTTTCTAACATTATAGTCTCAAAATCTCAACTTTATAGTTTTTAAAAACTTTTGAAAAAAACATAAAGTGCTACTATTAGTAACCTAAACTTGAAGGTCTTGCCGACACAACTAATCTACCAATATATCATGTATAAATACCTATGAAAAATGAGGCTTAATTAGTAATGGGATAAATTACATCAATTACTGAAAAGACCATTAATCCTTAAATTAATGGCGAATTAATTAAAGCGTGAAATAGTTGGAGATGTTTGGGGGTTCAGAATGTCACCTTGATTTCCAAACTTGTCAACTTCGCTCAAATAAGGAATCAGTGATATCCTTCATATTGATTATTCACCGTATGTTCTTTAAACACAATACAATATAATGCGGTTTGTGATTGTAAAACGACATTTGAAAATGATCCCGCATGTGTTTCTTTTCAACGAAAAATCAAAATTTATTTCAAGGAGAAATAACGATCATTTCTAACCTTAGGTATGAAGTATGAAAGGATGAGGTGTGAACTCTGTATTATTCGAAGAGAAGTCAGTTTTTCATATCATATATTAGAATTGTAAGATGTATCAGCAATACACAGAGCGTATTCTTTGTATTGGTGTTGAAATTATTCAGTGCTATATTCAAAAACATCTTTCAACAGTTTCGTTGAACCTCATCACATAGTAATGTACAGATTAGTACAATTCTATAAAAGACAAAGGTCACATCTCCCGTCAAAATAGACGTCAAAGCTAGACGCCATCTATTGACCGTCGCCGCAAACTAGCGGCCTCGGGTCGGTGATAAAGCTATAACACCAGCTTTGGCAAACAGAGAAGCGTCCACCTAGAGACCATGGTTTCCTGGCTAATGGCCCTCGTCAGCCTAGGGCGGACTATATTCCGTGAGATTCACAAGGGATCTAATGGAATTTTCACAATCTCTAAAAAGAGTTTAGCTGGAAAAATATAAATTCTATAGATGGAAATTTTGTCTAGAGGAAATTGATCTAAAATATATATGACCACAATATTTGCATAAATATATGAAACAACCAAAATATTCGAATTGCTAAAAATAACATATTATTAAAACTTAAGTTTAATGAACTGTTTTGACTTGTTATGTAGTGTCTTTTGAAGAGTTCTTAGAAAAATCAATAAATATTGGGCTATTGATTGTAGCGGAGAATGTATTTGAATTGGTTAGTTCGTCGGTTTTTCTATTAATCCTAATCTCATAGGGTATGGACGCTATTCATCACTATGTGCAAATACGGCGTATGAAGAATACAAAGACTATCTAAACATAAATCAATAAAATACGAACTTATAAAACAAAATTTACCAAGAAAAATATTTACAACAATATTTGGCGAAGAAGAATCTATTATTATCAATCATTTGTATCAAAATCCATTCA
Source organism: Cordylochernes scorpioides (assembly GCA_030710605.1). Classification (NCBI taxonomy): domain Eukaryota; kingdom Metazoa; phylum Arthropoda; class Arachnida; order Pseudoscorpiones; family Chernetidae; genus Cordylochernes; species Cordylochernes scorpioides. Next base: position 3,959,232 of record CP092885.1, on the reverse strand, counting down.
TAATGCTAATTTCACAATTCGCAATTTTCTCTAAACGGAATATTCCTACACAGTTTCATCTAAATTTTATAGTCACTGAATTTGTCACATCACACGGCCAGAAATACTTACATAAAAGAGGTCTATTACTAATTTGTTCCTGCGGAGAAACTGAACAAACTGCTCTTCACCTTATCTACGACTGTCCGAACTTTACAGAAGTGAGATATCGTTTGTTCCCTGATTTAAATGATCTAACTCTTTCACCTCAGCCACTTTGTCTATATACATTTTATGACTCTGTAGGATAATACATGTAAATCTGTAAATATTTAATTCTAAGTTCTAATTTGTTTGTTGTTTTGATCCTTCTGTATTAGACGCAAATATTTCAATATCGCGTCTGGTTGATTAATAAATTAATTTTTAAATAAAGAATACAAGGATATAGTACTACTCTCTAGTCCAAGACATAGTATAGGTCGCAGTATGTAGATCGTATGTGCATCAATTATCTATTTGGTTTACCCAGGCTCCTGGAATGTACATAGGTCGCCAACCAGTCTGTTAGATACTCGTAGATAAAGATTTACCAAGTTTTTTGGTCATAATAATGTCATTATCACACACAAAACTCGGAACAAAACACCATAAAGGAGTGAAAATACATTCAGATGCCACAAGAACATATAGGACATGTAAAAATTGTCCTGGTGTGGAACTAACACCTACCTACATATTCTCATGCACAGCAATGGCCGCAGCCTTGCAGAAAATTGACATGGACCCAGAGCAGCAGCTTTACACACCCAAGATAGAGGACATTGCTGCTGCTGTGATAGAGATGTATGGAGACATCTGAGGCTCTTCATTGGACACGACAACAAAATTATCACACATATATACAGCTTTATGACCACCGGTCTTATACAGATTCACCACAGGAAGACACATAGATAGAGCTCCTGTACTCCAGGCAGTAAGAATTCAAAAACAGCCTCCAGGTCCGCCTCATGTCCAGTGACCACAGAATCTACCATGCATAGGTTAGCGTATCATTACCATAATTTGACCACGTTTGCTGATTATCTTTGACTTAGTAAAATTTTTTTAGCATATCTGTATTTATCGTAAAGATAGAGGCTGCCTGGCCGGCATTCATAGCTCTTAAAATTAAAGATAGTTCGGCCAGTAAATCTTTTTATTATCTCGATGTTTCAACAAAAATAGTTTGCCCTCGATATAAGCGAACAAAAATTAAAACAAAGCGTTAAAAATTAAAATTTTGTTCGCTCCTGACGAGTACAAAATAATTTTGTCGAAACGTCGAGATAATAAAAAGATTTACTTGCCAAAGTATCTTTTATTTTAAGAGATATATCTGTAATAAGTTAAAACGTTTTTGTTTGTTTTCTGAATAGATAAACTTCCAGGCGACATAATATGGTCAGGTTGGTAAATATAATGAGATATAAAAGCCAAAGAAGGAAATTTCGAAGATTTTAGAAAATCTGATTTTCAGAGTATTCGTTGAGTTTCCACTTCAGCCATCATCTTGTGTTTGCACTATCTTGCTGTTGCAGTTAGGTGATCTAATAAAGATTCAGTTGATGTAAGATACCAAGTACTGGAGACAAGTGAATGTTCTGAGGCAAAAGCTGTCGGCCCAATCGTCACAGCGTTCCATCACCATGGACAAGGTCAGACATCGCAACACCTGACGACGGAGATGACGTGGGCAGTTGGCGGCTCTTTTGTAGCTCGCTTTTTTCTAGATCTCTTTAACGAAAACATTCGAGTTGCGTCGATAGAAAAGCATATGGAAAATAGTTTTGTTATGTAAACATATTTGTTTATATAGAGCCGTCCTGGCGCCGCGTTTGTGGCGCCTCCCCATTCCATCTAAGTTTCTCGTTTGATCCATTCTTTCCCAAAATCTTGAAAAAAGATATTTCAACATTATTCTCATAACATATATATGTTATAATAGAAAAAAAAAAAAAAGATGATTTTTCTGTTTGATTCTTGATCATGTTGAGGATTATGGTAATGGTGATGCAGTCGTGGTTAAAATCTTGAAAGAATAATAATACATATGGTTTTGATCAGAGATTTTTTTATTTGAGCTGAGGAATATATAAAAGAACATAATTTGATAAAAGTAATGTCTGGCTTAAGGCGAGTAGAATAAGGAAAACAAAAGATTATTTACATAATGTACAAACAGTTTTGAGCCGGCCATTGGGATAAAACAACAATGAGTTTTTATAGGGGAAGAGTGACCTCTGGCGGTCGATTTAGCAGAGTATTTGAATCTATGAAATTATATAATTTAAAATAAAATAATATTTTTATATAACATATATATATGTGTTATTTTGGTGTTATTTGCTAGTTTTCGGAGATTTCTCAAGGCGCATTCTTCCCTTTATTCAAGGGACCGGGGGAAGCAGTCCTGGATATATTTGGTTTTAAGACAATTTTTTGGAGGAAGATATGCAAACACATTTGATTCCAATCTGTTTATACAGTTAAAAACTGACTTCTCTTTAGTTGAAGAAAAAATAATTTATTTTTAAATCAGACAATTCTACTGATGTCTCTCAACTGTGAATATGTTTCAATTAATCTCTCTTTCTTCATGTGGAATGTTCTATAGCCTTAGATCACTGTTTTGTAAACACTGCTTTGCCAGACTGATCGTTCATCTTCGCCTAGGGACAATTCTCTAGAGCCTTATCCAAATATCGGTCGATGAAGATACAATATAGAGGCTTGTCGTTGCTAGGCAATTTATATAGGATGAAAGAAATATCTATATTTATCAATATATGTACATGAAAGTCATGTGTTAAAAATAATACACTTCAATGAATTGCTGTTTGGAAAATATTTCTAAGTTATTTATAGCTTGGCTCTTGTTTTCGTTCCTCTATTTATCGGCACTTTATAGAAGGCACTTAAGTAATCTTGCACCATCTCTCTGACGTCATGCTCTAAGTTCGTCTTTTAAGTTCCCCAGATATGTTTCAATAGAGATGGATAGGTTTGATAGTGAGAATTTATAACCTATGTAAATAATAACTCTATATTCCAAATATAAATACAGTAGAACTTTTGTCCAATTCGAAAGTCTTTAATTCGATAATTTATCTTGGTTCCTAGAATTTCAGTTTTTAATTCGAATTTTTGGATAATTCCATTTTTTTGTCCCTTGTTCTTCGAATTGTCTATGTTCGACTGTATATATAGATGGAAATTTTGCCTGGAGGATATTGATCTACAACGACAAAGGTCGCCTCTTCTGTCAAAATAGACATCAAAGCTAGACCTCATCCATATATCATATATATATACACTGCGTGACATTGAAAATGGAACACCAAGAAATAGTGGCCAGAAAGTGATGAAATTCGGCAGACAGAGAGAGACAGGGACGAACAATAAGTGATCTTTATTTCAAAATGATAGTCATAATACAGAGCGAGAACGGCGTCGGCTTAGTAGCAAGTAGGACCGCCGCGGACGGCGATGCACGCAGCAACACGTCTAGGTAGAGAGTCAATCAGAGTACGGATGGCGTCCTGAGGGATGGCTCTCCATTCCCTCTTAACCATTTGCCACAGTTTGTCTTCTGAACGCGGCTGTGGCAAGGCATGCAAACGGCGTCCAATGATGTCCCAGACGTGCTCGATTGGTGAGAGATCAGGAGAGTACGGTGGCCAGGGAAGCATCTGTACATCTTGCAGAGCTTGTTGGCTAATGCGAGCAGTGTGCGGTCGGGCGTTATCCTGCTGATAAAGGGCATTGGGTACCCCCTGAAGGTAGGGGAGTGTCACCGGTCGCAGCACATCATCAACGTATCGTTGGGCCGTCATAGTGCCCTGAATACGAAGTAAAGGTGACCTGGAATCATACGCGATTGCGCCCCAAACCATGATTCCACGTTGTCGCACGGTGGGGCGTTCCACAATTGCTGCCGGATTGGACCTTTCTCCACGTCGACGCCACACGCGTACACGGCGACTATCACTGGACAAGCAGAAACGCGACTCATCTGAGAACACGACCCTGTGCCATTCCGTCATCCACGTCGATCTAGCCCGGCACCATTCCAAACGTTGGCGCCTATTCGGTGGGGTCAATGGCAGTTTTCTTAGCGGACGGCATGAGTGCAAGCCACGGGACCAATCGACGGGAAATAGTTCTGGTCGAGATGGAATTATCTAGGGTGTCTTGCACATGTTGCAGGATGGCGGTACAAGTGGCTTGTGGGGCCGCCACTGCTTGTCGAAGGATACGCCGATCCACACGTGCTGACGTCACTCTGGTTGCACCGACATTCCTATAAATTGCCACATTTCCTTGTTCCAACCATCTTCTTCACAGTCGGTGCACCGTGGACGCACCAAGGTGTGTATCAGCTGCGATTTGACGTATGGACCAACCTGCCCTTTTCAGTCCGATCACCATGCCCCTCGTAAAAGCGTCTGTCTGCTTGAACTGCCTCCGTTTACGATGACCTGGCATTCTCTGTTATTACACGTGTCTTTTGACACAAGAACAAAATTTCTACAATGATTTTCCTTGAAGAAATAACGACACGAATACTGTCCTTTCTGCAAGTTCCTTCCCTTATATCTTACTCCATGTGCGCACGAGAGCTGCGCATTTTACATCATTTGCATAACTCGGTTAGGCGCGTCTACCCTGAAATTTGCATAATTTTCTGGCCACTATTTATTGGTGTTCCATTTTCAATGTCACCCAGTGTGTGTGTGAATTTATAATCCAGAATTGCATAGAAAAATAATTGCCGACACCTTTCTCACTAAGAGAATGAATGTGAGGTCGCTACAAGAATATAAACCTTACATAGGATGGCTGTTTGTACAATTATTTCTGTAAACTGGGAGAATTCCATGACTTGAGGCTGTTTTTTATAATTATAAAAAATTTTAAAGTACCTGGCTGGTGAAAAAATGGAAGAATGTTGTTACACTAGACGAGGCATGGGTTTACTTCAATGATAGAAACCAACCCCGTGCCATTTACTACGCTAACTCTCAAATAAACACCTTTCAGAACTGGGTCAAGTAATGCAAGGAAAGTTTCTCAAAGGGCATCATGATCGATTCAGGTTTCTGCTACAATGGGAAGCTTCCAATAAAGAAAGTGGACCATTGGCAAATCTACCAAAGACTTGTCTTAGACCCATTATTCGACAATGGGATCCCATTTTTGTATCCAAGTGACTCAATATCCGTGTGGCTGCATCAGGATAAAGCCACAAGTCATACCTCACGTTCAACAGGTCAATACTTGGACGAAAAGAGGAATAAAACCGGCATTTCGTACATCCTTTTTAAGCACATCCTTGATAAATCTCCAGACTTGGTCCCTATGGATTTTTGTGCTTTTGACTTGCTGAAAACTGCTCTTAGATTTAGAAAACCGAGAACGCTTGATGGTCTCTAAAAAGTCGTTAATAACTGTAGAGATGGTATTGATCAAAATATTCTAAGACTTAGCTTCATTTCCAAGAAACACATAGAAAACAATAAGTTGTACAAATATTTGTAAATTATTTTAAATAAAGTACTAAAATCGTTATTTTATAAAGATGAAACACCCTTTGTATATATATATAGGATCTCTACTGGAATAATCTGAATTTGCATAAGCTTGCAAAGTAGTAATGTAAAATTTTATATGCACACAGCATTATTGATGGAGTCAGTGGAGCTTTTTTTTCAGAATATCAAAAGAAATATGGAAGGCATAAATAAGTCGAACAAAAGTGATTTATATGGCTGAGTCTATGTTTAGAAGGACCGCACAGGATCTCATCTCTCTGGACCATATTTGGAACTTCTCTCTGAGGGAATGAATACCGTTTCCTTCTCTCGAAGGTCCAAAATTCTTCAACGTTTTCTTTAGTAATTCAAAACACTATACATTGGGACTAAATTGCTGTAATGTTATGGAATTGCGTACGCATGTTTTTTTCCGACCGACAATCTGATGATATGTGATATATGCTTTCATAAAAAATAGTTTAATAACATTTCTATATAGATAAATTAAGCTCAAAAATAAAGATTCAAAGAAACTCTGCCTTTGACGGTCCAAAGCTCAAATGAAAAGGGAGGAGCAGTAACAAGCTGACTGAAAATACTGGGCTCAATACTGGCCTGGCTGATAGCACTATATATGGGCACCTGATCCAGGGATACAGGATGAACGGTGTCTGTACTCCAAGTAAGGAGCGGCTTCACATGGCTTCTTTCATATTGGAGCTAAGTAGGCCTGCTATTGAGGAGTGCTCCCTGTCTTAATGACAGAAGCAGTGCATTCTACTTCTGAGATAAGAAATATGAAGAGAAGAAATATAAATAACCATTGTAGATGAAAACGTTACATGGAAAATTCAATGGCCAGAGAGGCCCTCTTTAATTCATAGATTCTACGATGGTGTTGTCGAGCAGGCTGCGTCACTGATAATCCGAACGGCCAATATACAGTTCCCACTTGACCTGCATCAGCTTTCTTTCTTCTTAGCTCTGATACGGTCCTCTCTCTGGATGTAAACACAGCCACGTCAACACAGCCTAGTGGATCCAACTTCTTAACCCTTCCCTACTCTATCCTTTGAATCTACATTTCACTATTGAAGAAATATGTTACCCTAGAATAAATTGTTACAGAAAGAATAATTAAGATCAAATAAAGGATAATATACAATATGGGAGTAAATAAAGGGTAGTAAAATGTAGGGGAATATATATAGTTATAGAAGCATAGGGCGCCCCTCCCGTCAAAACCTGACGCCTACCTGGCGCCCTATGATTCTATAGTTATATATGTACAAATTTCTTCAGCAAGGAAGACTTCCCCACATTGAGAGAGTCCTCCTCCAGACAAGGTCTTCACTCTTCAGTTCCACACCGAGGAAGTACCTATAGATGCGCGACTTGACAGACGCCAGGATGGTGTCATCATCCAGACCATGCCCGAAGACCCAGCTCTGAAGGTCAGGGGACCGCTGGATAATGGTGATGTTATGATGGTATATGTCACTCAAACCATATTTATTGTCATGAATTGTTGTTCCAAGGTCGATGTTGACCACGAAGTTAGTGTCATACCGATGGCTATATCCCTCGTTAACCTAATATGGTAAGATTTTACTGGCTTTGTACGTTTGACCTTGAATAAATAAAGCACATAGGAGAAAGAATGACATATTTACATACTTTTCAACTATACATTCATTTTCCAAGGTAGAAGACCTAATGTAACTTCTCACTATATATTCTAGATATAACCAACACATTCATTTATAACTTTTGTTCTGAATATTGAGGTGAGAGGTGTTCGTGAAGAACCATCTTGATTGTTCCGATGGCTCTTTGTTGCTGGTAGAGAATTCTGAACTCTACAAAATTGTACATAGTTTTTTTTTTATTTGCTCTGTCGAAGTATTTTAAACCAAGAGAACTATAGAGATAATAAATAAAATCTTTAAAGAAACTCGTTTTTGAATGGATCTTGTTTACATTTTAATAGTCTAGTGAAGAAAAAACACACGTCAAGGAGATACGAGTTTCTTTTATAATAGAATGATCGTACAAGCTTCTGGGCCCCGTGAAAGGGCGTCTTTCCCGAAAGCTTGTACGAACGTCGTCTTATATAAAGAAGCTCTTCCCTCTGAATGACGTTTATTCTTCTGAAGCAAATAGGGAAATTATTGTTGTCTTAATTTTAATAGTCTCTATTTTGTGTGTGTGTGATTGATCATTGTGGGAATATTGTTGCAAGCCGGCAACTAGATAGTAGAATCTGTATAAGACCGGTATCTTAATAAAGGCTTTGTGTGTGTGTATTTTTCCTCTTTCACTGTCCCTAGGTTAGTGACAATTAAACAACTTTATTGACATCTCGTCAATCTTTATACCCAAAGGGAGTTATAACGTAATAATAATGGTAGGAATGAAGAGAGATATATACAATCGACGTAGCCCTCTCCGAGGGCACGTCGAGATCAGGAGCTTAAAGCCGCCTTGAATCTAGACAGATCCCTGCCATTTGGGGAGTTCATGTTCGGAACATGTTTGAGGATAATGTCGAAGAATTTGTCGAGAAGAATCTTGTCTTCAGGCGTGAGTAGCCCGAGGAGGTGCTCCGTTTCTTCTTCGTAATAGACCGCGAGTATGATATCCATCCTGACCACCTTGTTATATATGGAGTGCAGGAATTCTCGATCCTTCAATCGGATGAGTAACTTTTCTATGTCCACATCGCCCTCAGGTTAGTGTGTTTATACCATTATTAGTATTAGTTTGTAAATGCAAAATTCGAACTGCTTTATACATATGTAGACATGTGGTGCACTTGCAGTAAAATCAGTCGCCTACTTCTACCCACCATGATTACCATGGCCTGTACTACGTGTACTAGGGATATAAGCAAGCAAATACCCTTAGTGGGTGATATCGTTGCAAGCCGGAAATGAGAGAAGAGAATATGTATAATACTGGTGTCTTAATAAAGGCTTTGTGTGTGTATTTTGTCTTCTTTCACTGTCCCTAGGTTAGTGTGTTTATACCATTATTAGTATTATTTTGTAAATGCAAATTTCTAACAGATTTATACATGTGTAGACATGTGGTGCACTTACAGTAAAAGCAGTCGCCTACTTCTACCTACCATGATTATCATGGCCTGTACCACGTGTACTAGGGATATAATCAAGCAAATACCATTACGGGTGATATAGAATGGTGTTTATAAATGTAAAACTTCTAATACAGCACCGTTATGTACTGTACACAGCTAACAGAAGATTGTATCCAGAATGTACTTCCTGCTGGAGACAGACCATCGACCCATCACTTTGACTGTCACCCCGTGTGCCACGTATTTCCGATGGAGCCTCGCCCTGAAGAACTTCCCCGCTGGCTCCCAGGACGAAGGTGATATAATTATGATATAATACACTGCGGCTTGTGATTGCAAAACAGCACTTGAGAAGTTACACCGCATGAGTTTCTTTTCAACGAAAAATCTAAATTTATTTCAAGGTGAAATACTGAATATTTCTAACATTTTTGGATGAGGTATGAAAGGGTGAATTATGAAGATTAATGATGAACCGAAAAATAAAAGTGTCCGGTAAGCGGAACACTGTGGGTTCGGTTCCCATCCCTGGACACTCTTATTTTTCCGTTCATCATTACTCTTCATAATTCACCCTTTCATACCTCATCCAAAAATGTTAGAAATATTCAATATTTCACCTTGAAATAATTTTTTATTTTTCGTTGAAAAGAAACTCATGCGGTGTAACTTCAAGTGTTGTTTTACACACATATATATATATTGAAATTTTGCCGGAAAGAAATTAATCAATAGAAGTATAGGGTGCCTCTTTCGTCAAAATAGACGCCAAAACTAGATGCCATCTATTGGCCGTGGCTGCACACTAGCGGCCTCTATAATTGTGGTCTGTGTGTAAGTGTTCATACTCTACATTCTTAGTTAATTACATAAACACTTCTCAAAGTTGCTTCTAAACAAGGGCTAAGGCGATTGTATCTACATATCTAGTTAATGAGATAAAATCTTTCAAAGCTGTTGGGCTTATGCACGCTAGTATCTAAATGATTATATCATTACACAAGAAGACCCTGTTTGTTCTTCGAACAAACTGATACAAAAAAACGATATTCTCGAAAATTTTAGATTTCAATTCTGTTGCTGTTGCTATTGAAACACTATCCCTTCATAAAAGCATTCCATTCACAAAAGCAAACGATGACAAAATTGATTACTCTGATACTTGTATATATAATAATCTATTTGAAGCTGCTTCTAAAAAAAGGTTGGTATGCTCTATTGTAATTTTTACTCATTATGTTTTAAAATATAGACGCATAGAAGCGCAAGTTTATCAGTATTGATATATCAATAAACATGTATATGTTGTTAAAATAAGTATTGGATTGATGTGTGTATATCCGTTTTGAAATAGGATAAAATTTACAAAAGGACAGCAGCCTTACAATGGTTTAAAAAACAAGAACATTCTTTGTGACACCGCAGTAAAGAAACTGGGAGTTTCAGACAGCAGCAGTTTTTTGTCTTGGACCCCACCCAAGTCAGGTCGGTAGCCGGTCGACAATAGAGGCAGGTAGCGTGGGAGGGAGGCTCAGTTCGTTGACAGGCTGCTGCCAGGTCGATGGTGGTAGATAATGCTGAGATTGGAGGATCTACCTTAAAACGTCATCTTCAGGCATTGTCGTAGTCTGGAACTGTAGATACCTGCGCTACAATGGGGGCAGATAATGCTGATATTGGAGAATCTACCTCGAACGTCGTCTTCAGACATTGCTGTAGTCTGGAACTGTAGCTACCTATGCAACGAGGGGGTAGATAATGCTGAGATTGGAGGATCTACCTTTAACGTCATCTTCAGACATTGCTGTAGTCTGGAACTGTTACTACCTATACAACGAGGGGGTAGATAATGCTGAGATTGGAGGATCTACCTTTAACGTCATCTTCAGACTTTGCTGTTGTCTGGAACTGTCGCTACCTGCGCTACAATGGGGGTAGATAATGCTGATATTGGAGGATATACCTCGAACGTCGTCTTCAGACATTGCTGTAGTCTGGAACTGTTACTACCTATGCAACGAGGGGGTAGATAATGCTGAGATTGGAGGATCTACCTTTAACGTCATCTTCAGACTTTGCTGCTGTCTGGAACTGTCGATACCTGCGCTACGATGGGGTTAGATAATGCTGAGATTGGAGGATCTACCTTAAAACGTCATCTTCAGACATTGCTGTAGTCTGGAACTTTCGCTACCTGCGCTACAATGGGGGTAGATAATGCTGAGATTGGAGGATCTACCTCGAACGTCGTCTTCAGACATTGCTGTATTCTGTAACTGTAGCTACCTGCGCTACGATGGGGGTAGATAATGCTGAGATTGGAGGATCTACCTTAAAACGTCATCTTCAGACATTGCTGTTGTCTGGAACTGTCGCTACCTGCGCTACGATGGGGGTAGATAATGCTGAGATTGGAGGATCTACCTTAAAACGTCATCTTCAGACATTGCTGTAGTCTGGAACTTTCGCTACCTGCGCTACAATGGGGGTAGATAATGCTGAGATTGGAGAATCTACCTCGAACCTCGTCTTCAGGCATTGCTGTAGTCTGGAACTGTAGCTACCTATGCAACGAGGGGTAGATAATGCTGAGATTGAAGGATCTACCTCGAATGTCATCTTCGGACATTGACGTAGTCTGGAACTGTCGTTATCCAGATACCGATGAGAGTAGATAATACTAAGAAAGGACAATCTACTTCAAACGTCATCTTCAGACATTGTCGTAGTCTTGAATTGTCGTTACCCGCACAACGATAGAGGTAGATAATGCTGAGATCAGTGTATCTACTTCAAATGCCATCTTCAGACATTTCTGTAGACTGTTGATATCCAGGTAACAATGATAGTATATAATGCTGAGAATGGCAAATCTACTTCAAATGCCATCTTCAGACATTTCTGTAGACTGTTGATATCCAGGTAACAATGATAGTATATAATGCTGAGAATGGCAAATCTACTTCAAATGCCATCTTCAGACATTTCTGTAGACTGTTGATATCCAGGTAACAATGATAGTATATAATGCGGAGAATGGCAAATCTACTTCAAATGCCATCGTCAGGCCTTGCTGTAGACGGAAACTATCGCCGTACATAGGTCACTACCCAGGTAACAATACAAGCAGAGCTATGTAACATCTACCTCCAAATGTCGACCAACAATCCCTGGGTTACTACCCAGGTAACAATACAAGCAGAGCTATGTAACATCTACCTCCAAATGTCGACCAACAATCCCTGGGTTACTACCTGGTAACAATAGCAGCGGATATAGCAAGGTTATCGACCGGCCATTTAATTGTTGCCACGTGGAAAATTAGGAAAGACAAACTTCAGGATGACACAGTAATTTATTTAAGACAAGAACAAACTATGAGAGTATGAGACAAAGTCGGCCTGCCACTGGGTAGTGTTCCCAGTTTTGATGACAAAGGCAGACGCATTCTACTTTACCCAGTGTGGAGATAAGAAAGAAGAAGAAGAAGACAAACTATGAGTGATAAACAAAAGATAAGTAATGAGGGAAGTTTACAGAGTAGCAAAATATAAACGTAAAAATTTATACTCTGTTAATCACATATAATAAAGCGTCTGTTCGTTGAAGCCGAATAGGATTGGTCCATTCTGTGTGACGTGTTCAAACCTGATTGGCGTGGCCGGCTGTAGGTCTGTTTGGTGTTTGTTTTCTTCCTTTATTTTATTCTATTCTGACCTTATTAGACATTTTTGCTTTCGGGAATTTATTCGGTGAATTTTTGAGGAATAATATTTTTTGGAATAATTTTATTTTTTTAATTTAGCTTGATTATTTTATTTTTATAAACAATGTATCCTAAAAGAGCCCTTTCTATTGTTGAGGCCATCGAAGCAATGCAACGTCGTATTGAACAGCAGCGACAAAGACGTTTAAATTCACCCGTAAGAGAACGGCATAATGAACAACAACGGCAATACCGAATGAATATGAGCGAAAATCAAAGAGCCCTTCAAAGGGAAAACAGTAGGCTGAGGATGCAAAGAATTCGACAGGGAGATAATCTACCTTTGCCAACAGGGACATGTTTCGAGGAAGATCAAATTCCCCCGCACTTTTGTGGCCAACTTGATCAAGTTTGCCCAAAATGTAGAGCAAAGTATTCGGGAATGCCACTTCATAAGCTGAAGCTAAAAGTTGGAGCAATCATAATGCTTCTTCGAAACTTAAACACAAAGCGAGGTCTTTGTAACGGGACGAGATTAGTAGTAACTAAATTGTTACCTAAATTAATTATTGCAAAAGTTCGGACTGGCACTGCAGTAGATCAATCTGTATTTATTCCGAGAGTTTACTTGGCCCCAATACATTCTGAGATTCCTTTCATTCTCAGAAGGGGACAGTTCCCTGTAAAATTAGCCTTCGCTATGACAATAAATAAATCACAAGGCCAAACCCTTGAAATGGTTGGCATCTATTTACCTGAACCAGTTTTTAGCCATGGTCAGTTATATGTTGCTTTTTCTAGGGTGAAAAGCTCTAAGTGTGTTAAAATAAAAATAATCCACGGAAGCAAGCAAGGAAGGCTTCTTGAAAATAGTTCAGCTTGCTTCACCAAAAATGTTGTTTACAAAGAAATTTATTCATTGTAAGTTCACCTCTTTTAAAGTAAAAATGTTAATTTAAAAAAATATCAATAAAATGACCCGAAAGGTAAAATGTTGCAACGCTCGGAAGGGGATCGATCCCTGACGGACCATGAACGTTATTTTACCTCGAACGCTTCCGATTACATATTATTAAGTATCAAAAAGGAATGTGAGAAATAAAATTAGGAATCCACCTGCTCTAGCCGATCCCGTCCTTGGACGGGCTTTTCTACTAGTTTATCAATAAATAGTATAAATATCGTAGACTGATTATCTATATATATAAAATTGAATGTCTGTGTGTGTGTGTGACAATTGACAATTAAAAAATATTTATTGTCATCTTAGACAATATTACATATTTTCAATCATAGGGAGAGAAAAAGAAATAAGAAGATGAGAAGAGAAGAGAAAATATATACATATATGAAACATATTTTATACAAGATGGTGATGGGAGATGGAGGAAGAAAACCTCGGCGCTGGAGGGTCCTGGACCAGGCGATGAGCGGGTCTTCCACTGCTTCTCCGAGCCCAACCTGTACAAAGTAGCGATAAATTCGCAACTTTGCCGACGCCAAGATGGAAAGGGCGTCGTCCTCAAGGCCGGACCCGCCGAAGATCCAGGCCTGCAGATCAGGGAGCCGCCCTATGATGTTGAAGGCCTCTCTGATGAGAGGCCTGATGGAACGGCAGCACCAGTAACGGTGGCCGAGGGAGCGGTCGATGGACCCACAGGCAGGACAGGAGAGGCCGACCGAGGATGATGGGCCGGATGGGGCAGGGCGTGGAGGGCCAACTTGAGGGCCGCGTCAGCCTCGTGGCCCGAGTAGGCGCAACGCCGCAGTGAGGCCCAGTCGATCCTGGATGGTGGATTGATGGTGGGCGTCCATCTCGCCAGGAATCTGGAGATGGGCGTGGCGGCGAGGCTCGGGCGATCCAGGGCCCGTCGGGCTGAGCGTGTCGTGAGGCCGTTGAGGAACGGCGTAGCCGTCCCCCGCAGCACCACGGCCGCAGCTAAGGAGCTAGATGAGGGCGTAGACTCCGCCCCGAAGCCCACGGCGTTCTCGGAGGTCAGCCTCCGGCAGAAGGCGCCCAGGGTCGCGGCGTCAGCCAGTGCCGAGCGCGTTGGGCGGGCGATGAGAATTTCCTCCACGATGAGATCCCGGACTCGGGCTCCGCGCCAGCGGGCAGGGGCCAGGAGGTCGGGAGGGCGGAGGAACCGGCAGCCGCCGATGATGGGGAGGTCCAGCAGCTGAGCCGTAGGGAGCGCCCGGTGGTTGAGGCTCAGGATGTTGGAGGCCTCCTCCCAGAGCTTCAGCAGCCGTAGACGGCGGGGCTGGAGACGGGTGCCGTCCGGTGGAGGGTGGATCCAGGCCTCACCGCTTTCTACCAGCCAGCTGAAAGCATTTATGCCTCCGCGGAGCGCGACCTGCACCCCCTTGAGGCAGGGGAGCTGGAGCTGGGTCGCAAGGTCGTGGAGGCCGAGGCCTCCGATGGTGACCGGCCTCGCCATGACGTTGGCGGGAAGCCACGCCGTGTGGTCTGGCCCCCAGACGAACCTCGCCAGTCGGGCCTGCAGCTTGGCGATGGTCGGGGGTGATGGGAGGTATCCATGCAGGTGGTGCTGGATCGTGGACCCCACCAGCGTGTTCGCCGCTCTTGCTCGTCCGACGAGGGAGAGGCCGCGGGTGAAGGGCGTCCATCTGCGGCACGCAGTCTCCAGGAGGGCCAGGAGATGCTGCTCCCGGTGGGCGACGGTGCTCCTGGGGGCGATGTCGAGCCCAGGATCCTGATGTAGGTGGTCGACCAGGAGGCGCCGAGAGGGGAGTCGCCGCGGTTGCGCCAGAGGCCAGCGCTCTTCCGGAGGTTCACGCCAACTCCGGAGGCCTGCTTGTAATCTTCGAAGACGGTCGCCACCCGCTCGAAGTCTCCGTCGCGATGGAATAGGAGGACGATGTCGTCGCGTAGGCGATGACATTGCCCACGCCGAGGGTCAACTCCAGGCGACGTAGCAGCGGCCCCGTGGCGATACTGAAGAGTGCGGCGCTCACGGCGCAACCCTGTCTTAGGCCGTTGAGGAGGGGGTATAGAAGCCTCCGGCCCGGATCGTAGCATCCGCCCCGGCGTAGAGGATGTTGATCCATGCCAAGAAGGCCGGCGGGAGGCGGAGGGACGTTAGCAGGGACTCCAAGAAGCCGCGGTCTAGTGAGTCAAAGGCGGACTCCAGGTCTACGCCCATGACGGCCAGCGGCGAGCCCAGGGCGGTGGCCTCCTCGACGGCGTCCGTCACCATGGCGATGTTCCATGACGGGGACCTCCCCGTCTGGCATTCCGGCACAAGGGTCCGCAGGTGGGGCTTGAGGCGCCGGTGAAGGATGGCAGCCAGGACCCTGTAGTCGGCCGAGGGCAGCGCGACGGGCCTGTAGCCGTCAAGGCCGCGACCTCCGCGGGCCTTGGGCACGAGGCAGATGGAGCTGCGCCGCGTCGACGGAGGTAGAGCACCGTGGAGCCGTGATGCCGCGAACACCCGGGCCAGAGCTTCCGCGAAGAAATCCTCGTTAAAGGCGACGAGGAGTTCGCACAGCAAGCCGTCCCAGCCGGGGGCCTTTCCGCGAGGGAGGTGCTCGATGGCGTTGGCGATCTCGCTGGGGCTGATGTCCGGCCGGTGAAGCGGGTCCTCCTCATTTAGCTCGCGGGTGGTGGTGGGCGCGCTGCTGGCGATGAAGGCAGCTCCCGCAGCTGGATCGGTGGTGGGACGGGCGAAGCGGGGCTGGAAGGTCGCGAACGCCCTCCGCCGAAGCTCGGGGCCCTCGATGATGTTATCTTGCTCGTCCCTGATGATGCTGACCGGGCGTCGGAGGCGGATGGCGCGTGCTAGGTCCGGCAGCGATGGGTAGTCGGCCCGAATGGAGGAGGCCTCGAGCTGCGCCGCGATATAGCGCCTTGCCTTGTGGATGTAGCTGTCGCTGGCAGCGTGGCGCGGATCGTGCAGGGATCTGGCCTCCGCCAGAAGTCCCGCCTTGATGGTGGTCCACCTGTCCCATAGGATCCCGTCGTCTTCATCGTGCGCCATTTCTTCCTCGAGCTCCCGGATGTAGCGAGCCAGATGATCAAGAACGAGGCCCGAGCGGAGCATCGCGGCCAAGCGAGGCTGGGTGGGGGAGGAGACGGCGGTGGTGGGCGGGCCCACCTGGAGCAGCACGAGGCGGTGGTCCGAGAGGTGGTAGTGGCTGGTCGCGTAGATGGACACGCGATCCAGGACTCCAGCAGGGACGAGGATCCGGTCCAGGCGGTTGGATTCGACTTGGTCGCCGTGCATGGCGACTCTGGTGGGCAGGTGGGCGGCGTCGAACTGGGTGGCCACGTCGACCAGCGCGGCCAGGTCCAGAAGAGCGGCGAGGGCATCCGACGATGACGATGATGAGGGGCCCCGATCCCTGATATTAAAATCTCAATGATCCAGCAGGCCTCCTCCTGTGCCGCTGTCGCCGCCAGGAGCTCCAGTTGTCGGTTTCTCTCCCGGGGTTCATGCGCCAGATGAACGGCGATGGCCGTCATTTCCTCGCCGTGGACATCTATTGTTGCCAAGGCGATGTGGCCCGGCCACAGGATACGCTGTTGTAGAACGGCTACGCCTGGTCCGAAGACGCAGGCGAGTCCGGATCCCGAGATGGCTACGGGATGGGCCAACACAACAGCGCCGTAGCCGAGGCAGAGGTCTTGGCCGCTGCCCAGATGAAATGCGTTTGTCTCCTGGACAAACGCGATGTCCACGTGATGTTGCCTGCGTAAATGACAAAGAGCAAGGCTCCTCCCCCGAGTGGCGAGCCCTCGCGCGTTGATGGTGGCGACGCGGTAACTCATTGGGGCCGTCCTTCACGCAGCACCTTCCTGGTCTTCTGGAGGGTTTTGCGGATGATGGAGTTGGAGTCTGGCCACAAGGCCTTGATGGTTTCGTGCAATTTTTCGAGGGCGGTGAACTGTTCCTTTGTTAGCGTGGGCGCTCGCCTCTTCATGGTGGTCTCAGAGGTGAGGAGCTTCTGAGCCTCCTCGCAGTCAGGTCGGGCAGCTTGTCCCAGTCGACTCCAGCAGCTGTTCGAGTGCGGCCTTTCCCCGGGCGGGAGGTGAGGACAGCTTCTCCACCAACGTCTCGTGGTCGAGCGGAGGGATGCGAGGCTCGGGGGGCCGCAGGGTGGGGACCAGGGGCGGGGTGGATGAGATTCATCTGTTCGGCAGGCTGGTGTGCCGAGGGGATCGCCTGAGCCTCGGCCGAAGTCTTCGCCGGTTGGACAGGGGACGCCGGTGTTGCGGGCGCAGGTGCCGGCTTCCTTGGTCGCTGAGGAGGAGGGAGAGGGGGCCTTGCGTCGGTGGGAGACGCTGCTTGCCTGGGGCTGCCGTTCCCTTGCCTGGCGAGCGCTGGGAAGTTGGCTCTGCGGTGGCCCTGTTTACCGCATTTGGAACACTTGATTCCAAAGGAGAGGAAGGCCGACAGGGTGTCTCCCTTGGAGTGGATGGTCAGACGGGTGGGCAGCGTCTCCAGCCTTACGCCCTCGCGGAGCAGGATGAACGCCTCCCGGCGGCCGTCGGTGAAGGTGAACTCGCCCATTTTGACCAGGATGGGGGCGATGGAGGTGACCTTCCCAAATTGGCCCAGGGCGGTCGCGATGGTGCTGTCCTCAACAAAGCCAGGCAGGTTGGCCACGACTATGCGCTCCGCCCTTTTGCGGAAGGGGAAGACCCTGAGGGACGTACCCTCGATTTTCAGGCCGTCCGCGACCAGACGGTTCGCAAGTTTCTTGTCCGCAAGACCCACGATGAAGTGGCCGTTCATTCGATGGAACTGCGTGATGCTCTTTGGCCCCCCGAGTAGCGTGCTCATGGCCTTGAGGTAGGAGTAGTCCGGGATGTCTGGGCACAGCTCCACGAAGACGTAGTTCTCGTGGTTGGCGCGTGTCGCCTTGATCTCCTGAGGCGGCACTGCTCTCGGCCCTGTTGGCCGCTTCCGCTGCTGGGAGCTGCGCTGGTTTCCAGGCTTGTTGGGCTGCCTTGCAGCGTGCTCAGGTGAAGTTGAGCCGAGGCGCCTCTTCTTGCCCTTCACGACGATGAAGCCCTCGTTGTCGTCTACTTCCGCCATCTCGCTGTCGGCCCAGTTGAGCGAGGCGGGGCTGGCTAGAGTTGCGCTGGTCGTAGCAGCAGTCTTCGGCGCCGTGACGTCACCACGCTCGGCGGCCAGATTTGCATGCCTTCCGCCTGCCGGCGAATTTGCATTTCTTTGAAATTCAGTAGAATTTTCGTTAGATTTCATCTCAATGTTGTTTTTCGGCGATAATTCTCGCCTGGTTGAGACAGGATGCTGGGCCTTTCAGGCACTTGTTCAGCAGAGCCTGGGCTACCTTTCGGTACCGAATTCGGCATGTTGACCGACATCGACACGCACTCCAGAGGCGAAAACGGCGGAGCACGCGAAAGCGTGGCCGCACGCCCGAGTGTATGTGTGTGTGTGTGTGTCCTCTATGGATTCAAAAACCATACATCCAATCGCCGTGAAAATTTGGGATATTATTAGGCATATCCCCGGAAAGGTTTACGAAAAATAATTTCTTGAATATCTTTAATATCCTTAGAGTTATTTGCAGATTTGTAGCTTTTACTCGCAAGCAGCGCCACCTTGCGACGGAGATAGGCTTAGGTCTGCCCCCCACCCCGCCCCGCCCCCCGTCCGGCCGGTCAGTCCAAGTTCCCACCGACCAATCAGAGGGATCAAGAGCCCCCCCCACCCCCGTCCGGCCGCCGGCCAATCAGAGGGATCAAGAGGTCCTGGCGCGCGGGGGGCGGGTGACCTCCGGGAACTACGTCCATCTTCCATAAACGACCATGATTTTATTCAACTTATCGAGTATTTTTCAAGGGACCGGGAAAATATGTTCACTAGATAAAACGATGATTTTGTAACGTAGAAAATTAGGAAAGACAAAATTCAGGATGACACGGCACACAGGGACCGGGAAAAAATGTTCATTTTATCGAGAGATTCAAATTTACGAGTTTCAAATTATCAAAATATATCTTTTTGACGTGACAACGTCTTAAATTAGGTTGCGGCTGGGAGTCACTTATGAAAAAGTGTAACGCCCGGTAACGTTACGATGAGTCACCGAACGAGAGTGCTGCGCGCGCAGCTGCACGCGCAGCGCTAGAGAATTAGGCGCATTGAATCGGCGCATGCTTGTCTCTGTCTTTGTCTTTCTCGAACGTTCTTGGCGTTGGAAAAACAAGAAAGCGTCATAATACAAGTTCACACGTGTGGTTAAAGTATCGTCAGCTGTGTCTGTAGTGAAAATGTGGAGTGCTTAGATTCGTCATTTACAACAACTACAACAATAAAGGTAAATAATTGTACACTGATATTTCATTATCGTAAACTATGATTGATTGATTAATTGTTAGATTGACACAAAAGTTGAGAAACTGAGTTTATAGGTTATGTCATACTATTGATAAATGTTGATAGTGTTAAGTAAATTATTAGTTTAAAATTAATTAATTAATTAATTATTATTTTACAAATTTTAAATAGTTTCAAATTTATTTAGCAAAAATTTGAACCTTCGATCTGAATAAGTGTTTTGATATTCAAATTGATTCTTTAAAATTAAAAATTCATCCATTCAATTTCAAATGTTCAACAGGAATCACCACTCTCAAAACAATGGAAACGGTGCCTTCAACTTCCAGTACTCCAATGGAGACGGAGGATATCGTGCCGTCAACGTCTGCAGTACCTTTCGTTGTTCCACACACCACCTCTACCGCCAGAACGAATGCTCAGCGACAACGTGAGTACAGACTACGAAAAGCATTGACCAGAACTCCTGAACAAGTAAGAGCCTTTGCAAAAGCGGCTGCGGAGAGGCAACGCAGGTTCAAGTAACGTAAATCTGCTAACATAACCCTCACCAGCGGTACGTCAGAGTCACCTGCTTCAACGTCTTGTTCTGTGGTGGAGAGAACAAGCGTTCCTGTCGTGGCGGAGAGAACGAGCGTTCCCCTAACTAACGCTCAACGGCAACGTGCATTCCGACAACGTAGAGCAGCATCTTCTCGGACTGATGTACAACCGACTACTTCTTCAAGCCAAACAGCAATACAACTGGAACAATCCACCTGGTATACCAAATGGTCATCGTCAATACGGAGATTTCAATCTACTTTCCTGGACAACGATTTTGGCCATGCTTGCTCGGTTTGTGACAGATTGTGGTTCAAGAATGACCTTAAAACCATCACTGCACTACAACTGAAGGTAATCTCGGATTGGTACGTTAAGGAAAATCGGCAGCTACGCAAGGAGGATTATACAAAGTCTTGCAACACCTGTAGACAATCACTGAATAAGCGTAAGCTTCCTACTCTCGCAAAGGTCAACGGCTTCTCATATCCTGACATACCTCCAGGTCTACCGCCTCTGGATCCTATCAGTGAACGTTTGGTCTCACCGCGCCTTCCATTTATGCAAGTCCTATCATCGTCCTATCCTCAACAAAATCACTCAAATAGGAATTAGTTAAGTTTAAGTTTACATGTACAATGTTTTAGTAAACAAAATATATTTCTATAGTTAAAATTTGTGCAATTCTTATTTTCATTCAATTCCTTGTTCCTATTGTGCAATTTAATTATATTCATATCAATAAATATTCTACCGTTGTCACGTAAAATCTTCGCCCGTAAAACCGACTTTACAGGCAACCATTGTTTTTTTAATTAACATTTTTACTTTAAAAGAGGTGAACTTACAATGAATAAATTTATTTGTAAACAACATTTTTGGTGAAGCAAGCTGAACTATTTTCAAGAAGCCTTCCTTGCTTGCTTCCGTGGATTATTTTTATATTAACACACTTAGAGCTTTTCACCCTAGAAAAAGCAACATATAACTGACCATGGCTAAAAACTGGTTCAGGTAAATAGATGCCAACCATTTCAAGGGTTTGGCCTTGTGATTTATTTATTGTCATATGGGGGTAGATAATGCCGAGATTGGAGGATCTACCTCGAATGTCATCTTCAGACATTGTCGTAGTCTGGAACTGCCGCTACCTGCGCAATGATGGGGGTAGATACTGTTAAGATTGGAGGATCTACCTCAAATGTCATCTTCGGACATTGTCGTAGTCTGGAGCTGTCGTTATCCAGATACCGATGAGAGTAGATAATACTAAGAAAGGACAATCTACTTCAAACGTCATCTTCAGACATTGTCGTAGTCTTGAATTGTCGTTACCTGCACAACGATAGAGGTAGATAATGCTGAGATCGGTGTATCTACTTCAAATGCCATCTTCAGACATTTCTGTAGACTGTTGATATCCAGGTAACAATGATAGTATATAATGCTGAGAATGGCAAATCTACTTCAAATGCCATCGTCAGGCCTTGCTGTAGCCGGAAACTATCGCCGTACATAGGTCACTACCCCGGTAACAATACAAGCAGAGCTATGTAACATCTACCTCCAAATGTCGACCAACAATCCCTGGGTTACTACCCAGGTAACAATACAAGCAGAGCTACGTAACATCTACCTCCAAATGTCGACCAACAATCCCTGGGTTACTACCTGGTAACAATAGCAGCGGATATAGCAAGGTTATCGACCGGCCATTTAATTGTTGCCACGTGGAAAATTAGGAAAGACAAATTTCAGGATGACACAGTAATTTATTTAAGACAAGAACAAACTATGAGAGTATGAGACAAAGTCGGCCTGCCACTGGGTAGTGTTCCCAGTTTTGATGACAAAGGCAGACGCATTCTACTTCACCCAGTGTGGAGATAAGAAAGAAGAAGAAGAAGACAAACTATGAGTGATAAACAAAAGATAAGTAATGAGGGAAGTTTACAGAGTAGCAAAATATAAACGTAAAAATTGGTACTCTGTTAATCACATATAATAAATCTTCGTTATAAAGTTACATCACTGAGTCATGAGAACTGAATAAAATGCCTGATTTAATACAAAGAGATTGTCAAAAACATGAAAATTCGAAAATAAACAAAGGTTTAATCCATATTCATGGACACACAAAACTTAAGGAAGTTGTACCTTTTAGCATGTATATATGGATTCAGACAATAACTCTGAAAGATACACTCATGGAAAAAACTTGAGGAAGTTGTAACTTTTAGCATGTATATATGGATTCAGACAAAAACTCTGAAAGATACACTCATGGACAAAACTTGAGGAAGTTGTAACTTTTAGCATGTATATCGGGATTCAGACAATAACTCTGAAAGATACACTCATGGACAAAACTTAAGGAAGCTGTACCTTTTAGCATGTATATAGGGATTCAGACAATAACTCTGAAAGATACACTCATAGACAAAACTTAAGAAGGTTGTACCTTTTAGCATGTATATCGGGATGCAGACAATAACTCTGAAATATACACTCATGGACAACACTGAAGGAATTTGTATCTTTTAGCATGAATATCGGGATTCAGACAATAACTCTGATAAATATTTGATATACAGTGATTTTATTGAAGACACACGAGATAACTAAGTGTGAGCAAAATTGTCTCTATCTCTTTCAAAAAAACTTTGTCCATATACTCTATTATACTTTTATAAACATAAAAAAGACTATGAATCTTAAAAACTATTATTCAAAACTTACATTTAACATACTTTCAAAAATGTCTGACATGAAATATTTTCTATCCTTTTCAATTTTACGCTTAGCAAATAAAAAGCATATTCAAATATTTCATTTTACAGTTCTCAAGAAAATAAAGAAGGAAATGTAATAACATATATTTGAACAGGACAAAAAGAAAAGCTAGCAATGTTATTTTGAATAAATTGATATATAGTTGACATATAAACGAATCTACTAAATAAAATATAGTGAGAATAATTTCTTCTGAGTTTTATCAAATAAGGGATGCATATCATATATATGTTTATCTATTAATTATTAAACAATTATAAATACCCGTTTCATGATTTTTCAGGATGTCTGAATGTTCGGTTTTTTTGGTCGTTAAGGTACAGCTTGTAACACCTTGACGAGGGTCAACAGCACGAATGGCGTACGTGGTTAGGTTTTTTGATTAATCAAAAATGTGTATTTGGCCAATTCTGGAATATTTAAAAATCAACGAATAGTTGATATTTATTCCGTTAGATGGCGCAAGCCGTTAGCAACTTTAAGTTGCACGATAAGGAGTGTCAGTTTCTTAAATCGTAACATACCGCTGAGAGGGTTCACCACTGATGAGCCAGGCCCTCCCTTTAATTTTTCCATCGCAGTAAGGACAGTAGAAATTGTTTTATTTTAAAAAAGAATATTACGCCTCTAAAATAGTTTTATAATTTGATAACAGATGGCGCTCTAGTACATGTACTTTAATCGTTATTTTAATCAAAACCATTCAATAATGCTGAATACTGAAGTTCTAACATGCAGCATATTCCGTCTTCAGAATTACTGATTGTTTAATGATAAAGGTGAACCAGTATGGTAATGAAGTTAAAGGTTTCAGCGTTGTTTTATATTCCAGATGTTTTATGTACAACACTATAGTTTCTAACAATTATCAATAAAGATCAAATATAATACAATATAATGCGGCTTTGATTGTAAAACGACATTTGAAAATTATCCCGCATGTGTTTCTTTTCAACGATAAATCAAAATTTATTTTAAGGAGAAATAACGATTATTTCTAACCTTAGGGATGAGGTATGAAAGGATGAATTGTGAAGAGTAATGATAAACGGAAAAATAAAAGTGTCCAGGGATGGGAACACCGGTAAGCGGAACACTGTGGGTTCGGTTCACATCCCTGGACACTTTTATTTTTCCGTTTATCATTACTCTTCACAATTCATCCTTTCATACCTCAGCCCTAAGGTTAGAAATAATCGTTATTTCTCCTTAAAATAAAATTTGATTTTTCGTTGAAAAGAAACACATGCGGGATAATTTTCAAATGTCGTTTTATAAAGATCAAATATACTTATTGAAAATAACCAAAATAATTAAGGAGAGAGAGACTATATGTATATAACAACGGCAACAACAAAAAGCTTCATTAAGGCATTTTTGTCTTACACAGATTCTCCAAGTAGAAATAGGTACATACAGGAATAAAGGTAAGAGCAACAGTAACCAGCAATGTTATTTACAATGCATCAAATAAGGGGGAAAAAGAAAAAGGGCTTAGAGCATTCTATATACAGTTACGAGCGTCATTCCTCATCTCCTAATCAATAATCAGTCATCAGTTTTCATCTCTGTAACCGTTTGCTTTTTTTTGGAATGGCGCCCTCCTATTGGTTGGCTACGGTCACGCCAACTTTGCCCCCCCCCCCCCCCCCCCCACTCGCCTTTTTTTTTTTTTTTTGGAATGGCGCTCTCCTATTGGTTGGCTACGAACACGCCACCTTTGACCCCCCCCCCCCCCCCCCCCCATCATGCCCCCCCCCCCCCACTCGCTTTGTTGTTTTTGTAACTACTGTGTTGGAGCGGGTCGCTCTTAAAAAATCTATTGTTAACAATACCTCATTATAGGTCCGCAAATATCGAAAGTATAGGTGTAAGTACTGATTGTGTAACACTATGTTGTATAGTATATTATTGGAACGGCCGATATACATGCCCGACATGTAACGACAGATAAAGCACATAGGTTATAGTTATTAACTAATATATGCATTTATTTAAGGCGCCAATTTATAATTGTAACAAATAGTATTTGAATCAAAACATTCAATCGGGTAAAACACGGGCGTTGCCCGGGTCATTCGGCTAGTAACTACGGCTATGAACAATAATTAGAAGAATTGAGACAGAAATATACATAATTATCAGACATCTATAACACTTCCCATCCCTGGACACTTTTATTTTTACGTTCATCATTTTTCTTCATAATTCACCCTTTCATATCTCATCCAAAAAGGTTAGAAATGGTCAATATTTCACCTTGAAATAAATTTTGATTTTTCATTGAAAAGAAACTCATGCGGTGTAATTTCAAGTGTTGTTTTACAATCACAAGCCGCAGTGTATTATATCAGACAACGATACAGCTTTATACATGAATAGATCAAGGGTAGAGAGTTGTCTAAAGTCAGAATATAAAGTCTTAGGAGTTAATACATTAGTCCATTCACCCAGTTGTTCAGTAGAAGCCAACGGATTCATTAAGTTACTTCGAACATCACTGGCAGCTTTATAAAATTTATATTAACCAGAGAGAATTATATGGTATATAAAACAAATTTTATTTCACTTAGATTTATATTTTCTAGAACAAACTACTCTGTAAAGTCGACCGCCAGATGTCGCGACTTTCCCTATATAAACTCATTGTTGTTGTTTTAATTGAACTCAAATCTTTTTGTAAATATGTAAATATGTAAAGCACATGTGCTCCTGGTCAGGATATGCCATTTTTAATATTGATTTCAACACCTGATCTTTTTATCTTTTTTTTTTTCTTTCGTTTTTTCATGTGCTAGGCGTATTTACGCAAGTTTGGCCTTAAATACCCATTTCTTGGTTTTTCAAGAAGCCACTGGGACCAAAAAATATTTTTTGGCCACAGTGGTTCAGCCTACTCCACGATGACGAGCGCCAAAAGAGCGAAACGCGTTCGTGGATGGCTTTTCTTGATTTATCAAGAAATTGGGTTGGCCAAATATCAGGGAACAAGCTAAATCAATGTTTAGTTGATTTCTGTTCCACCAGATGACGCTCTGCCTTCTGTAAAGCACATGTGCTCCTGGTCAGGATATGCCATTTTTAATATGCAAATATGTAATCTCTTTTATTTTCTTTATTCTTTACATCCCAAGACAGGTATTTCTTTATCAAATTTTCAATAAAAATAGTAACAGTTTTTATATATTATATAGTTAAACCTGTCTATAGCGCCCCCTCTAAATAGTGTCTTCCTCTCTATAGTGCCCGATTTTAAATATTAAAATGTAAAATTTAACATTAAAAGTGACCTATGTATAGCACCCCTTCTCTATAGCACTCAATTTTGGTGAGTTCCAAGAGAGAGCGCTATAGACAGGTTTAACTGTATCATGATATATTTCAGTTAGCTGAACGCCAACCTTTTTCAACGTATTAAAACATATTTATATGGACATAACAAACTCAGCGCCACATAATGCCAATAGAAATAAGTTTAAAATAAGGTTTGCTTATATTTAATGGGAAGGGAGAATTAAATACATATATATACGAAATTTCGGAAATAAAACATGGGAGTACACGTGAAAGAAACGAAGTTTTTGACATAGACTGGCTTTCTTATTTTTAAACGTTGTACACAGTTATTTCTCCCGTTGCCAACATTGTTCAGAGAGAGAGGACATTCTAGGGATGATATTTCTTGGAGACGCGGCGACCTACTTCTCTCAGACTGACAAAAAAAAAAGAGAAGTCACCGTGTCTATCTTGTACAACAAATGTAGCCCTTTCTAAACATGTCTAGACAGAGTTACTGGTTAGTTTATGTGTTTATTTTTATTCATCCTATACGTGTTTCCGTGGAAACACAAAGCTTTACATTTATATAAGAAATACATGCGATCTACGTTTTCTTCGTAGATCGTGAAATACGTGATATCGCTGGAGACCCGCTGGATATTCTCTATCAAACTCTGCAGCGGTGGTAGAGACGCCATGTATACTGTATATAGACGATATATTCATAATACAATATAATGCGGCTTATGATTGTAGAACGACATTTGAAGATTATCCCGCATATGTTTCTTTTGAACGAAGAATCGAAATTTATTTTATGGAGAAATAACGATTATTTCTAACCTTAGGGATGTAATATGAAAGGATGAATTATGGAGAGTAATGATAAACAGAAAAATAAAGTGTTCAGGGATGGGAATCGAAACCACAGTGTTCTCCACTTCATTCTTTCATACTTCATCCCTAAGGTTAGAAATAATCGTTATTTTTTCTTAAAATAAATTTCGATTTTTCGTTAAAAAGAACACACATGCGGGATAATTTTCAAATATCGTTCTATAGAGGATATATGTTTATAATTATCATTTTAAATCAATATTGCAGACTGTGTACTATGCATAGTGCTATGCAATTATGTTAATTGTCAATAATATATAGGTTATATAAAAATATTATTTTATTTTAAATTATATATATATAATTTCATAGATTCAAATACTCTGCTAAATCGACCGCCAGAGGTCACTCTTCCCCTATAAAAACTCGTTGTTGTTCTTTCCCCATTGGCCGGCTCAACCTTTTGTACATTATGTAAATAATCTTTTGTTTTCCTTGTTCTACTCGCCTTAAGCAAGGCAGTGCTTTAACCAAATTATGTTGTTATATTCCTTATCTCAAATAAAGAAATATCTGATCAAAACCATATTTATTATTATTCTTTCAATATTTATGCCACGACTGCTCAACAAATATCTCTATTCTCAAAATAATCAGCATCAAGTATTAATTCTATATAGCTCTAATAATCAAAATACAACAGAAATTTCATTCTTTTTATTCATATAATATATATAGGAAACTGAAATTATTTTTAACGCTTATGATTCTTTTTGAAATAGAACAATTGTGACATCAATTTTGAAATAAACAACTGCCCTTAATGTAATGATAAATTAATGGGAGGGGCCTAGCTTATCACTGGTGAACCCTCCCAGCGGCTTCTCTAGTTTATCATTGCAGTAAGTAAAGTGGAGAATTGTTTTATTTCACTAATAATCATACGCTCTAAAAATAGTTTAATTCAAATTAATTGAATATAGATGATTACTTAAACCGTTTTCTATAAAATAATCCCTTGCATAAATATTGAGTAAAATCAATCATTCCCCCAGGGAAAAGTGTCTTTTCACAAACATTTTTATTGTTCTCTAGCTTTCGGGCACGTACGCCATTCCTTCTACGGGAGAAAACATGGTATACCATGTTATTATACCATGTTATTATACCATGTTTTCTCCCGTAGAAGGGCGTACGTGCCCGAAAGCTAGAGAACAATAAAAATGTTTGTGAAAAGACACTTTTCCCTGGGGGAATGATTGATTTTACTCAATTAAACCGTTTTATAAATGTGTCCTTTTAATTTTTCTGCGACCTTTCATTACATCCTACGAGAGTGGTTATAAAATCGGTCGAATTTACCAAACAGAATTTAAGCTGATGAAGTGGCGAGGGCCGATTTCCAAGCTAGAATACGATAAAATGTTGCGGGAGAATGATATTGTAACATAGTATTTATTAATTTTATTTATGTAACAAAGTATTTATTATTTTTTATTAACAGAGTGGTCATTTTTATTTTTATATCTTGCGACTCTGTAAATTTCCCTCGTGGCTTATCTTTTGTTTACCATTCTTAGTTTTGTGCTTGTTTTGAAATAAATTTTGTTTCCTCCTGAAGTTTTTGTCTTCCCTAATTTTCCACGTTGCATTTTGGTGGAGATGCTGGGTAAGTTAGGGAAGACAAACTGAAGATCGCCGAGAAGAATTTGATGCCATGGGTGCTGTAATCTACATTTTTAGAGACTGGCTCTAGGATTCCACCGCCGTGTCAAAGCCAAGACTTCCTTCCAAGATGACGATGTCCCTATAGACGACGATACGACGACAAAGCCGCTCTTCACGCCGCAAGAAAATGGACGCAAAGGTACTAGGGACAAAGTTCCAAGACTTCGATGGAATCCTTGGCAGAAGTACGTCAGATCCATGTCAGTATCTACAATAATTGCTAGCTGTGGGTCACAGCTCCCATAGGGAAGAAGCTATGTAACATAGTATTTATTAATTTTATTTATGTAACATAGTATTTATTATTTTTTATTAACAGAGTGGTCATTTTTATTTTTATATCTTGCGACTCTGTAAATTTCCCTCGTGGCTTATCTTTTGTTTACCATTCTTAGTTTTGTGCTTGTTTTGAATAAATTGTTGTCTCATCCCGAAGTTGGTCTTCCCTAATTTTCCACGTGGCAATATTCATGTACGGAAAGAGGCACCTCCCCCTTTATTTGTGTATTAGAAATCTGTATCATCACTAGTAAAGTTTTTTTTACTGAGGTAATGCACAAATAATGAGAAAGGTGTCTCTTTTAATACTTTTACATACATACAAGAAATGGCGTTTCGAGGAATGAAGAATGAGAAAGATAGCTAGTACTCTCTTAGTATTAAAGTTTTAATAATAATTTTATAATTACATATATAACTATTTGGCCAATTCTGGAATAAATAGAAATCAACGAGAATAGTTGATATTTATTCCGATAGATGGCGCAAGCCATCAGCAACTTTCAGTTGCACGATAAGGAGATGCCTTTTTTATTAATATATAACTATGGAAAAACAATAGAAAAATAAAAGCTAAGGGGGTCAGGTGTTGAATTTTAAAAATAAAGAAGGCATATCCTGACCACGAACAGATGTTCTTTTTAGATGGCAGAGCGCCATCTAGTGGAACAAAAATCAACTAAACATTTATTTAACTTGTTCCCTGATATTTGGCCAACCCAATTTCTTGATAAATCAAGAAAAGCCATCCACGAACGCGTTTCGCGCTGTTGGCGCTCGTCAGCGTGGACTAGGCTGTACCATATATACATATATAAGAAATGGCCTTTCGACAAATGCATCTAGAGAACGATAGCTAGTTCTCTCTTAGTATCAAATTTTTAATTTTATTAATAATTTTATTATTATATATTGAATGGAAAGGGGAAATGGAAAACCAAAATACCCCATCCCATATGCAACCTCAACATTAACAGAGAATTAACAACAACAATTTCAAGAATCAGAACAAGACATTTTGAAGGAATGAAGATAAACCCAGACATGACTAGATCCTACAGGAACTGCAATAACTGTCACAACACCCAACTCACTCCGGACCATATATACCCGGCCATCCTTGCAGCCCTCTATATGGCAGACATCAATCCAGAAAAGGACACCCATACGGACAAGTCATCTCAGTTGGCCGGTATCGTGATCAGGGTGCATCTGATCTGCTCAATGGACAAGACACCACCACCATATATATGAAAAAACAATAGAAAAAAAATAAAAGATAAGTGGGTCAGGTGTTGATACTAAAAATAAAGAAAACATTTCCTGACCACGAGCACATGTGCTTTTTTAGATGGCAGAGCGCCATCTAGTGGAGCAAAAATAAACTAAACGTTTATTTAACTTGCTCCGTAATATTTGGCCAACCCAATTTCTTGATAAATCAAGAAAAGCCATCCACGAACACGTTTCGCGCTGTTGGCGCTCGTCAGCGTGGAGTAGGCTGTACCACTGCGACCAAAAATATTTTTGGTCCCAGAGGCATCTTGAGAAATCAAGAAATGGGTATTCACGGAGCAAGCTAAATAAACGGTTAGTTTATTTTTGCTCCACTAGATGGCGCTCTGCTATCTAAAAAGCACATGTGCTCGTGGTCAGGAGATGCCTTCTTTATTTTTAATATATAACTATATATATTATTTATAAACGAACGAATCCCTTGGCAGAGCTGACTGCTACATGGCATATCCCCAGGTGGCGGATAGGGGAACGAACTTCAGATATGAAGGCCATCTGTGAAACAAGCAGAATAACTCTGACAAATAAGCAGTCGCGGACCTCAACAGCAGTATTGTTAGAAGAGGAAAAAGACCTATTTTAAAAATCCTGAGTTCTACTGAACCGGATGATAGACCTCAGCAAGGGTCCCTCTCCAGGGATACGGAGGAACTGCGTCTGTACTCATGTTATATTCGGCAGCAAAGGCTTCCATGTTAGGAAGAACCTCAAACTAAGGCAAAGTCAGACTTTTACCAAAGTGTGCCATGATCAACGAAAGCTGCATCCCTACACCCCATTCCAGCTCGAGGAGTATTAACTCATGGAATTAGTTTAATATTTGCACACGGGGATGAGAAACAACAACAAACGAATGAATAGACGTGTCAACGTACTTAGATGTAGATATTTACAGTGTGGTAGTGATGCTTGTTTCACACTAGTTCATGTGTACATCTAGCTTTCTCAAAACATTTTTATGATTCAGGAAGAGCTCAATTCTCTTTAAGGGTTATTAGTTATAAAAAATAAGGCGTTGTAAACTTGACACTTGAAATCTCCAAGTTGAATCATAGACGTGTTTTACATAGGAACTTTTTGATGGCAGAAATACGACACCTAAGAACCCGACAGAGAGATTTTATGGGTTTGTGACCGCCCCATAAAGCGAGCGTAGAGAGAACCGGGCCATAAAGTCTTGAAATAGAAGTTATGCAAGAGTTGCATATCTGGAGTACAGGACACTCCTAGGGACCAATATGTAATTATGTGTATAATAAATGAAGACATTAAGACGCGAATGTTTCTTTGACAAATAAATCCAACTTCTACTGTCCTTACCTAGATGATAAAATTAAATTAGCGAAACCGCTGGAAGGGTTCACTACTGATGAGCTAAGCCCTTTTAATATATTTTTCATCACAGTAAGGACAGTAGAAGTTGGATTTATTTGTGAAATAAACACTCGCGTCTCAATATTTTCATTTGTCATATAGATATAGATGGCGCGTTATTGCTTTCTAATCAATTTATACCAAACTGACTTTGTCCTTATTCTTTGAGGAAGAACATTGCTCTATGCAAATATTTATATGTAATTCTACTGTCCTAGAAGCCTATGTCCATAGTTTTCTTAAATACCATTTCTAAGATTCCACCCTTCAGTGTAGCATATATAAGCAGAATCATCCAATACAATAAAAGAGCTCTAAGAAGTGTTCTGGTAGATTAAATTGGCGAAACCGCTAGGAGGGTACACCACTGATGAGCAAAAGCTATAGTTAGAAATCTATATAATAATTTTTGTGATTATTATTATTATTATATTACTTTATTTATTTATTTTTACTTAATCTATTATAATTTTATTATTATATAGACGGTTTTAATATTTGTTTTTGACTCGCGCTTTAGATGTTGTACTAAATTCGAAAAATCACGTGAGAAACGCCCATGCAACCTCAGAACAATTTTTAACGCCTTAACAAATGCTTTATTTTTATTTGCTTCTCCTGACGAAGACAAAGGATTTTTGTCGAAACGTTGAGAAAATAAAAAACTCCAACTGGCCGAAGTGTCTATTTTTTTCATAGAAATATGAATGCCGGCCAGGCAGCCTCTATCTTTACCATAATTGTGCTTTAATTCTTTAAAAATAATTTGTAGTAGAAAACAGCAGAAAGGTACCACGATATCCCCAACCAGATATGAATTTCACTGGTATACCTCTGTTCCTAACGAATCTTCTTTCCACAACCTTACTAGGGAAGAATACTTGCATACTAATTCTTGTACATATTTCAAATATCTTTCTTTCCTTTCAATGTTTAGTTTACCTTTGTAGTGCAAGTGTCCCTTAGCCCCCTAAGTCGAAATAATAAAAAAATTACTAGGGAAGAACAAACGGCGATTTCAAGATTACAAACAGGACATCTTAGAATGCTCAAATATAATGGGAAAATCAAAACATTCCCGAAATGCCCCAAATGCGATTACCAACCAGTCCTTAACATCTATTGAATTCTATCAAATCCTCCAAAAAATACCTTTGGGAAAACCCCATAACTATAATAGAAAAGCTGAGACAATGGGACCTAATGGAGATCGTTTAAACGACTTGAGGAATAAGCAACAACAACACGACACCATGGCGCCATCTATCGTCGTCAAATTAAACTATTCTAAAATAAAGGTCGTTTTAAAGAATGCAAACGCTGAAAATAACTAACTACAATTTGTATATTTTGACATCTCGGTATGATAAATTAAATATTAGTTGGAATAAATTTTGAATTAAGCAAAAATAAACAAACTTATTGGATAAATCGCCTCGGCTTAATTGCCTTCTCACGTAAAAAATTGTTTACAGTGAGAAAGAGTCTCCTTATGATTAATATAAAATGAAATGATTTAAAAGCACGACTGTTTCTTTTATACATAATACAAACTTCTACTGCCCTTACTGCGATGAAAAAATATATTGGGAGGGCTTGGCTCATCAGTGGTGAACCCTTCCAGCGGTTTCGCCAATTTAATCCACCAGACCGCTTCTCAGAGCTCTAATACTGTATTGGACGATTCTGCTTATAAATGCTACAATGAATCGTCCAATACAGTATTAGAGCTCTGAGAAGCGGTCTGGTGGATTAAATTGGCGAAACCGCTGGGAGGATTCACTACTGATGAGCCAAGCCCTCCCAATATATTTTTTAATCGCAGTAAGGGCAGTAGAAGTTTGTATTGTGTATAAAATAAACATTCGTGCTTTTAAATCATTTTATTTTTTATATATAGATGGCGCAGATGTTCCCCCTAGGGACACTTGTACTGTCATACATGTATGCCTTTACATCTGTCTATACATATTTACAATAATTTTAGGCCGTGAGGAATAGTCAGTCATATGATATTAACAAATAGTAAGAGAGAAAATATTAAAAAATGCATCAAATATTTGCATCGAAATTGATCATTTATCATTATTATTAAAAGAGAAAAAAATTAAGAGTTTAAACATTCTAAGGACAAATGAAGCTCTTAAATCTTAACGAGAATAGAGAACTGTGTACAAAAGAAAAATTTCAGGCAAAATTTATAAACAACCTTCCTTATGATGGCTAAGACTTAGGGAAAAATATATATTTTTGCTCATTTTTAAAATGGTGTTTTCTTTTAAAGACATTGACGTTTTTTTATATATTCAAGTTTTGCTTGTCTTTTTTTTTTTTCAAATATAGACTTATTTATTAAAAATAAATAAGGCATTTCTTGACCACGAGCACATGTGCTTTTTAGATGGTAGAGCGCCATCTAGTGGAGCAAAAATAAACTAAACGTTTATTTAGTTTGCTCCGTGATATTTAGCCAACCCAATTTCTTGATAAATCAAGAAAAGCCATCCACGAATGCGTTTCGCGCTGTTGGCGCTCGTCAGCGTGGAGTAGGCTGTACCACTGCGACCAAAAAGATTTTGGGTCCCAGAAGCTTCTTGAGAAATCAAGAATAGGGTAAATAAGGCCAAATTTTCGTAAATACGCTTGACACATGAAAAAAAAAAAACAATAGAAAAAAAATACTTATTTATATTAGACAGTTATATTGGATTGATATGCATGTTATGAATAATTTTGTTTGTTGTTGATAAGACGAAGGATCGATAAGATAAAGGGTTTGTTTGGAGAAGAAATGGCATCAAAAAATGAAGACTTGCAGATGAAAAATAGAGTGGAATTGTCAAAATTGAAAATGAACGAAGATGAAACGGTGGATGACTACTTAAATAGAGCAATGATTATAAAGAGCAAAAGCATTCAAGCAGGAGATGAAATTAAAGATAGAGAATTAATTTGCTTCGTTTTGGAAGGGTTGAGAGTTGAATTTGATTTTGACTTAAAAATTATAAAATCAGACAGGAAAAATAATATGAACACTATAAGACAAATCCTGAAGGAAACAGAAGAAAAATTAAAACTTAGAAAAGAAGAAAAACGGCAAACAGAAAAAGCATCTAAAGCTAGAGAGGGCCGATCGGGAAGACGAAGTTTTGCTATCAAATGTTATAACTGTGGTAAGATGGGACACATTTCTAGAGAGTGCAGAGGCAAGATCAAATGTTTTAAATGTGGAGGATTTGGTCATAAATCGGAAATATGTAGAAAGAATAAAAGTGAAGAGAATGCAGAGCATAAATATAATGGGCCTAGGAGAGGAATAAACAGGAGAAATTATAGAGAGTCTACAAATCATGTGATGGAGACAAGTGAAGTTAATCACGAAGAGGAAGATCAAGGGGATGAAAAAATTAGATGGACAATGGATTCTGGAGCCTCTAGCCATATGGTCAGTAAGAAAGAGTTATTTATAGAATATGAAGAGGAGGAGAGAATTATAGCAACAGCTGAGAAGGGTGCAATGATGAAATCATCGGGAATTGGAGATATAAGAATGAAGTCGAATGTAGATGAGGGATTCATTAAATTTGAAAATGTTTTGCATGTGCCTGATTTGAGAGAGGGTTTATTGTCGGTTGCAAAAATAGTGGATCATGATTTAAGTGTGTTATTTAGTAAATATAAAGCTGAGGTAATAGGTAAAGATGGTGAGATTTTATATGAGGCAAGGAGAAATGGTGATAAATTTGAAGTAGAAGGAATCCTAAATATGGAAATAGCTAGAAAAGCAGAAGTAGATGATATGCTATGGCATCAAAGACTTGCTCATGTAAATTTTCAAAAATTGAAAGAGATGTATGATAATTCTACTGTATTGGGATTGAAAAATTTACATAATAACAAAGAATCTTGTACATTGGGAAAATTACATAGAAAATCTTACAAAAGTGTTCAATATAAACAATCTGAAAATATTTTGGATCTATGGCATACAGATATAGTTGGACCTTTAAATGATTCTTTTGGATATAAATATTTCATCACTATTGTTGATGACTATAGTAATTTTACTTTCGTTATACCTATTGCTAATAAATCTCAAACAGCAGATTCCATAATAAATTTGATTATCCAAGAAGAAAGACAGACTGGCAGGAAAGTAAAGAGAATTAGAAATGATAATGGTGGAGAGTATATTTCAAATTATTTCAAGAGATGGTTATCTAGTAAGGGCATCAAACAAGAATTCACTACAGCTTATACTCCTGAAAGTAATGGAAAAGCCGAAAGATTCAATAGAACCATAGTTGAGTCAGCTAGAACCATGCTAATTGATTCTAAATTACCTTTAAAATTTTGGAGCGAAAGTGTTAAGGTGGCTGTTCATATAAATAATAGAATTAAAATCAAAGAAATGAATACAACTCCTTTCGAGATATACAAAGGATGGAAGCCAAACATTGTTTATTTAAAAAGGTTCGGAAGTGAAGCTTATGTTCATATTAGAAAAGAAAAGAGAAAGAAGATGGAACCAAAAGCTCATAAAGGGATCATGATGGGCTATAGTATGATAAGAAAAGGCTATAGAATATATTTACCAGAAATGGATGAAATTCATGAAGTATCAGACGTTAAATTTAATGAAGCTAAGTTAGGATATTATTTAATGAATAATAGAGGTAGAAATCTTGATGAAAATGAACTTTTCTTTTTTAGTAGAGAAGACCAAAATTTGATTTCTCACAGGAATGAAAACTCTGGTGGTAATAGAGAAGACCGAGTTGAAAACTTTAACATCGATGATGAGCATATTCCTCAAGATGATAATGATGTAGATTTGAATGATATAGAAGAAATACCTCCTGATGAAATAATTACTCCACATAGAAGAGGACCAGAACCAGGAATGACGAGAGAAAAGAGAGAAGAACGAGATCTTCGTTTGAGAGAAACAGAGGAAGAAGAACTTATAAAAAAGGGTGTGAGGAGATCTGAAAGATTAAGACTAATAAAGAATAAGGAAAATGTTTCTGATAGAACTTTTGAAATTAAATGTCCGAAGGATTATACCAAGAAGCACTGAATTCTGATGATAGAAAACAATGGATTAAAGCCATGGAAGATGAAGAAATTGAAGTTTTTGCATATCCCTTCAAAGGAAATGAAAGCGGACCATCTCACCAAGAGTGTGGATGCTGTCAAGATTAAGAACTGCCTAAGTGGTGGAGTTACTTTTTGAGGAATGAAAATTGAAAATTTGAAGAGGAGATTTGTTGATATTTATAATTTAAAATGTTCATTTTTCATTCTATGATTATATTAATCTGTGGATTATTTTATTCTGTGGTGTAGATTATGTGTATATATATAGGTGTTTTCTTTGAGTGAGTGTGGTTGAGAATCTGTGTGGAGACGTATGAGTTTCTAAAACTCTTTTTATAGTAATTTGACTTCATTGTAATTAGTGTCTTCAATAAAGAAGTTTTTTTACTTATAATAGAAAATAATTATTAAGATTCTCCCAACAGGGTTGAGGTGCAGTCGTGATAAGAAAAAGATAATTATTTACCGTCAAGTAGTTTTTATTTTCAATTACTTGAGGAAATATTACACAATAGTTATTTTCACAATATATAGAATTTATAAAGTTAATTCTATATTAGTGATTCAAAAAGATAGATATGTTAACTACGCATATTTACAACAAAACTATACAACAAAACTGAAAGTCTTTCTAAAAACAATGATAACCAAAAGTAAAAATATCAATGAATAAAAATAAAATATATATTTTTTTGAATATAGAAATATTTGAGTTTTTAGATTATGTAATATACATTTAACAAGAATTTTGTCGGTTTTATAGATATGTATATTGCTATTCGGTCAGATGGCGAGGATGTTGTAGTTCGGCCAAACAGGACCATGAGCAGGCTACATGAGATGGCCGTTGTACAGCATGACCTGTCGTCTGCTAGAAGCCAGTTCGTCACCTGTGTCAACGGCGGCATTGTGCCCGCCAGGATTAGCTCTGAGATGGAGTCTGAGATATTGCCCCGAAATAACGCAGAGGGTCCCGGGTTTACAGGATCCAATATAGACCAGGGAACCTAAACTGCTCTCAATCTGACAATCACCCAGTCTTACAATACCTGGAATATAAGGTTGTCCCAAAAATTCCTGTTTTTCTTATTACCTGGCGAATACTATTATTACGGCGAATTTATAATAATAATATTTCTCCATATTGAAAATAAGCAAAAATATTTTTAAAATTTAATTCTATTGACGTTATGTGACGCTGATTTTGTTGTTGACACACTTTAAAATGTTATAATACTTTGATAAAGGTTGGTGTTCAGCTACTGAAATATTGGCAAAATAAATGATATTTTGATCCAATTTATGTATTTTTAATTAAATATTGCATAATGTTACATAATACAATTATCGTAAAGATAGAGGCTGCCTGGCCGGCATTCATATTTCTTTAAATTAAAGACACTTCGGCCAGTAAATCTTTTTATTATCTCGACGTTTTGACAGAAATCTTTTGTCCTCGTCAGGAGCGAACAAAAATTGAAACATTTGGCAAAGCGTTAAAAATTATTCTATATTTATTATCTATAATTATGTTTGTTTGCTCCTGACGAGGTCGAAAGATTTTTGTCGAAACGTTGAGATAATAAAAAGATTTACTGGCCGAAGTATCTTTAATTTCATGAACAATACAATTACTTTAAACATAATACAAAGACATTATACATAACGGCGAATAATATTGGTATTTTAATTTTTTTTGCAAGTGTTTACGAACTTTTGGGATAACCTTGTAGAAATGCACATGCACCACTTTGATTTTAATAAAATCAATAAAGCATCCAAGGCTAAGTTGCTTGTATAATTTTATTTCTCTATTTTTCTTCCTTTTTTCAATTTAAAGCGCTATGTCACCCTATAGGGACACTTGCGCTGTCATACATGTATGTTTCTACAGTTGTCTCTATACAACAACAACAAAAGCTTTATTAAGACCGTTCAGTCTTATACAGATTCTCCGACTATAAATGTAGGGTACATGTAGGACAAACACTCTTAATAATACCATATACAGTTAAACCTGTCTATAGCGCCCCCTCTTGGGACTCACCAAAATAGGGTGCTATAGAGAGGGGGTGCTATAGACAGGTCACTTTTAATGTAAATTGCATCGTACTACGTATTTAAAATCGGGCACTATAGAGAGGAAGGCGCTATTTAGAGGGGGCTATAGACAGGTTTAACTGTATATATAATAAGCATTGTTAATATTATTATTATTTTAAAAGCTTATCACATTTAATGGTAATATGAAATAGTTTTTAATACATATTTACAATAATTTTAGGTCGTAAAGTCATAAGATATTAACAATTTCATTTCTATAGTTTTCGGGATAACATGCCCTTCAACAGGAGCAACTAGAAGTACAACTTCTAGATAACCTATTGGTTTTATTAAGTCAGTAGAAAAGAACATTTATTAAATCAATAACTTTGAATGTCCGTTGTAAACGTAGAATTTGCTTAGTTTTGTGAATTTGCTTATATAGCGATTGTATATCTACATTGTTTTGTATTAGTGTTTGTTATGTCATTTGGGTGCATGTCATTATAGGTTAGTTCGGTCATGTTATCAGAGCCTTGTAGTGTAGTTTGTTTGTTTGTAGCCTGGAAAATTTAAGTGCTTTATCGTTATATCTTTGACACAAGTTACCTTTACGGGTTATCACACAAAAATTCAATATACTAGGGCATATAGTAAATGTAGCTTAATACACAGAAAAGCGTACACTCAAGAGTACAACACCAACAACAAAATTGGAAGTAAATAAAACTCACGATTTGTTATATAAAAACAAAACAGTACTTATCTTTTATTGTAACGTTGGTATGGATCGAACCGGGGTCACAAAGGGATGCGAAGAGATCACCAAAAACGGATAAATCACGCAGAGAACACTTTAAGCGTCTCCACACAATAATCCACCACACTGGCCTCTCGCATTCCCTTAGTCCCCTCTTATATACAAACATGGCCACATTCGTCCAATGAAAAGTGTGAGAGATCGGTTCACTAACAAACGAAAACAACATTCTTCCCGCTAAAACCTGAGACAGAATAAAACTGCAAATGTTTGTGAATGTAATTTGGCATCTTAACCTGTGATGTACCCAAGGGTGCCTGATAGACAAGATAATAAATTGTAATGTTTAAAAATAAATGCTCTAGAAGCACATCGATTTAAATATTAATTTTTGTCCATGAGTGTATATCCGACACGAAGAGTTGAATCTTGGTTATGAATTTTTAGGAAAACTATGGACATAAGATTAAGAAAGAAAAAGAGTAATCTCCTTATCGTGCAACTGAAAGTTGCTGATGGCTAACGCCATCTATCGGAATAAACATCAACTATTCGTTGATTTTTAATTATTCCAGAATTGGCCAAATACCCATTCTTGATTGATCAAGAAAAGCTAACCACGTATGCCTTTCGGGCTGTTGGTTCTTGTCAGCTAGTGCACGCTGGACATAGAGCTTCGAAGATAATATAATTATTTATAAATAAATATGTGTACTATTGGTGAAACAATTGTGTTTAATTCTTGTACTTACTATTGTAGTTCTGACCAAGGTGGTGATGTGCAGGTCCGTGGAACAACTTGGTTCCGCTGTACGACCACCGAGGACGTGAAGGAGTGCTGACGTCGTATTTCGGGAGAGAACGACACACGTTCCAGTTGGCCCGAGCTCCAGCCGGGTTGTACGTTCTGGAGGTGGAGTCACAGCGAGAGGCATCCCGTGTCTTAGTGCTTGCTTCTTCAGCTCCGGGGTCCGGGCCATTCCCTCCGTTGCCTGAGGACCCCACTGTGAAGATCTTGCGTGTACGACGACACCGCTTGCTGGCATCCTGGAGTGATGCCTCACCCACAGCATCCTACTGCGTGTCGGCCAACCCACGGCACAACTACCGCAGTTTCTGCGCCCTACAACGTGATCTGGAGGGTTCAACTGGACACACCGTCACTATGATTCGCGACCATGCAACCAACCGCTATATCAAGAATGATATCCATTATGAATGTGTAGGAAGGAAAACATGGCACACTTTTAACGGTCTTGATGAAGGCAAAAATTATTATTTAGATGTATTTGCAATGGATGAACAGACGAATGCCAGTACTGTGTATGTTGGTACCAATGCGACCACCAAATCAAGCCCAGGAGTTCCCAAGTTGAAGGACAACAGCATGATCACACAGACTCTAGAAGCTCGACGAGGATTTGCCACTACCCTGGAGTACAACGTATTGCCCAACACACCTCGCCTGTGGGTGTTCATGCAATCCTGTTCTGGCCCGGGCCTCGTCTATGCAGAAGTCTCTTCTGCCAACCGTTCATACGTCACCACCGAAATATTGGATTTCAAGACCATAGTTCTTGAGAAAGCTGATCAAGGTGTTCTCCAATTCAAATTGTCTTCCAGCGTTCCCCATTTAAGAAAAGTACAAGTCTGGATCAGCCGTAAATATCACAAATTTCCATATCCAGCATTACCTGATGATAAAAGAATCTTGGCTTTTGAATCTCTTTCAACATGCAACTCGGTCACGATAGCTTGGAGGTCAGCTTCGGATGAGAAAGTTCGCTATTGCATCTACAAACGGTCAGCAGATGTCTGGAAGACTCCACGCATTCAATATGGCTGCGATAGCCTTGTAGTAGATGGCAGCACGAAAGAGAAGGTTCTATGCAGACGCTACCATCGATACAGCAAGAACCGCCTTAACACCAACATCATAATGCAAAAGATTCGAGGCCTTGAGAGAGGAAAGACTTACGTCTTTGATGTCTATGTCACCAAGATTAAAGGCAAAACTCTTTCTTACGAACAAGTTTGGGTTACCACACGCCAAAGTTGTAAAAGAAATAACTAAATAGGTTATACAATTTAAATGTGATTTTTTCAAAATCAATTCTATAAAAGCATGAGGAAACATTTTTTTTACCATTTATAATGCTTGCTTCAAATTCAAATTGCAATAAGGAATACTGCATTCATAGTGAAAGCATTTAAGAACATTTTACCAAATGTTTGCAGTAATTTCGAACAAGCTCTGCTATATGTAAATAAGGAATTGCCTGAATCCTAGTTCTACCAGTACCTTTGCTGAGAATAACGTCTATTTAACTGATCGTCTGTAGCTTTTTATTTCAGACGAACTTTGTAAATATAAACGCAAGAATATTAAGTTGTAAATATTTTTGTTTTTTTAGAATTTTCTGCGATAATAACGTTAAATCCTGAATAACATATATTAAGGTATATTGAAGATAGTAAATATATACTTACCTAGCCAAATTCACAAATAACGTATCGTATATTGATTAGATTTTGACTTTATACTTAATCAAAATATTCTTTGATTAATGATCATTTATTTTTTATTTGACAAATTTTATTTATTATTAGAGATAATAATCTAGAGACAAATATCTACTGAATACTCATTTTA
Source organism: Cordylochernes scorpioides (assembly GCA_030710605.1). Classification (NCBI taxonomy): domain Eukaryota; kingdom Metazoa; phylum Arthropoda; class Arachnida; order Pseudoscorpiones; family Chernetidae; genus Cordylochernes; species Cordylochernes scorpioides. The sequence continues at coordinate 3,916,852 of CP092885.1, read as the reverse complement.
AATAACAACATATTTAATTTTTTTTAAATTTTAAAAGAGAGCTCAAAAGAATTGAATATATAGAAACTAAAATTGATGAAAATTGATGAATGATCGTGCTGAAAATTTATCTTCATTGGAAGGTGCCTTTATAGAAAAAATGAAGAACAGACTCCTTTCTAAATAATATAATTGCTTATTATGCTGCTTACTTGAAATATATTCCTGCTCTTACCATAATCTCTTTTTGAATGCCAAAACTTATCCTTTGTTATACCAATCAGTTTCACAAATTACTTCGTGATTAAGGATAATTGTAAAAGGTTATGAGTGGTATAGGAATAAGACGATTTTTGCAAATAAAAAGGAAACTCTTTGCATATTTTTCAATTGATTTACCATGGGCAATGTTATTTCTTTACAACACTGAGCCCAGAATTTTACTCTTCTCTCGTCAGTATAAGCTTTCTGCATTAAACTGCGTGTTTCTAAAAGTTCTTGCATACCTCCAGAAAACAAGTCTGGCTTACCCCTAACCCTTCAAGTTAGCTTCGGTTATCCAATGAACTTCACTTCCAACCTAAATGGAAAAGTAAAAGCCATCAAAATCCTAATCCTTTATTTTTTTAATTAAACAATTAAAAGGGGTTTCTAGAGATGAGTTTCTTTTCATTTCAAAACACCGTCTCAAGCTTTCAGGTATCTCTGCATTTCTACTGGAGAACTTATACAATAAATAAAACGCTGCTTGATGCCAAAATATCTTATATATTTCTCTTTAATCTTCCTGTATCTACTTCTCTGACTCTTCATGCTGTCAGGAATTCACTTATCAATCTCCACTCTTACTGTCCTTCTTGCCGTTAGCATATTCTCCGAGTTGCTTGTCCACTTCAGAACTATGTGTAAAAGTATCTAATAAGAATCGAAGATGATCTTAAACAGAGGCACAGTGTCTTTTAAAATGCACTTCCATTACAATATACCTTTAAAGCACGACCATTCTCCTAAATTTTAATTAATTTGAACATGAACAATTCCATCAATGCCTTAAATATTTCGTTGAAAGACTCACAATCCTGAATATATGAAAAAACTAACTAAATTACTTTTTTCACTCCATGTTTTAGATATTAAACTAAATTAGGAGCCGTGAGTTGATCAAAAATACTAATTTAATATAAGGTGTATATGAAAGTTGCATTTTACTAAATATACTAATATATTTTTAACTTATAGATTGGTAGACATATATTAGCTATATTTGGTTCAGAAACATATGCATGTGAAAAATTTTAATTAGTTTTTAACCTATTTAAAAAATTTCCAAATAGTTTATACAAAAGCCATATGGACAAATTTCTTAATTTTTCATCTATGTTAGAATAAATGTTATTATAAATTTTCTAAATATCACGCGTTTAAAAAAAAAAAGGTTCTAGCTAAAAGCTGAGTTTACCTATTGCTCCAAATCTCTATATAAAGACATCCGAACCTCTTAAAATTGCTGTAAGAATCTTAAATAATGTGATACAAGAACACATCCGGCCTAAATACAATGACATATACAGAATAGACAGTCCTGACAGTTCTATAAGACCTAGAGTACACATGCTTATCAACTATCAATTCTTTTTATTATACAGGTTCAATACTTAGAAATTCTGGAATATATAAGACTAATAAGTCCATCAATCCTATAATAGACAGATATAAGAGGTTTATAAAACCTGGAATATACAGGTCTATAATCTGGCAATAACGGACTATGCAGGTTTAGCATCTTGAAATTCTCGAATAGGTCTGATAAGTCTAGAAAACCTGTAATAGACAGTTTAACACGTCTAGCAAACCAGAAATATACAGGTATATCATCTAGTAATTACGGACTATGCAGGTTTAACATCTTGAAATTCTCGAATAGGTTTGATAAGTATAAAACGTGAAATAGACAGGTTTTACAAGTCTAGAAAACCTGGAATAGACTGATCTATTATCTAGCAAACCTATGGACTATGCAGGTCTATCATCTAGTAATTACACACTCTATTGGTTTAAGATCTAGCAATTATGCAATAGACATGTCTAACAAATCTAGAAAACCTGGAATAGACAGGTTTCACAGGTCTAGCAAATCTGGAATAGACTGATCTATCATCTAGAAACCCTATGGACTATACAGGTCTATCGTATTATGATTGCACACTATATAGGTTTAAAATATAGAAATTATGGAATAGACATGTCTAATAAATCTAGAAAACCTGGAATAGACAGGTTTCACAGGTCTAGCAAATCTGGAATAGACTGATCTATCATCTAGAAACCCTATGGACTATACAGGTCTATCGTATTATGATTGCACACTATATAGGTTTAAAATATAGAAATTATGGAATAGACATGTCTAATAAATCTAGAAAACCTGGAATAGACAGGTTTCACAGGTCTAGCAAACCTGGAATAGACTGATCTGTCATCTGACAAACCTATGGACTATACAGGGGTATTATATAGGAATTATACACTATACATGATTAACATATTTCACAATAATGGAAAATAGACAGGTCTAAAAGTTAGAAAACCTGGAATAGACAAGCCTAATCAGTCCAGTAAGCATGTAATAGACAAATCTAACAGGTCCATAGAAAACCTGTGGACTAAACAAGTATATCATCTAGTTATTATACACTAAACAAGTTTAAAATCTAGCAATTATGGAAAATAGACAGTTCTAATAAGTCTAGAAAACCTGGAATAGACAGGTCTAGCAAACCTGAAGTAGACAGTTATGTCATATAGAAATACTGGAGTAGACAAATGAAGCATCTAGAAAAACCTAGAGTTGAAAAATCTATCAATTCCAGTATGTCTGCATTAGAGAGTCCCATCATTAACTGAATTCCTGAGGTAGACAAATTCAACATGTAGATCATTTAGAAAGTCTGTTATAGATAGGTCACACATAGCTAACTAGACCTTCTATCCTGTTTGTTAAACCCCATTTGCTTTATTTATAAAGTTCCTATTTAAAAATCAGAGATTTTCCCTAATTGTGCTTCAAGAGAGCCTATTGTTTTCGCCTATAAATAGAATGTGTATATATGCAATTTTTATTATTTGTGTTTTTGATGATTTTACACATGTACCTGGATTCTCTGTAAACCAGCTGTTCTCTAGTCACCATCAATCTAGCTGCAGAGAATTTAGCTCCAGGTGCTTTTTTTATTATGTTGCATTTGTAAATAAAATTGTCTTTTATTTAGACCCTCTCTCTATCTTTTATTTATACAACACACTAACTTTGATATAGGAACATTTTGACAATTCCCTCAATTCCAGTATGTCTGGATTAGGAATTCCCATCACTAACTTACCCTGAGGTAGCAATACACCATTAGACCCTCTCTCTATCTTTTATTTATACAACACACTAACTTTGATATAGGAATATTTTGACAATTCCCTCAATTCCAGTATGTCTGGATTAGGAATTCCCATCACTAACTTACCCTGAGGTAGCAATACACCATTAGACCCTCTCTCTATCTTTTATTTATACAACACATCAACTTTGATATAGGAACATTTTGACAATTCCCTCAATTCCAGTATGTCTGGATTAGGAATTCCCATCACTAACTTACCCTGAGGTAGCAATACACCATTAGACCCTCTCTCTATCTTTTATTTATACAACACACCAACTTTGATATAGGAACATTTTGACAATTCCCTCAATTCCAGTATGTCTGGATTAGGAATTCCCATCACTAACTTACCCTGAGGTAGCAATACACCATTAAACCCTCTCTCTATCTTTTATTTATACAACACATCAACTTTGATATAGGAACATTTTGACAATTCCCTCAATTCCAGTATGTCTGGATTAGGAATTCCCATCACTAACTTACCCTGAGGTAGACAATCCACCATTAGACCCTCTCTCTATCTTTTATTTATACAACACACCAACTTTGATATAGGAACATTTTGACAATTCCCTCAATTCCAGTATGTCTGGATTAAGAATTCCCATCACTAACTTACCCTGAGGTAGCAATACACCATTAGACCCTCTCTCTATCTTTTATTTATACAACACACCAACTTTGATATAGGAAAAACTACTGGAAAATATAAAACAAATTTGTTATGTTGTGAAAAAAAAAATAGTATGAATGTGAAATTGTGATATATGATAAGGTGAATAAATTAAGAAAAAGTCATCTCCTTATCCGATAGATGGCGCAAGCCATCAGCAAATTTCAGTTGCACGATAAAGAGATAACTTTTCTTAATTTATGTTGTGTTGTGGATAAGGAGAATAAACAGAAAGATGGCGCAAGGAATCAGCAAATTCTAGTTGCACGATAAAGAGATGCCTTCTTCTTAATTTATGTTGTGTTGTGGATAAGGAGAATAAACAGAAAGATGGCGCAAGGAATCAGCAAATTCTAGTTGCACGATAATGAGATGCCTTTTTCTTAATTCATGTTGTGTTGTGGATAAGGAGAATAAACAAAAAGATGGCGCAAGGAATCAGCAAATTCTAGTTGCACGATAAAGAGATGCCTTCTTCTTAATTTATGTTGTATTGTGGATAAGGAGAATAAACAGAAAGATGGTGCAAGGAATCAGCAAATTCTAGTTGCACGATAAAGAGATGCCTTCTTTATTTATGTTGTGTTGTGGATAAGGAGAATAAACAGAAAGATGGCGCAAGGAATAGGAAATTCTAGTTGCACGATAATGAGATGCCTTTTTCTTAATTCATGTTGTGTTGTGGATAAGGAGAATAAACAGAAAGATGGCGCAAGGAATCAGCAAATTCTAGTTGCACGATAAAGAGATGCCTTCTTCTTAATTTATGTTGTGTTGTGGATAAGGAGAATAAACAGAAAGATGGCGCAAGGAATCAGCAAATTCTAGTTGCACGATAATGAGATGCCTTCTTCTTAATTTATGTTGTGTTGTGGATAAGGAGAATGAACAGAAAGATGGCGCAAGGAATCAGCAAATTCTAGTTGCACGATAAAGAGATGCCTTCTTCTTAATTCATGTTGTGTTGTGGATAAGGAGAATAAACAGAAAGATGGCGCAAGGAATCAGCAAATTCTAGTTGCACGATAATGAGATGCCTTTTTCTTAATTCATGTTGTGTTGTGGATAAGGAGAATAAAACAGAAAGATGGCGCAAGGAATCAGCAAATTCTAGTTGCACGATAATGAGATGCCTTTTTCTTAATTTATGTTGTGTTGTGGATAAGGAGAATAAACAGAAAGATGGCGCAAGGAATCAGCAAATTCTAGTTGCACGATAAAGAGATGCCTTCTTCTTAATTTATGTTGTGTTGTGGATAAGGAGAATAAACAGAAAGATGGCGCAAGGAATCAGCAAATTCTAGTTGCACGATAAAGAGATGCCTTCTTCTTAATTTATGTTGTGTTGTGGATAAGATGAATAAACAGAAAGATGGCGCAAGGAATCAGCAAATTCTAGTTGCACGATAAAGAGATGCCTTCTTCTTAATTTATGTTGTGTTGTGGATAAGGAGAATAAACAGAAAGATGGCGCAAGGAATCAGCAAATTCTAGTTGCACGATAATGAGATGCCTTCTTCTTAATTTATGTTGTGTTGTGGATAAGGAGAATAAACAGAAAGATGGCGCAAGGAATCAGCAAATTCTAGTTGCACGATAATGAGATGCCTTTTTCTTAATTCATGTTGTGTTGTGGATAAGGAGAATAAACAGAAAGATGGCGCAAGGAATCAGCAAATTCTAGTTGCACGATAAAGAGATGCCTTCTTCTTAATTTATGTTGTGTTGTGGATAAGGAGAATAAACAGAAAGATGGCGCAAGGAATCAGCAAATTCTAGTTGCACGATAATGAGATGCCTTCTTCTTAATTTATGTTGTGTTGTGGATAAGGAGAATAAACAGAAAGATGGCGCAAGGAATCAGCAAATTCTAGTTGCACGATAATGAGATGCCTTTTTCTTAATTCATGTTGTGTTGTGGATAAGGAGAATAAACAGAAAGATGGCGCAAGGAATCAGCAAATTCTAGTTGCACGATAAAGAGATGCTTTCTTCTTAATTTATGTTGTGTTGTGGATAAGGAGAATAAACAGAAAGATGGCGCAAGGAATCAGCAATTTCTTGTTGCACGATAAAGAGATGCCTTCTTCTTAATTTATGTTGTGTTGTGGATAAGGAGAATAAACAGAAAGATGGCGCAAGGAATCAGCAAATTCTAGTTGCACGATAATGAGATGCCTTTTTCTTAATTCATGTTGTGTTGTGGATAAGGAGAATAAACAGAAAGATGGCGCAAGGAATCAGCAAATTCTAGTTGCACGATAAAGAGATGCCTTCTTCTTAATTTATGTTGTGTTGTGGATAAGGAGAATAAACAGAAAGATGGCGCAAGGAATCAGCAAATTCTAGTTGCACGATAATGAGATGCCTTCTTCTTAATTTATGTTGTGTTGTGGATAAGGAGAATAAACAGAAATATGGCGCAAGGAATCAGCAAATTCTAGTTGCACGATAAAGAGATGCCTTCTTCTTAATTTATGTTGTGTTGTGGATAAGGAGAATAAACAGAAAGATGGCGCAAGAAATCAGCAAATTCTAGTTGCACGATAATGAGATGCCTTTTTCTTAATTCATGTTGTGTTGTGGATAAGGAGAATAAACAGAAAGATGGCGCAAGGAATCAGCAAATTCTAGTTGCACGATAAAGAGATGCTTTCTTCTTAATTTATGTTGTGTTGTGGATAAGGAGAATAAACAGAAAGATGGCGCAAGGAATCAGCAAATTCTAGTTGCACGATAATGAGATGCCTTCTTCTTAATTTATGTTGTGTTGTGGATAAGGAGAATAAACAGAAAGATGGCGCAAGGAATCAGCAAATTCTAGTTGCACGATAAAGAGATGCCTTTTTCTTAATTTATGTTGTGTTGTGGATAAGGAGAATAAACAGAAAGATGGCGCAAGGAATCAGCAAATTCTAGTTGCACGATAAAGAGATGCCTTCTTTTTAATTTATGTTGTGTTGTGGATAAGGAGAATAAACAGAAAGTTGGCGCAAGGAATCAGCAAATTCTAGCTGCACGATAAAGAGATGCCTTCTTCTTAATTTATGTTGTGTTGTGGATAAGGAGAATAAACAGAAAGATGGCGCAAGGAATCAGCAAATTCTAGTTGCACGAAAAGAGATGCCTTCTTCTTAATTTATGTTGTGTTGTGGATAAGGAGAATAAACAGAAAGATGGCGCAAGGAATCAGCAAATTCTAGTTGCACGATAAAGAGATGCCTTCTTCTTAATTTATGTTGTGTTGTGGATAAGGAGAATAAACAGAAAGATGGCGCAAGGAATCAGCAAATTCTAGTTGCACGATAAAGAGATGCCTTCTTCTTAATTCGTGTTGTGTTGTGGATAAGGAGAATAAACAGAAAGATGGCGCAAGGAATCAGCAAATTCTAGTTGCACGATAATGAGATGCCTTTTTCTTAATTCATGTTGTGTTGTGGATAAGGAGAATAAACAGAAAGATGGCGCAAGGAATCAGCAAATTCTAGTTGCACGATAAAGAGATGCTTTCTTCTTAATTTATGTTGTGTTGTGGATAAGGAGAATAAACAGAAAGATGGCGCAAGGAATCAGCAAATTCTAGTTGCACGATAATGAGATGCCTTCTTCTTAATTTATGTTGTGTTGTGGATAAGGAGAATAAACAGAAAGATGGCGCAAGGAATCAGCAAATTCTAGTTGCACGATAAAGAGATGCCTTTTTCTTAATTTATGTTGTGTTGTGGATAAGGAGAATAAACAGAAAGATGGCGCAAGGAATCAGCAAATTCTAGTTGCACGATAAAGAGATGCCTTCTTCTTAATTTATGTTGTGTTGTGGATAAGGAGAATAAACAGAAAGATGGCGCAAGGAATCAGCAAATTCTAGTTGCACGATAAAGAGATGCCTTCTTCTTAATTTATGTTGTGTTGTGGATAAGGAGAATAAACAGAAAGATGGCGCAAGGAATCAGCAAATTCTAGTTGCACGATAAAGAGATGCCTTCTTCTTAATTTATGTTGTGTTGTGGATAAGGAGAATAAACAGAAAGATGGCGCAAGGAATCAGCAAATTCTAGTTGCACGATAAAGAGATGCCTTCTTCTTAATTTATGTTGTGTTGTGGATAAGGAGAATAAACAGAAAGATGGCGCAAGGAATCAGCAAATTCTAGTTGCACGATAAGAGATGCCTTCTTCTTAATTTATGTTGTGTTGTGGATAAGGAGAATAAACAGAAAGATGGCGCAAGGAATCAGCAAATTCTAGTTGCACGATAATGAGATGCCTTTTCTTAATTCATGTTGTGTTGTGGATAAGGAGAATAAACAGAAAGATGGCGCAAGGAATCAGCAAATTCTAGTTGCACGTTAAAGAGATGCCTTCTTCTTAATTTATGTTGTGTTGTGGATAAGGAGAATAAACAGAAAGATGGCGCAAGGAATCAGCAAATTCTAGTTGCACGATAATGAGATGCCTTCTTCTTAATTTATGTTGTGTTGTGGATAAGGAGAATAAACAGAAAGATGGCGCAAGAATCAGCAAATTCTAGTTGCACGATAAAGAGATGCCTTCTTCTTAATTCGTGTTGTGTTGTGGATAAGGAGAATAAACAGAAAGATGGCGCAAGGAATCAGCAAATTCTAGTTGCACGATAATGAGATGCCTTTTTCTTAATTCATGTTGTGTTGTGGATAAGGAGAATAAACAGAATGATGGCGCAAGGAATCAGCAAATTCTAGTTGCACGATAAAGAGATGCCTTCTTCTTAATTTATGTTGTGTTGTGGATAAGGAGAATAAACAGAAAGATGGCGCAAGGAATCAGCAAATTCTAGTTGCACGATAAAGAGATGCCTTTTTCTTAATTTATGTTGTGTTGTGGATAAGGAGAATAAACAGAAAGATGGCGCAAGGAATCAGCAAATTCTAGTTGCACGATAATGAGATGCCTTCTTCTTATTTATGTTGTGTTGTGGATAAGGAGAATAAACAGAAAGATGGCGCAAGGAATCAGCAAATTCTAGTTGCACGATAAAGAGATGCCTTCTTCTTAATTTATGTTGTGTTGTTGATAGGAGAATAAACAGAAAGATGGCGGCAAGGAATCAGCAAATTCTAGTTGCACGATAAGAGATGCCTTTTTCTTATTTATGTTGTGTTGTGGATAAGGAGAATAAACAGAAAGATGGCGCAAGGAATCAGCAAATTCTAGTTGCACGATAAGAGATGCTTCTTCTTAATTTATGTTGTGTTTGTGGATAAGGAGAATAAACAGAAAAGATGGCGCAAGGAATCAGCAAAATTCTAGTTGCACGATAAAGAGATGCCTTCTTCTTAATTAATGTTGTGTTGTGGATAGGAGAATAAACAGAAAGATGGCGCAAGGAATCAGGCAAATTCTAGTTGCACGATAAAGAGATGCCTTCTTCTTAATTTATAGTTGTGTTGTGGATAAGGAAGAATAAACAGAAAGATGGCGCAAGGAATCAGCAAATTCTAGTTGCACGATAAAGAGATGCCTTCTGTCTTAATTTATGTTGTGTTGTGGATAAGGAGAATAAACAGAAAGATGGCGCAAGGAATCAGCAAATTCTAGTTGCACGATAAAGAGATGCCTTCTTCTTAATTTATGTTGTGTTGTGGATAAGGAGAATAAACAGAAAGATGGCGCAAGGAATCAGCAAATTCTAGTTGCACGATAATGAGATGCCTTCTTCTTAATTTATGTTGTGTTGTGGATAAGGAGAATAAACAGAAAGATGGCGCAAGGAATCAGCAAATTCTAGTTGCACGATAAAGAGATGCCTTCTTCTTAATTTATGTTGTGTTGTGGATAAGGAGAATAAACAGAAAGATGGCGCAAGGAATCAGCAAATTCTAGTTGCACGATAATGAGATGCCTTTTTCTTAATTCATGTTGTGTTGTGGATAAGGAGAATAAACAGAAAGATGGCGCAAGGAATCAGCAAATTCTAGTTGCACGATAAAGAGATGCCTTCTTCTTAATTTATGTTGTGTTGTGGATAAGGAGAATAAACAGAAAGATGGCGCAAGGAATCAGCAAATTCTAGTTGCACGATAATGAGATGCCTTTTTCTTAATTCATGTTGTGTTGTGGATAAGGAGAATAAACAGAAAGATGGCGCAAGGAATCAGCAAATTCTAGTTGCACGATAATGAGATGCCTTTTCTTAATTCATGTTGTTTTGTGGATAAGGAGAATAAACAGAAAGATGGCGCAAGCCATCAGCAACTTTCAGTTGCACGATAAAGAGATGCCTTCTTCTTAATTTATGTTGTGTTGTAGATAAGGGGAATAAACAGAAAAGAACAGATACATTTATTTATTTATTTATTTCAACACACAAAACGCGATATCCCGGCTAAAGATAATTGCGTCGATTTACATTATTTTAAGCAGAAACAGTTATAAACATATATTATACAAAAAATAATCAAAATAAAAAGAGAAACAATAATATATATTAGGAACCTGAACCTTTCAGGTTTGAAAGATAATCATAAATATATCTACAAAAATAGTTAAATCTATCATAATTCTCTCTGCTATTTACAAATTGATATAGATCTACAACATTGTTTACTGTCTGTTGTCTAGCGGTGAAGAAGAGTGGGCATTCCAGCAGTAGTTGACTTGAGTCCTGGAATTCGTTGCCACAATGACAGCTACAACCGCTCCAATTTTTGATAAAAATCCCTTAAAATTTCCATGGTTCGTTATAAACTGAGTATTATAAAAATTGGAGCGGAAATATAGTTCTGAAGGTCCTTTGTTGGTTGGAAGTTGATTCAGAGAAAAGCATAGCTACATAAACCAATGATTTATTCAACTACCGACCTTCCAGTGACTTGCTACCATTCTCCTGAAGAGAGTGATAGGAAGTTACAGAAACCTCGGGAGTTGAAATAACTATTGGTTAATGTGACTGTGTTTTACTCTGAACAGATATATAGATATGCTAAAAAGTTTCAATAACTTTTAACACCTTTGTTATAAATCTGAGGAGTTTATTATATAAGAAATTGGTATTAAAAACATTAGGTGTTATAGAAACAGTCTATTACAAAACAGAAGATGGTTAACACCATTTTACACTCATAGACAAACTTAAGGAAGTAAAAAGTATTTGATGTCGTTGGTTGTCTGTTTTTGTGAAGAAGACAGAAGCAATTTTGTTCATACTTGGTTATCTCGTATGTTTTTAATAAGGGTCACTGTAATATCTTTCAGAGTTATTGTCTGAATCCCGATATACATGCTGAAAGGTAAAAATGTCTCAAGTTTAGTCTATGAGTGTGAATTATTTTTCTGATGTTTTGGTGATGGTGGTGTCTTGTCCATGGAAAGGGAGGGTGCCATTGCCTCGTTAGTCAGTCACATTTCAGAGTTCCCTGTTCACGATTACCGTAGCGGCTCGGGGCTCACGACACCGTACTACATGGCAGTCCCTTACTTGTGCTGCTTCTCCTGCGCGCCACGTAGAAAAGGGGTTTGACTTCTGGAAAGGTTTCTAATGTTTTAGATATAGTTTTTGATAGCAATAACAAAATTATCTTTAAATACATACTATCAGGTTCTAAATATTTAATTAAACATCATATAACCCAGAATATAGCCTCCGAGTTTATTTCTTTCCAGTTATCTAAAGTCTTACAGGTAGACTGGACTGAAGCAAACCTTCATCGTCAAAAGATATACGGAACAAATGGAAATATGCAAATTATCTTGTCAGACTAATTAGCAAATTGTGGGGATGAGACAATGTGTCTTCTTCTTCATTTTTTTTTTTTATTTTGCTCTTCATTGGAAAATGAGTGCCGTTGCCACGTTAGTCACCTTGGAAACGAACCAGAATTTGGTCGAATATTCCAAAGGTCCAGGGGGGACCGCAGGGAGGTGTGATCGGACTTCTCCCCCCCCCCCCCCCCCCCCCCCCTTCTTTTTCATCTACTCTATATAAGGATGTCAAAGTTTCCTATAAATAGGTCGAATATTGTGAAAACATCATCGAATAAGATAAATATGCAAATTATAGCATTATCGACTATTTTTCATATTCTAAAGTCAAATCTACGTTATGGTGTGCCGAATAAACTCACAGGATAGTTCTAATAGTCTAGAGACGTATGCATAGCAAACATATAAAAACTTACAACAATTTCCCTTTATTCATATACAATCATGGACAAAAGCAAGTTTCATATTTTGACGTCACCGGTCTGTTTTATTAAGGAGACAGAGGCAATTTTGTTCACACTTGGTTATCTCATGTGTCTATATTATATAAAGTTGAATTTGAAAGCAAAAAAATACATGATTGTAAATGTGAATAAATAAAAAATATATATATATATATGTTATATTAAAATATTTTATTTAAAATTATGTTATATTAAAGTATTATTTTATTTAAAATTATATTTCATAGATCCAAATACTCTGCTAAATCGTCCGCCAGTGGTCACGCTTCCACTATATAAACTCATTTGTTGTTGTTCCCCGTTGGTCGGCTCAAATCTTTGAACATTATGTAAATAATCTTTTGTTTTCCTTATTCTACTCGCCTTAAGCCAGGCATTACTTTTATCAAATTATGTTCTTTTATATATTCCTCAGCTCAAATAAAGGAATCTCTGATCCTCAATATTATTATTATTATTCTTTCAAGATTGTTAACCACGACTGCATCACCAATACCATTTAGAACTAAAAAGAACCAGCAAATAACTCTCTCCATGGCATAAACCTCAACATAATCTAAATTCAAGCAATCAATCTCTTTTTTATATATAAGATATATACCTACTAATATATATATATTAAAAATAAAAAATGGCATATCCTGACCAGAAGCACATGTGCTTTTTAGAAGTCTGAGCGCCATCTGGTGGAACAGAAATCAACTAAACATTGATTTAGCCTGTTCCCTGATATTTGGCCAACCCAATTTCTTGATAAATAAAGAAAAGCCATCCACGAATGCGTTTCGCGCTTTTGGCGCTCGTCAGCGTGGAATTAGCTGTATCACTGCGATACAAAATATTTTTGGTCCCAGAGGCTTCTTGAGAAACCAAGAAATGGGTATTTAAGGCCAAACTTGCGTAAATACTCTTAACATGTGCCGCCAGGAGGCGAAACTGACCGGACTTGCGTCGCTAGGCTCCGCTAGTTCCGGTAAATATTGTTTTAAATATTCCTTTTGCTTATTGTATAATTTATAAAAGTCTTATGAATTGTTTAATTAAAAATATTATAACTTTTTTTAATTGGCAATCACTGTTGAAGAGTTTAGGAGATTTCCTTTTTTGTTTTGTTTTGTTATTATCATTTTTGAAAGCCTTTCAATTGTTGTTTTCGCACAAATATGCAAAAATAGAATATGGAAATAATTATTCAAACATTAAATGATAAGTTGGATGAAATTTATAACTATTTTGACAAAAAATTTCAAAAAAATAAAAAAAATCTAACTAAAAATGATATTACATTTTTGTCAACTATGGTTAGGCAAACCAAGGATGGTATTTCAACTTTAAAAGAAATTAACAACCAAGATATATTGGAACTAATGACAACAACAATTACAGATGTTATGGACCAAAAACTGAAAGGGATCCAAGATGAATTAGTTAAAACAACTCCAACCTATGCTCAAGTAGCTCGTACAGAAACACCACAAGATTACATTTGAAAAAAAAAAACAAAATTTACATAAGAAGTTCACAATAGTGGCAACACCTATAAATGTGGAAGATAATACAAAAATGTATCAAACTATATCAAGCCAAGTTAAAAAGCTTAGGGACGAAGGAAAAAAAAGAAGATTAACAAAATTATAAATGCTAGGAAATCTGTAATAATAAAGACCCCTACAGAATCAGACATGGAATCTCTAAATGATGAGTTAGGCAGAGCAGAGGAACTCGCAAATATCAGCAAAATATTTATCCCCAAACCAAGAGCTCCTACAGTAGTAGTCAAAAATGTTAATAAACTTACAGAAACCGCTAATTTTACTAAAACAATCTGCAGTATGAACCCTGAATTAAACGAAATGGAAAATGATATCCATGTTCTGTTAGCATAAAATCGAACACGCCCCACCACAACATAGTTCTTAGGGATTCTCCAAAGGTTTACCAGATCCTTAAAAATATGAATAATAAATTAATACACTGACTTTGAACGCTAGTAAAGCAATGGCATAAATGCCTTCAATTTAATCCCAACCATAAATTGGCCGATTGTACTAACGTCGAGATATGCAAATTATGCGGCGCGCAAGGAATTCGTGATTGTTCAAAAATTTGCAATTGTTATAACTGTCTAAAACATCCTAAATTTAAAAACTCGCCGAATCATAGAGCTAATTCCTCGGACTGTCCTCTATACAAAATACAGATAGACAGAATTATCCAACGAACGAGATATCATCCAACCGCCAATTAGGCAAATTTCGCCGCATAAGTTTATTGTTTATTTAGTTTTATTATCATGCAGGGAAAAGGAATTAAATGCTTACAACAAAATGTAAGAAAAAGTATCTTGGCACTGAATGAGCTTTAAGCTGCAATAAAAGACAACCCACCAGATATCATCCTAATACAAGAACCTTATCTGATTGATAGAGATGTAATTTTCGATTTGGAATCTCAAATAGTGCATTCAACGACAGATGAACAAATTTACACTGCAACGATCTTTATGAACAAGAGTTTAAAATTTAATAAAATCAATAAATTCACAAACTCCTTTTGTACAACCACTTCTTTAAATTCAGCAAAATCAAATACTGTTATTGCAAACTTTTATATACATCCACATAGATTTAATGACACTCATCGAAAATTTATCCAAGAGCTTCTGGATACCTACAATCAACAACCTATTATACTATGTGGTGACTTCAATTCTAGACACCCAGTCTGGTTTGATCCGACGACAAACTCCAATGGTTTCAAACTCCACTCCATCATAGATGAACATAGCCTATTTATTCATAATCTTAAGATACCCACCTGCCGAAATTATAGCTTTATAGATCTTACGATTTCAAACAAAAAATCAATAAGTTTTGTACAAAACTGGAAGACGACTATATTGACGCACATTTCATATCACGTAGCAATAACCTTTGACATTTATCATAATTTTAACAGGCAAAGGACAGTTCAAAACTCAACATGGAAATTTATAGAAAAAGATGCTGATTGGAAAACATTTACCGAAATAATTTCAATACAAGATGTAGATAATGTTATCACCAAGATAAACCACGCGTCAAACATCAAAGATATTGACAACATTGTAAAGACTCTCACACAAATATTTAAAGAGGCAGCTTATATGTCACTAAATGTCAAAACAAGAAGCGGAAATCATAAAACAAATACATACTGGTGGGATGGGAAGCTGGAGAATATGAAAAACGATTTCCACTATATTAGAAATTTGTATTACCGAGATGGAAAGGTCCTTGAAAAGACCTATAAATCAATGAGAAATAAATATTTAAATCAAAGTAAAAATGCAAAAAGAGCGAGTTGGAGAATTTTTATAGAAGAAAGTCATTCAAATAACTCATTTGGTAATGCTTACAGGATTTTCAAGTCATTGAGATCGAAAAATAGAAATTTAGGATTACCACTAAAAGATAATTTACCAGATCATTTAAAAATCGACAAAATAAAAAGTTTAATGAACGATCTATTTCAGGATGATATTGGAGGTTTGGATAAAGATGATCATATTTTGATTAGAAATTATACGCCTAAATATAAAAATAAAAGTAGCGTTTATATCGAATCTAAGGAAATAGAGGAAACAATTTTAAAAACAAATATTAAATATTACATTAGTAACAATATGATTAGACAAGCTAAAATAAAAATAATTCCAATTCTGCATCAATTATTCAATAAATGTATAGAAATGGGATATTATCCGGATGAATGGAAAAAATCATTCTTAAAAATAATTCCAAAACCAGGCAAAACGAATTATGAAATAAATAAAAGTTATAGACCTATATCATTGACATCTAATCTCTCTAAAACATTTGAGAATATAATAAAAAAATAAATTAAGTAACTATTATTTAGAGAATAATTTATTGAGCTCAAGGCAGCATGGTTTTATGAAATCTAGATCAACAATTACTGGAATGGATAAAATTATAGAAACTATATTGAAACATAAACAAAAAGAATTGACTTCCTTGATAGCTATAGATATTGCGGGTGCATTCGATAATGCATGGTGGCCTGCTATTATGAAAAGAATGGATAATGATGATGTTCCCTCAGATTTAATACGGATCATAAAATCTTATTTGAATAATGAAAGGGAGGTGAAATATACATGCTAATCAGAAACTTTTTATAAGAAACTAACTAAAGGATGTCCACAGGGTGGACCTTTATCACCACTTCTATGGAATATTTTGCTAAATGATTTGTTGATAAATTTTGATTCAATGAATGCAGATATTATATGTTATGCAGACGACGTTACAATAATTTGCTGGAATAAGACTATTGAAGGACTAAAAACCGCAAGTGAATACACCTTAAATTATGTGATTCAATGGTGTAATAGAAATAAATTAACGATCAGTACAGAGAAAACTAATATGCTATACCTACATAACAGACAAAAAATACCTATTAAGGTTAATAACAATATAATAATGCCGTTCAAGCAAGTAAAAATTCTGGGAATGAAATTTTCTAATCATAAATGGAAAAACAAAGCTAACTTTACACCGCATGTTAATGATATTCTGTGTAAGGCAAGACGTATGAAAAATTTATTATGTTCACTAAGTGGCAATATGTGGGGTTTAGATACTCAAAAGAGGTTAACTTTATTTAAAACAATCATTAGGCCTGTACTTACATACGGTTCTGAAATTTGGTTCAAATATTTAAACAATCGTTGTAAACAAAAACTGAACTCCATGCAGTACCAAATCATTTTATGGGCAGTTAGAGCATTCAAAACCACTTCATCAAACTGTGTGCATAGCTTGGCAAAAATTCCACTCCTAACAGACTATATAGAATTCAGAATAATCAAATTTGATCTAGCTCAACTCTCCATTGAAGATCTAATTACATACGAACCCCATGCTCCAAGTATAGTCAAATCATTCTTACACGCAAAAATGAATGAAATTTTTGAGAATACTAATGAAATTTTCAGAAGCTTTTTCGTATTTGGAATTTCAAGATTTTTCCGTCCAAATTTTTATAATATCCAATTCATTACAGATCATGGCAATTTTGGGAAATTTTTGGCAACTATCGGCGCGGTGAAGGAACCAGGATGCTTCTGCGGAGGTGAAATTCAAGACGCGAGACATCTACTTCTGGAGTGCCCAATTTTCCGGGATTTTAGGGAAAATAGATTTGGTCGTATTGGACAGCTTGATGAATTTGTAGACAAAAAAGAAAAGTATAAAAATTTCGATCAATTTTGTAAATACATATAAAACTTTCTTTTGAATTGGAAAAAAGAGAAGGAATCTTAGAAAAAAAAAAAAAAAAGAACTGCGGTGCTTGCTCTGTGTGTTTTGCTTTGTTGTTTGTTTTTCTCTTTGGACAATTTTCTTTAGTTAATTTATGTAAAATAATGAATTGAACAGGATTGTTTATAGCCGAATTGCTGTAATACAGTGAATGGTATTGACGCAAATATCCCAGAGTTTGGGATATCGCGTTTCATGATGTTAATAAAATAATAATAATGTGAAAAAAATAATAGAAAAAAAATATGTGAAGAAAAATAAGTGTGACACATGAAGTAAAAAATGAAGAAAATTTTGGTATATACACTGGTGTCCAAAAAATAAGAAACTTTGGTTTTTTAATGATATGTTTCAAAATATACAACGCTAAAAGCTAAAAAGTAATTTAATTAGGTATTTTAAGTCGTAGAATATATTTATCGCAACCATTCGATTCGGTAAAATTGAAAATATGTAAAATTTTGCTTGTCTTTATAAGTGTGCTATTTGGCGTGTCGTTTACCCCATCTAAGAATTGTCCAATTATAATTTTATTTAATCCTTAGTTAATTATGAGTTTACGAAAAATTTAGCAGATGATTTAAAATGGAGAGCTGTTGGAAGAATAGAGGCAGGACAATCACAAGTTGAAGTAGCAAAATGGCTAAATGTGAATAAATCTGTGGTCAGCAAAATATGGAAACAGTTCATTGAGACAGGAACCATCAAAAGAAAAGAAGGTTCTGGTAGAAAAAGAAAAACAGCTACCTCTGAAGACCGTTATCTGGTCGTAACTGCCAAGCGCCATAGGGAGATGACAGCTATTCAACTCTCTAATGAACTCTCAAGTGCTACTGGAACGAGAATTTCAAGACAAACTGTTTACCGAAGGCTTCACGAAGGTGCTCTTTATGCAAGACGACCAATGGTCTGTATCCCTTTAACCTCTGCTCACAGGAGAGCTCGCTTGAATTGGTGCTTGGAACATCACGCCTGGACTCATGATCAGTGGGCCAATGTTCTCTTCAGTGACAAGTCAAGATTTAGTTTAAACACAGATTCTCGACGAGTTTTCATCTGGAGGGAGCCTGGAACCCGCTATCTCATCCCAGTAACATCAGGGAAATAGACAGTTTTAGAGGGGGCAGTTTCTTAGTCTGGGCTGGCATCAGTTCTAGCAGACGCACACCCCTCCACATTTTTTCTGGGGGCACTTTAACTGCCCAAAGGTACAGGGACGAGATCCTTGAGCCCTATCTAAGACCTTATAGAGATCAAATTGGTCACAATTTAATTTTTATGGACGATAATGTTCGTCCGCATAGGGCTAGGCTAGTCAATGAATATCTCCAGAGTGAGAATATTCGAAGGATGGATTGGCCAGCCAGATCTCCGGACCTGAATCCAATAGAGCATGTGTGGGATGCTCCTAGGGAGGCGTATTGGAGCTCGTCACCCCTCTCCCAGAACTCTCGTTGAGCTAAGAATTGCTCTATTGGAGGAGTGGGGTTTACTACCCCTGGACCTCCTCCAAAGCCTGGTAAACAGTATGAAGGCTCGCTGTGAGATCTTGATAGCTGTTAGAGGTGATCATACTCCCTATTGATATCTTATTTCTTTAAGATCTGGAACCTTAGCTTTGGGTATGTTGGTAATAATTTGCATATTTCATAATTTCAAATATTTGTTTTATTATTTTCATATAGCTAATCAAATTATCCATAGTTTAAACTATTTGTATACTAAATTTTATATTTGATAATAAATTAGCTTTTGAGAAATTTCAATATTGGTTAAGTTTCTTATTTTTTGGACACAAGTGTAGATTGCGATGTACTGTTTAGTATCTTTGGGGGAGATTGCTTAAAACTTTACAACTGAAAACTCTGTTAGTGTATTATTTCCATGGATAAATATACAGTTTAAATGAAATACAAGTACAGTTAAACCTGTCTATAGCGCCTCCCTCTCTATAACGCCCGATTTTAAATATGTCGTACGATTCGATTTAAAATTAAAAGTGACCTGTCTATAGCACCCTCTCTATAGCACCCTATTTTGGTGAGTCACAAGAGGGGGCGCTATAGACAGATTTAACTGTATATGTTTTTCAAAGCCTTGGTTAAAATTATTTATATTTTAAGCTCTACATGGCGTCAAATTGTGATAATATTTGACATGTTGTTTGATTGGCTTGTTTGCGATTTTGTGAAAGAGCATTGCTCGATGCAATAAAGATTTGTTATATGCTTCTACAGGCCCTATAGTAAGATGTCACAGTTCTTTTAAACACTCGTTTACTTGAGGCCGCGACACAATGTGAAAAAATAGTACAAATGTGACATTGTACTGGGATAAGATGCATAAATTATGAAAAAAAGGCATCTCTTTATCGTGCAACTGAAAGTTGCTGATGGCTTGCGCCATCTATCGGAATAAATATCAACTATTCTCGTTGATTTTTAATTTTTCCAGAATTGGACAAATACCCATTCTTGATTAATCAAGAAAAGCTAACCACGGACGTGTTTAAGAAAAGCTAACCAGATTTTCTTGATTAATCAAGAATGGGTATTTGGCCAATTCTGGAATAATTAAAAATCAACGAGAATAGTTTATATTTATTCCAATAGATGGCTCAAGCCATCAGCAACTTTCAGTTGCACGATAAGGAAATGTCTTTTTCTTTCATAACTCATTTACTTATTTATTTATTACCAGTTGCAAACAAGACACGCTATATCCGATCTGGATAATTGCGCGTGAAACTATTTACAATAATTGTAGTAGAGTAGGTAACTGAATTATCAAAAATAAAATAAACAATTAAGAAAAAGAGCATTGAATAAACATATCCATTAAACAAATAAGCAACAACATAAGCAGATAGAAGAAATCGTAAGGTAGTTATTTACAATATGTTAAGCAATGATGGAAGTTGATGAAGTTATCTGTAATAATTAGTATCGTGGAGAGAGAAAGTTGATCGGGTTGAGCTCTTCACAATGAGTTATATTCTAAAGTAACTTATTAATTATTTTACTCATTTACTTATTCTATACAAAGTGTACAAGAGGTCGGTGGACGAATGGTTAAAACCCTCGATTCCTGACAGCCATGAACTGGGATCGAATCCCATATTGAACACTTTATTTTAATATGTGAATAACCTTCAGATATTATCCATTGTTTGTTTTTTTATCCTTAGTAAACGTGGTACAGGCCATGATAATCATGGTGGGTAGAAGTAGGCGACTGCTTTTACTGTAAGTGCACCACATGTGAAAAGCAGTTCGACTTTGCACTTACAAATGTGCCAGAGCTCCGTTTGGTTACTTGCACTCGCTGGTGGGGTTGGACTTTTGCAAGAATCGGGACCATTGGAGCATTTAACAAAAAATTCAATTAGAAAAAGTGCCCATTGCGGGAATCGAACCCGGGTCGTAGCGGTCAAAAACCAACGGTTTATCCATTGTAAATAACATAAGCTAGGTTGATCTTTTTGAGCGTTATTTTGGAACAGGAGTAACAGGAGTCTAATATACGATAGTAGAGCGGTCTGGAGATTAAACTGGCTGAACAACTGGAAGGATTCTCCATTGATCAGCAATGTTTTCGGATCAACATGCCCTTCAACAGGAGAACTAGAAATACCATTCGCTAATTATACACACGCCGAAAAGGTCTCTAGGTTTCCTGTTGAAGGCATACTAGCCCGAAAAGCTTGAGAAATAAAAAATAGTTAAAAATGACCTGGACCTGTATTGTTTATTGATGGTGTAACAGTTAATAGAGATGCTAGAGCTGACTCTGTAATTCCTAATTCTATCGTTGACATCCCTAAGTACAGAAGCTCCAGGACAAGCAAGAAATGGAACGTGAGAATCAGTTAATGGACATAATCGAACAACTGAATGATTAAACTATCCTTAGGCCCCTATATAACCGAGGGACGACCATTAATGATGTCGCGGTCCTGTACCCCCATCTTAGGGAGAGTTTCCTCGCGGATACCTTACCTAAACACAAGATTATTCTTGTCAAGTTCCTCAACGCAGTCATCGCTGGGGATTCCATAACTCGCAAGTCTGAACTCAAGACGATTCTAAGCTCCTGATAGGATCCAGACGTCTCTTCGGAGAAGGCCTCGTCTGGTGTATATATTTTTCTCTACTATTTAAACTCTGTAAACTCTCTCTTGACTGTTAACTAGATGTCAATAAACCATTTTTAATTGTCAATTGTCCTAAGTACAGAAGATCCTCGCCAATGGATCGAATCTCTTGAGGAGATTGGCTTTCTCTACCACTGGGCTGAAGTGTGATCCTCAACCTGCAACCCTAAACCACATTATTGAGTGAAATACATATTCATCTCTGCCTTTACAATCTAACAAAATTAATAACCCTCCAGGGCCAAGTCTCTTATAACCACTCTTTATTTCTCTAGCTTTCGGGCAAACATGCCCTTCAACAGGAGAACTAGAAGTACCATTTCTAGCCAATTATACACACGCCGAAAAGGTCTCTAGGTCTTCTGTTGAAGGGCATACTGGCATTGGCTCATCCATGAGCTCTACTCATCCCCAGCAGACACCATCTCAAATTCTACAGGTTTGATATCATGATATTTTTGAGTGGGGATAAGAAAGAAGATAACTGGGCTGACTATGCCGTTTGGTATGCCGCCATGAACATGATGGGGAGTGCCAAGACCTTGTAGAACTTGTACAAATCTAGTTACACAAGTTGGGAGAGCATTAAAGTCCTCCTTATTTAGGATTTTTATTTGGATGCCAAAAAATAAGAATCGAGAATGAAACTAAACAGGATACAAGACTGGGGTAAACCAGCACACACACAATCAGGTTCGTAGAAGACATTCTTGTATTGTGAAACAAGGTTGACCCTCAAAATGGAAGAAGAAACCAAACATATTATTGGAGTGGATTGACAAATAATATTCATTTGCACACTTTATATATTTAAACACTCCTAAAACGACTAACGAACTTCTTGCCATTTGAGATAAGATTGACTCCTTTGAAAAGGATTATCGGTAACGTATTGGAAAATCTTGAATGCTAAATAATTGAAAAAATAAGATAGTTCGACCTTATCAACAATAACAATGGAAGAATGATCCGACTGTAACAAGACTCTACCAGAGCACTACAAAGCCCCAAGTCCCCCATCCCAGAAATTACCAAAACAACCCCCCAACCCAAGCCCTCTACACTAGACATCCTTACAATCCAAGTTTCGGATCAAACCTAACTCTCAGAAGAAACTCTACAATAAGAACCTAGAATATAACAAAAACCGGACGGAAGATGGAAGACCAAAGTGTAATAAGCTTGGACATGTGGCGCCTTATTGTAGAGTGAAGTTTATCAGAATTGTGGAAGAGGATCCCACAGCTCTGCACAAGATATGGTCAAAGAGAAATTCCAAATGAATGAAATATCAGAGAAATCAGGACCTCGGCTCTATAATGATGTATTCTTTTGAAAATAGAGCAATCCATAAATAAATCTTAAATAAAAATGCATAAATTGGATCAAAATATCATTTATTTTACCAATATTTCAGTTGACTGAACGCCAACCTTTATCAAGGTATTATAACATTTTTATGTGTGTCAACAACATGTTGACAATGTTGTTGACACACATTAATATGTTATAATACTATGATAAAGGTTGGCGTTCAGCCAACTGAAATATTGGTAAAATAAATGATATTTTGATCCAATATATGCCTTTTATTCAATGATGATGTATGTCATAGTATACACAAATATTCCTACACGGAAGAGATATTCCGCTCCGATGTCAGGCTCTCCTGGCACCGTCTTACAGGATCATCCCCACGCCCGAAGGCAACTGGCTGCGCATTCTACCGCAGATGTCAATGTCACCAAACTGTCCGTTCTCCCCCACACTGGAATACCGTTTTTGGTGCATGTTACCCTCACACATGGGCCATACTCTGCAGCTGGAGTCCACCCATCTTTCCCCAACTTTCCTCTGGAATCTTAGCCTTTCGAATACCTTGTGATCCATTTTACAATATCAAATATCGAGATTCAGTATAAACTCCATAGAAATCATTGTAAAATTACATCAATGAACTCTATTAACGAAGACTGATAATCCTCAAATATCGCGATAAATACGACATAAAGTCTTTAGCAATATTTGTAGAATTTTAATAATCAACTCTATCCCTCCACTTTTGATTTTCGATAATCACTATAATGGAAATAATCCTCTCACCAAAAATACTTTTTTTCTGAAAAAAATATTACTTCAATGGCCCCCGAATCTTGCAAAAGTCTTATTCCACCAGTAAGTTGAAGTAACCAAAAGGGATCTGTTGACATGTAAGTACAAAATTCAAACTGCTTTAAAACGCTGCTAATTTGAATGCCAGAAAGCACCTTCTGATAAATATTAGCATATGTTAACCTTTTGAACGATCAAAACAATAATTAAAAAGCATTACTACAATCAAACGTATTAAATATATACTTAATCCAAGCCTGATCCCACTAAAATATCCATATTAAGACCAAAAATTTATTGAGTAAATTTATAATATATTTTTCAGATATTATTTTACAATTACTGAACCTATGTTAAGAATATTTGAAAATTTCTCAAGAGTAATGTATAATCGTAATAATAATTATAAAATTGTAAAACAGTTCCAATTTTACACGATAGATGGCGCCACAGTGTTGTTGCTAGACATTACTACTGGTGCTACTAGACACTCAACTGGTTGTTTCAGATTTATCTTGCCTCGAATTCGAACCTCATTCTTATTAAACCTTTGACAACCTTAGTTTTTGGAGTTAGAGAAATTACACACTCTGACTAGAACATTAAAAATCTTAGAGTTAGGTAAATTGGGGGAGAATATTCCGACCACACCACCTGGATCCTTGGAATATTTGACCAAATTCTGGTCCAAGGTGACTAACGTGGCAACGGCATCCATTTTCCAATGAAGAGCACAGATAATTTAGAGAAATTTAACATTAATTTTAACGTATTTTTGCATATAATTAAAGACTTATTTCTGCACAGAACTCATACGGCAATGTGTAAAATTCGAAAAAGGAGGATAATTATAGCGTGTATTTCCCTTTTTTCTTTTTCGTTATCTTCTACTGACCTTATATTGTGACATAAAAATATTGGGGGGGACCTAGTTCATCAGTCGTGAACAATCATAGCGGTTCCGTCAGTTTAATCTACACCCCCACCCCACTTTTGCATGTATTAACAAGATATGAATAAAATTATGTTATATTATGTGTAAATACAAGTTTTTTTTTCTCCTGTAGAAGGGCGTCCATGCCTGAAAGCTAGAGAATAAAAAGGTTTTGAAAAGATACTTTTCCCTGGAGAAATGATATATTTTCACACAAAATTATGATAATTGTCTATAAGAGATTTCGATCTATCTCATTGATAGGGAGATTTCTACAGGAGTACAAACTGACAAAAGTTAACTTTTACGGGTTACCACACAAAAAAGGAATATACTAGGGCCTAAAGTAAATGTAACTTGATACACAGAAAAGCGTACACTCAAGAGTACAACACCAACAACAAGAAGGAAGTAAATGAAACTCACGATTGGTAAAAATAAAACAAAACAGTACTTTGACAGTATTTTGACTCAAAGTACTTATCTTTATTGTAGCATTGGTAGGGATCGGACTCGAGTGACACAGGGATGCGAAGAGATCCCCAGAGACGGAAAACCTTGTAGAAAAACACTTTCAGTGCCTCCACACCAATTCTCCTCGCTCTGGGTCCCTCTCGCATTCCCTTAGTCCCCTCTTATATACAGGTATGGCCACATTCGTCCAATGAGAAGGCGTGAGAGATTGGTTCACTAACAAACGAAGACAACATTCTTCCCGCTAAAAACTGATCAGAAAAAAACTGAAAATGTTTGTCAATATAATTTGACAAAACAATAATGAGACGCTGGTATCTAACGGTGTTTCATGATTGTTCATTTTGTGCTCTTGTAGAAGGATGAAAATGCCCGAAAGCTTGAAAATGCAATAAAAAATGAAATGAAATGAAACTCTAGAAACCTGATGTATTATTCAAATCATATATAAGAGCTTGTACATAGTAGTAGGCATATATATATATATGTTATATAAAATGTTTTTCAATTATATTTCATGGATTCAAATATTCTGTTTATATCTACCACTAGATGTCGGGACTTTCCCTATATAAAACGATTGTTGTTGTTTCTCG
This sequence comes from Cordylochernes scorpioides, assembly GCA_030710605.1. Lineage (NCBI taxonomy): Eukaryota > Metazoa > Arthropoda > Arachnida > Pseudoscorpiones > Chernetidae > Cordylochernes > Cordylochernes scorpioides. The sequence goes on along the minus strand of CP092885.1, from coordinate 3,890,964 downwards.
ATGGCCGGCTCAAACCTTTTGTATATTATGTAAATAAGTTTTTCTTTTTTTTATTCTTACGCCTTAAGTCAGGCACACCTTTCTCAAATTATGTTTTATATATTCGATAAGCTCAATTAAAGCTATTTATAATCCTCACATTTTTATTATACTTTCAACTGCATTGACATAGCATAATCCCCGAGATAATCAAAAATCAGAAGAAGATCTTTTTATTACATAATAATCATTTTTATATAATATATATATTCAAAAAAAAAATCATATATTGGATTTATAATTATTTTATTATTCCAATATTTCGAGGGGCAACTCGCCTCTCTTTATCGATGATGTTTGTGTTTTTTTTTTTTTTTACTAAAACATATGAGCACGCGTACACCACTCTCGTTCATATATTTATACTAGCCGAATGACCCGGGCAACGCCCGTGTTTTACCAGATTGAATGTTTTTATTCAAATACTATTTGTTACAATTATAAATTGGCGCCTTAAATAAATGCATATATTAGTTAATAACTATAGCCTATGTGCTTTATCTGTCTACGTACTGTTGGCTTCCGTAGGCGTCTCTTACTGGGAAAAAAAAGAGAGGATTCCATTTAGTTATTAACTAATATATGCATTTATTTAAGGAGCGACCCGCTCCAACACAATAGTTACATAAACGAAAAAGCGAGTGGGGGGGGGGGCATGATGGGGGGGGGGGCAAAGGTGGCGTGACCGTAGCCAATCAATAGGAGAGCGCCATTCCAAAAAAAAAAAGCAAACGGTGACAGAGATGAAAACTGAAGAATTAAGAGATGAAGAACGCATGACGCTCGTAACTGTATATTGGATGTTTTAAAATAAGTATTTTCTGATTTTGATTATCTTGAGGATTATGCTAGGGTAATGCAGTCGTGTTTCTATATGCAATCTTGAAAGTATAAAACTAAAATTAGTCGGTAATTGATCATGATCAGAGATTGCTTTAATTGAGCTAAAGGAATATATAAAACAAACATAATTTGATAAAAGTACTACGTGGCTTAAGGCGTAAGAACAAAAAATAAACTTATTTAGATAATTTACAAAAGTTTGAGCCAGCCATCGGGAAAGAAAATATCTTTATTTGCGGGGCTACTAACCAAAATTATTTATTTTTAAGCCCCAAAGGCGATCGGGAAACAAAAACAATGAGTTTTTATAGGGGAAGCGTGACCTCATTACGATTTAACAGAGTATTTGAATCTATGAAATATGAATTTTAATATAACATATATATATATAATTTAAAATGGTGAAAACTGTGCACTTTTGCATGTATTGACAAGCTGTAAATTAAACAATGTTAATTGTCTATAAAAGATTTAAATCTTTGCATTACTATGGAGTTATCTAGTTGCAAAGGTAGTGAGTGATATTCCTACAAAGTAGATGTCCAACAATGGCTTCTTCCTTCGTTATTTCCGGGTTCCACTGGAGGAAAGACATCTTCTACTTCCTGCAGATGACAGATATCATCTAACTTAACCTAACCTTTATCACACTCTTATTGGAGGTCGCTTCTTTCGTAGGAAATTGCTCTAGTATGATTATCAGATCCATTTAGATATCATTTCTTCTAACCTTTTACAGAACTATATAGTTATGTGTGATACTCTCTCGTTGTGAATTCCTGGAATAAACTGATTTTTTCTCATTTTTTGACCGTTTGTCAAACATAGCAGTTTTAATCTTCTCAGTTATGCGGGAAAAATTTTGTTTATTTGTTAAGTGAACTAATCTCCCACGTCATTGGACCAATGTGGCCATGTTTGTATATAAAAGAGGGTTGAAACGGGATGCGAGGAGTCGTGGAGTGGTGTTCGAGTGGAGACGCTTAAAGCGTTCTCTGTGTGCTTGTCTGGTGATTCTCCTCGCATAACTGTGAAACCCCGGTCCGCTCCTTATCAACGCTGCAAATAAAAGATAAGTGCTGTTTTTATTTTATTTAACAAATCGTGTTTTTTTTTTACCCCTTTTTGTTGTTTGTGTTGTACTCTTGAGTGTACGTTTTTCTGTGTTTAAGTAACTCTTACTGTAGGCCCTAGTTATTGTTTTTGTGCGATACCCCTAAAAGAAACCTTTGTCACGTTGACTGAAAAAGTTTTCCACATGTATATTCTATATTGGTGAACATATGACATTAAAATTCGTCTCAATTCCTTTTTAGGTAAATTCAAGTGTTATTACAAAGTCTATTTTACTATCAACGCGTCATTGACGATTTTCTGATTCCATCCAATTCTGATCAATGAATATGTAATCTTTATTCAAATTTTTTATCTTGAAAATTATGTTTTTATACGATTAAAAGTAAAAAAATAAACATTTAATGCGTTGTATTTCAAACTCTTTATCAATATTCTCGCAAATCAAATTTTATAGAATTTTAAAGCGCTGTTTTCATTCATTTTAATATTAATTTATTTAATATGGATTTCACGTGTTATAGAAGTTAAAAGGGATTCTTGATGAGATATCCTTAAAGAAAACGGCTGTTTATCAATGGTATAATCATTTCAAAGTGGGATAAAACTCTCAATCTAAAATAATTCACGAGTTTTAAGAACTATAAATGAAATAATATTGTATCAAAATATTCAGAAACATTAAGGAAAATAGTGCTGAAATATATATGTTTATTTTTACTCATCCTTTTGTTAGTCTAATTTAGACAATATCTTGTAGATTGTGCTCATAAAGAAGTTCAAGAACTCTTCTTGGTTCTCTGTACAGGGATCCTTTGTCCTTTCCAATAAAATTTAGTATATGTTGGGGAGTGGCCTCTTCGGTTTTGCACTTAGTGCACATGGGAAAGCTTTTGACTCTTTCTTTATAGACTAGAGGGCGCAGGTGACCAGATTTCCATTTGGCCAACTGTGTCGACTTTCTTGCTGAAATATTGGAAAGCTGGAACTTTTGATTAAAACAATTCTTTCGATGAATTTTTTTTACAATTGTACTTTTTAGGGAATGATTTAATCCCATTGAAAGAATCGTTTCCAATATTTCAGCATTATTTTCCATAATTTTGCTAAATATTTTATTACTCCATATATATTCTTTTATTCATAGTTTATACAACTCGTGAATTATTTTAGATTGAGTTTTATCCTTTTTTGAAATGATTATACCATTGATAAACAGCCGTTTTCTTTAAGGTTGTCTCATCAATAATGTCTTTTAACTTCTATAACACGTGAAATTCATATTTAAAAAATGAATGAAAAAGCGCTTTGAAATCTTATAAAATTTGATTTGTTAGAATATTAATAAAGAGAGTTTGAATAACAACGCAGCAAGAGTTTCTTATTTACACCATACCTCGCTTTGCGTCGGGGTCACGTTCCAAAAAAACACGACGCAAATTAAAACGACGCAAAGTGGAAATATGTGAAGGCGCAATCAAAAACAAAGGTGTTGCCATATTTTAGGAAAAAAAATCAAAAAAAAAAAAAAATTGAAGACTCGAATCCAAAACAACGCAACTTCAAAAATCTAACGATGCACAGTGAAAATCAGTAAAAATTAAGCAGCGACGCAACTTCGAAAAAAACGCAAAACGAAACGACGCAAAGCGAGGTATTGGTGTACTTTATAATTGTATAAAAACATAATTTTCAAGATAAAATCATCTGAATAAAGATTACTATTCATTGACCAGAATTGGATGGAATAAAAAAATCGGCAATTATTCTTCAATAGCAAACAATATTTTGTAATAATAAAGTTATGCGGTGAAACTTTAAGTGTTGTTTTATAATCATACGCCGCAGTCCTTTATAATGTATTATAAATTCGTTTTTGATCATGTAACAACGGATAAGAGGCACATTTTCACCATCGCCAAATATGTAATGTACAAATTCTGGATAAACATCGATTTTAACCATGACTACAACATGGACTCACTTTTAGAGGCTCATGTCTGATGTATGGTGTAAATATCTCAATGTCTTCATCTTTACTTGATAAACTGAAACTTTGACTCATGTAAAACTGACTTTACTATGTGTATATAGCCATTGTTCTTATGTAAATACTAGCGGACGTACCCGGCTTCGCCCGAGGTTTTACCCGAGTAAAGGTTTGTCTAACGAACATTTGCCCGTGTTTTACCCGAGTAAAGGTTTGTCTAACGAATCTCTCGATAAAGTGAACATTTTTTCCCGGTCCCTTGAAAAATACTCGATAAGTTGAATAAATTCAATATTAATCGGTACCCGAGTAAAGGTCTGTCTAACGAACATTTGTTAAAACAATTCTCTATATACTTATAAAAAGAAATAGATATATTTTGATAATTTGAAACTGATAAAGTGATCATTTTTTCCCGGTCCCTGTGTGCCGTGTCATTCTGAATTTTGTCTTTCCTAATTTTCTACATTACAAAATCATCGTTTTATCTAGTGAACATTTTTTCCCGGTCCCTTGAAAAATACTCGATAAGGCTGAATAAATTCATGGTCGTTTATGGAAGATGGACGAAGTTCCCGGAGGTCATCTTGGGCAAGCTCCCGCGAGGCTTTTTTTCTTGTCTACTTGGCATAGCTGTGTCACCAACTCTGCCCTGATTGGTCGGTGGGTACTTTGACTGTCGGCCGGCGGCCGGGCGAATCCATTCTCGCACGGGGTCTGCCCCACTCCAAACTTTTGGCAAAGCACTTTCTAATATTAAAGATTATTGTCTTAAATAATCTTTAAGAACAAAAAGTATAATAATTGAACGATAGGGAATTATAGTAAATAATTATACTAAACTAAATGATGTAAAAATAATTATACATGAAATTTGAAATAAGTTTTAGAAAAGTTATCGTTAAGTCCACGGGAAAAGATGTAGCCAAAACAAATAGGTTTTTAACAGTGACACGTGAGCACCCGCCTCTAGACGCGCTCCTCTCTCCTAACATTACTCCCCCTCTTGAAAAAGCCTATCTCCGTCTCAATGGTGGCGCTGCTTGCGAGTTAAAGCTACAAATCTGCAAATAACTCTAAGGATATTCAAGATATTAAAGAAATTATTTTTCGTAAACCTTTCCGGGGATATACCTAATAATATCCCAAAATTTCACGGCGATTGGATGTATGGTTTTTGAATCCATAGAGGACACACACACAGACATTCATTTTTATATATATATAGACTACTATGTAAGCAATGCCAGGTAGTTAATGTCTGAATAAAGAATTTTAAAAGCTTAGTTCGATATACTTTATTGCCAGGAGTTGTTAATGGAATGTGAAACAAGGTACACTTAGATGTACTTGTCTCAAATATTCGCCATCAGAAGGATCCTCCTTGTCTATGGCCGGCTGACGTCCAGGTCAGGCAAGCTTCTCCTGGCACCGTCTTGTAGGATCATCCACACTCCAGGAGGCAACTCGCCGCAGATGTCACCAGACTCTGTCCTCCCCCACACACTAATGCCCTTTTGGCGCCTGACACATGACCATCCCCTACAGCTGAAGTTCAACCATCTTCTTCCAACTTTACTCTGGAATCTTGGTTTCTCGGATAGCTTTTCATCCATTTTACAATATTCATTTACCAAAAGAGGCACATTAAAATGCATTAGAACAATAAACTTTTGTTTATCATCACAGTGTGACAGAATATGTATCCTCAACAGTACATACTGGGGTGAATAGTGAGTAGTGATGTATTTTTGAAAAGGGAGATTGAGATTGAAACACTTTTTATTGACATCTTGTCAATTAGGTTTTACAAAATAAATGAAGAATAATGGAAATATTTACAATGAATTATGAGTAAGGAAGGCTCCACCATCTTGATAGGGTCCTCCTCCAGACCAGGTCTTCTTGGACCCTCCGCAACTCCAGGGTCAGGAAGCTTTTTAAAAGGGAGATGGACTTCTCGATATAAACAAACCAAACTTGGTTTACTCTTAAAGCTTTAATTAATTCACAATAAAATTCAGTTTGGAACAAAAATTTTTGAAAAAGAGTTACTATATTAGCTCTCCTATCTTGAATTAAGAGTTTTCTTAGCTGAAGTTCGAATATAAACAAAATTTTAAAAATCTTTAAAAGTAGTCACACTCTCCTTTCTATTATTTCACATACCCTAATCAGACTTTGTACAAGCCATGATGGGTGGGTAGTTAGCGAATGCATTTACTGTAAATTTTGACTTCCAAACTGAAATAATGTAATATATTTTTCTCTCAGTATATAATAAGTATTAAAAATATGTATAGAATAATGTGTATATAAAAATTGCATTTATTATTAAGTTGTTAACGTGAAAATCCTGTTAAAGGACTGACAAGTCCGAAAGCTTAAAAATAAAAAGTTACACAAGAAACTTAACCCTGGAAGCTTTACTTATTTTATAATTTGCTGTAAATACAGCACATTTCTACTCATTTATAAAGCAGTTAAACCTTTTTACTTATAAGTGTATCAAAGCTCTGTTTTCTTACTTGCACTTATTTATGAGGTTGGTTTTCTTTAAGAATCTGGGACCATTGAAGGAATTTCTAATTTAAAAACATTGCACAATGCGCAGGATTCGATCCCGGGTAATCGATGTCTAAAGTCGACGGTTTATGCCACTTTTTCATCCTTGATAACTCCACCTTTGCCGGTCCCAAGCCCGGATGAAAAAGGAGGAGGGGGAGCAGTAACAAGCTCACTAAAAAACCTGGGCTCAGCTGGTCCGGCTGATAGTACCCTGTAAGGGCTCCTAATACAGGGATACAGGATGAGCAGCGTTTGTACTCCATGTTAGGAGAGGCTGCACATGGCATCTGTTCCTCATGTCAGAGGCGGCCATTTCTTTTGGAGCTAAGTCGTCTGCCACTTAGTAGTGCTCCCAGTCTTAATGACAAAGGCAGACGTATTTTACTTCACCCAATCATAATGGTTGATATTTCTAAATGTGTGTAATATGTAATTATCTCCCAGAACTCCAGCAGAATGGCTGTTGCGAGATTGGCTGAGGGGGAGATATTGAGCTATTACACGAACTGATGAATTCCTTCGATATATCTTGTGGCTACTTGGCTGGGAAACACCAGCTTAATGCTGATGATGGGAAAGTCGATTCCAAAACTTATCATTTAAGATGAATCTAACTGGAAGGCCTTCTCAATCAACAACAACAACAAAAAGGCCTTTATTAGGGCCCATTGCCCTGTATGGATTCGCCATACAACAACAAAATAATCCAGTAATTTTTTTCCTCCCTTTCCCCATGTGCACGTGAGCCATCTGTTCTAAAACTTTCCCCACTACCTCTTTTGTGTATGAATCTATTTACAATTGATCTGTAGAAATTATAGAGTTCTATTGCAATATTTTTCTTTTCTGAAATAGTTCTCAGCGTCTTCAGTGGGTTGCTAAATCTCCAGGAGGTGTTTTTAAGAGTGTCTTCTCAATCAGGATGCTCCAATTCAATACAATAACCCCTTTTGTTAATATTGTGTACAAATATCAGACCTCCAGGGAAAAGTATCTTTTCAAAACACGTTTCAATCTCTAACTTTGGGGCATGAACGTCCTTCTACCATCGATACATTATGCCATGTTTTCTCGTGTAGAAGGGCGTTCGTGCCCGAAAGTTAGAGATTAAAAAAGTTTTTAAAATATACTTTTTCCTGGAGGTCTGGTATTTTTGCTCAAAATCATCCAAGTTGATCTATTGCCATAGTCTTGTGGTAAGACTTAGTTGTCTGGGTTTAGTTGGTTCATTCTTTGAAGTTTTTCATAGCTTTTGGTTTCCATGCTTTTCACATGTGTAGACATGTGGTGCGCTTACAGTAAAAGCAGTCGCTAACTACCCACCATGATTATCATGGCCTGTACCACGTGTACTAGGGATAAGCAAAAAAAAAGGGTTTTCATAGGGAAAACAATGCGGTAGCTCCACCTTGCCTTCTACATGCATATGTCATTTATCTAATAATAGCTTCATTCTTCTTTATAAAGTTATCCCAAAAGTTCGTAAACACAAAAAATTGAAATACCAATATTATTCGCCGTTATGTGTATTGTCTTTGTATTGCCACGTGGAGAATTAGGGAAAACCAACTTCGGGATGAGACAGCAATTTATTTCAGGCAAGAACAAACTATGAATGATAAACAAGAGATAAGCAAAGAGGGAAGTTTACAGAGTAGCAAAATATAAACATCAAAAATGATACTCTGTTAAACAATTAATACATACTTTGCGACAGTATTATGTATAAAGTAATTGTATTATGTATTATTATGTATATTCGCCGTAATAATATTATTCGCCAAGTAATAAGAAAAAAAAAACGAAATTTTGGGACAACCTCATATAATCCATTTTCAGCTATAAGGATAAGTCCTCTTCCATAACAGAATGGAGTTGGAGACTTATCTCTTCTCTTCTGGCTTAGCCTTAGCTCTGGATGTTGTCCATCTTTCATCATGGTCCCAGATTCATACAGAAGTTCAACTCCACCAATAAGTGCAAGTATAATCAAACTGAATTTTGATACACTTATAAGTAAAAAGATTCAACTGCTCTCTTCATGTTTAGACATGTGTTGTATTTACAGTAAATGCATTCACTAACTACCCACCATGATTATCATTACTTGTACCACGTGTACTTAGGATAAGTAAAAAATAGAGAGAGTGTGATTACTTTAAAGCCTACGTTGAAAAAAATTTATTGACAACACAAATCAATGGTAGGAGAGAATAAAATACTAAGTTACAGTACCGGCTTGGCATACTTTGATAAAGAGTAAAATAAAATAACAATAATAAACTGGCGAAACCGCTGGGAGGGTTTACCAATGATGAGCCAGGCCCTCCCATTATTTTTTTTTCTATTGCAGTAAGGGCACTAGAAATTGTTTATTTATTTAAAAAGAATCATACGCATCTATAATAGTTTCCAATTTTGATAACAGATGGCGCGCTAATGCATCATAAAATAATAACTTTAATTTTTCAAAAAGGTTACAAGTTTTTCTCTAAAAGGTGTAATGAATAGTCAGTCTATTTACATATTTTTTATTTACAACTTATAATAACATTAAAAGAAAACAAAGATACTTGCTATCTTGGCTTCTGGTCAATGCTGTGGCCCTCACAGATAGGGTCCCCTGATGTCCTACAGCTCTCTCTCCATAATATAATAATAATAATAACAAAGAAAGTGTTAATATAAACAATTATATTGAAATATTATAAACTCAAAAGGAGCTTCTATAGAACATGTTTATTTATCTAGAAATCGAACGAAATCGTTCTTTAACGGGCGTAAAGACAATCATTGTTTTTACGTCCGAACGATGTCGTTCGAAGGCTAGCAAAATAAACATGTTCTATAGAAGAAGCTCCTTTTGAGTTTATAATCTTTCAATATAGTTATGGTATTCGAAATTTGATGTTTACATAACTAATTATGTGAAAAAATAGTACAAATGTGATATTGTACTGAGATAAGGTTCATAAATTATGAAAAAGGCATCTCCTTATCGTGCAACTTGCACCACGCTGATGAGGGCCAACAGCCCGAAACGCGTCCGTCGTTAGTTTTTCTTGATTAATCAAGAATGGGTATTTGGCCAATTCTGGAATAATTAAAAATCAACGAGATTAGTTGATATTTATTCCGATAGATGGCGCAAGCCATCAGCAACTTTCAGTTGCACGATAAGGAGATGCCTTTTTTCATAATAACTAATTATGTTCCATCTAGGAAGCTCTTCCAAAAATGAAGAGACGTCTTCCATACAATCAGAGGATCCTGACGTAGATACACCGGTTGTTGGAGATTTTCTCTTCCTAGAATATTAACCGTATAGTTATACAATTATCACACTTTCCAGTACTTTGGAGGACGATAACATATCTAACTTGAATGTTTAACATAGCAGTAAACAGCTTTAAGGTGGGGATAAAGAATGAGTCAAAACACCAGTTTTAGAGCAAATACAGTTTTTGCCTTTTGTCCTAATATTCTAAAACTGGTGTTGGGACTCATTTGTGTCAAATTATTATTAGAAGATATATGCAACTTAAAATATCAGATATGGAAGTTGAAACTTGAAATGCCTTTACCAACGTAGGGCATGGCCTAGACAATGACACCTTAATCATCCTGACGTCTGCCAAGACACATATCTATAGGTACTTTCGCGGTGTGGAACTGAGGAGTGAAGACCTTGTCTCCAGGAGAACTCTCTCAAGGTGGGGAAGCCTTCCTTGCTGAAGACATTTGTACACAACTATATATATATTCCCCTACACTTTATATGCCCTTTTACTATATTTTCCACCTTTGTAAAATTTGATTAAAAGAATTAATAAAACTGTTTAAATTGTCAAAAAAAAATGTCTACCAACGTAGGTTTGAATCTTCGTTAATTACTTCTATCTCAAATGTAATAAACAAAGAGTTAAACCTTGACTAAATATAGTTTGAGAGGTGAAAACTATGAATATATAAATGTTTTGAAGACACCGAAATATTTTCACGAAAATATCAAAAAAATAGATTTTGAATATTAAAAGAAAAGAAGGTTCTTATTCCCTTACAAAATTACATTGTGAATTTCACTCATACCTGAAATCAAGAAAGAAGAAATACTTAGGCACGAAAGGTTTTATTTTCTAGATGTTTCAACAAAATTTATTTTTCTGGTGGCTGAAATGTCTCATATTTTAAGAACTATGATTTCCAAGCAACTTCTATCTTCAAGATGAAATCAATAAATTACTGGTTAAAAACGAGATTTACGATTGATATAAAAAAAAATATCAAAGAGATTTGCTAGCTAACCAAATTGTTGCTTGCACAAAATTCTTTGTTAGAAATCAGACGAGACTCAGGCTGACAAAGAACGCCACTAAGTTCTGGTCCAATGGTCCTGGTTGACAATAGCAGGTTTATAATCCTGGATGTCACTTAGTGTCACTCAAACAGTTGGATAATGACAGGTTGTGTGGTTTCCTTGACCTCTTTGTCATCTTATAGCTTGAACTAGCAAGAAACCACTTGTATAACCTATATATATTTGAAATATAATCTTCTTCTCTTTCCTTCTTTCTTATCTCCACTCAATCACACTAAGGTATCAAGCTTGTAAAGTTTGAGATTTTTGAACTCCGCCTTTGCCGGTCCCAAGCCCGGATGAAAAAGGAGGAGGGGGAGCAGTAACAATCTTATTAAAAAAACCTGGGCTCAGCTGGCCCGGCTGATAGTACCCTGTAAGGGCTCCTAATCCAGGGATACAGGATGAGCAGCGTTTGTACTCCATGTTAGGAGCGCCTGTACATGGCGTCTGTTCCTCATGTCAGAGGCGGCCATTTCTTTTGGAGCTAAGTCGGCCTACCACTGAGTAGTGCTCCCAGTCTTAATGACAAAGGCAGACGCATTTTACTTTACCCAGTCATGATGGTTGTCAAGTCTCCCCACTATGAAATATAATAATGCTAGTATAGCTTGAACTAACAAGAAAACAACAAAAATCTTTATTAAGACCTTTCAGTCTTATGCAGATTCTCCAAGCAGAAATGTAGGATACATACAGGAAAGAGTACCTTCACTAGCAAGAAAACACTATTTAACCAATTTATATTCGAAATATGATAACGCTAGTATATAGCAAATGAAAACATTAAGACGCGCGAATGCTTTTTTCACATATAAATCAAATTTCTACTGTTCTTACAGCGAAGAAAAAAAGCCAACTATCTTTCAACTTCATCAAGGGAATTGCAGTCTGAGATTCTGGCCTCTAATTATGTACAAACTTTGCTAAAATCTACGCAAATCATTAAGATATATATTTGAAATAAAGAAGGCATCTCCTGACCACGAGCACATGTGCTTTTTAGATGGCAGAGCCCCATTTAGTGGAGCAAAAATAAACTTAACGTTTATTTAGCTTGCTCCGTGATATTCGGCCAACCCAATTTCTTGATAAATCAAGAAAAGCCATCCACGAACGCGTTTCGCGCTGTTGGCGCTCGTTAGCGTGGTCAAAAGCACATGTGCTCGAGGTCAGGAAATGCCTTCTTTATTTTTAATATCAACACATGACCCACTTATCTTTTTTTTTCTATTATTTTTTCATAAGATATATATGTACAGAGTGAAAAGTTTGATAAATATCTAAACTACAAGGAATTTCTAAAATAAATTAAATTATAACTCAACCTTTAAATGATTGTCAATCCTTCCAACAAAGAACACTCAGGGAAAATACTTGTGGAAGTTCAATATTTTTATGTCGCTAGTGACCTGGTTTATGTTACACTTGGTAATCTCATGTATCTTTGATAAAGGTCACTGTAATATCTTTCAGAGTTATTGTCTGAATCCCGATATACATGCTAAAAGGTATAACTCCTTTAGTTTTGTCCTTGAGTGTGTCTTTCAGAGTTATTGTCTGAATCCCGATATGCATGCTAAAAGGTACAACTTCCTTTAATTTTGTCCATGAGTGTATCTTTCAGAGTTATTGTCTGAATACCGATATACATGCTTAAAGGTGCAACTTCCTTAAGTTTTGTCCATGAGTGTATCTTTCAGAGTTATTGTCTGAATCCCGATATACATGCTAGAAGATACAACTTCCTTAAGTTTTGTCCATGAGTGTAATACAAACTGATAATGATTTTCGAATTTTTGATCACCGCTGAAGAAATTGGCTTAACTTGATATTGAACACAAAATTATTTGAACTATCATTCGAATAACATAAAAATCAGTTTTATATCGTCTGTTTGAAAATAATAGCACATTTTAAAAAGGTAACGAAATTTCCTGGGTATTGGTATTTATCGTAGTAGGAATACGGTAAAAATGACGGACTAAAAGGATGATGCATGGATGAAGTTTGAAATAAAAAATGGCGGAGGTATTAACCCGTTGTCTGCACTGTAATGGAGGAAGACATGTTTCTAATGAAGTCCTCGGGCATTTCTGACCATCAATTAGCCATTATATCGGCCAAACACGGGTGACTCATTCGGCATGGTTCCATTTTTGGCCAAGGTAACTGCATCTGAGGATTTTTTTGGCTATGAAAAGATTTTACCTTTGTAAAATCACTCCGTTCTTCATCAACAACTTTGAGTATTTTACTGGGATGGTACCTAAGAGATGTCTCTTTTGGTTCATGAATACCATTTTCCCAAAATTTCATGTTTCATATGTGCTTATAACCTTCGTAAAGATAGAGGCTGCCTGGCCGGCAATCATAGTTCTTGAAAATGAAGATACTTCAGCCAGTAAATCTTTTATTATCTCGACGTTTCGACAAAAATCTTTTGTCCTCGTCAGGAGCAAACAAAAATTAAAACATTTGGCAAGGTGTTTAAAATCATTCTATAACCTTATTTAATTTAATTTTAAAATATTCTATTCGTATATGTTTGAAATTTTATATAAATTTTAATAGAAACCTGGGGTGGGTGGTGAACTTTTTAATTGATAAATATGAAACTCAAAACTATTATAGACGCGTATGATTCTTTTTTTTAAATAAAACAATTTCTACTGTTCTTACTGGAATGGAAAAATTAATGGTAGGACCTGGCTCATTTTTGGCTTCATTTCATTTTTGGATCTTCCTTTTATAGTGATACTGAAGCTAGAATCTTTGAATGGGTATTTTAGATTAACTATGGACATAAGCTTTGAGGACAGGAGACCTATAGTTTTATAACTAATAGTTTTGAATTTTGATAACAGATGGCGCGCTATTGCATCAAAATACAAAACTGCTACTATAATCTAAGGAATACATTGTTGCACCTTGACAAAGGTTAATGTTTACCAATTATTTTATTTTTAAAGCGCTATATCCCGCAAGGGATACTTGCGCCAAACAAGGAGAAAGGTTTATTTACATAAGTTATTTACATTATTCAACGCATGAAAACATTAGAGATCCAGATTTTGTAGTAAGTTTGGAATGTATTTACAAAATGAATTGAACTTTAAATATGATTTTTTATCGGAAATCAAATCGTTAAGTTCACAAACAACTAGTTCATTCTTCATTCTATAATCTTGAAATGCTGGGCACACAATCGATCAGTAGATAAATAAAGGTTAATGTTCAGCCAACTGAAATATTGATAAGTACATAATTATCAATCCAAATATTTGACATTTAATTATAATAACCATAAGTTGATTTGGAATTTCTATCTATGAATATTCGGGAACACAAATCAACTTTGAATTGTAATTGAGGATTCAACCCTTTATAGAATTCTTTGAAATTTGCAAAAACAAATATAATGGCTGAAGTCACTTTCTGTTGATTATAAAAATAATTTTCTGTTTTTTTTTTTAAAGCTACTCACACATGGAATATATTCGTTGTGAGATAATAAACCAATTTTAATTTATTTATTGTTGATCCAAAGTTTTTAAAAGAAACAAATTCCTTAATAAAAGAAAGGCCAAAAGATTCTAAAACGTCGGAGTCGAAAACAAATACGTTAAAATTGATTATTGAATCAAGATATTCTTTCTACAAGAAACTTCTGATGATGCATCTAAATTGCAAGATACACAAATACTCTTTTAAAATACTGATTTAGACATTTTAAAATCGATTATTCTCTGAATTTTTAAATTTTAATTTGATTCTGAAATAGAATCAGCGTTTGTACCCTTACCTCAATCAATCAATTTCTTCAATTTGTGCATCAATAGAGGAAGAGGGGCGATGTACCATCCCACGGTTCTGTAGAATCAATCAATTAGAAAGGTTCTGTGAAAGTTTTCAAATGAGATCTACAAACAATTTGACAGTATTCAATCATCGACATAAAAGGTCAGGCTTATGGTGACTCATAGGTTTGGTGGAGAGGCGTAAAATCAACTATATTCACATGTTTAAGAAAATGCAAACTACTCAAATCGTATTTCTCTTTTTTCGTTTGTTAATGCAGTTACCTTGGCCAAAAAGAGAACCATGCCGAATGAGTCACCCGTGTTTGGCCGATATAACGGCTAATTGATGGGCAGAAATGCCCGAGGACTTCATCAGAAACATGTCTTCCTCCATTACAGTGTAGACAACGGGTTAATACTTCCGCCATTTTTTCTTTCAAACTTCATCCATATATCGTTCTCTTAGTCCCTGATTTTAATCACGTTCTTACAATAACGAACAAAATAACAGAAATCGACAAAAGTATACTATTACGGATTAACACACAATGTGCAATTTCCTAGAGCCTAAAATAAGATTAACTTAAACACAGAAAAGCGTACACTCAATAGTAAAACGACAAAACGAAGTAGATATAAACTCACGATTTGTTATATATAAAAAAGAGTTATATTATGATGCATTAGCGCGCCATCTGTTATCAAAATTCGAAACTATTATAGACGTGTATGAGTCTTTTTTAAAAATAAACAATTTCTACTGTCCTTACTGCAATTTAAATCCCATTAATTTTTCCATTGCAGTAAGGACAGTAGAAATTGTTTATTTTAAAAAAGAATCATACGCGTCTATAATAGTTTCGAATTTTGATTAAACAAAACAGTACTTATTTTTTATTGTAGCGTTGGTAGGGATCGGAACGTGTTCACACAGGTATGTGAGGAGATCACCAGACAAGCAAACAGAGAACACTTTAAACGTTTGGCTCAACAGTGATCAATCTGAGGTTTCACCAGTTTATTCTAACGCTTTACTATTGAATTGGGCTGATTTTACTTTGATATATTATAAAATAAATGAAGATTCCAGGATACAACTTTAACAAACTTTTATGTCTAAAAAAACATTCCAAAATATTTGAAACTCTCCATATATCTTTCTGTCGGCGCATAATTATTGTGGTCTTTTAAACTCGTCTTTTTTCATTAAAGAAATTAGGGATTTGTTTAATTATTTAAATGATAATCTCTCTCTACAGATAATGAAAACGTATATAAAAAGCATATCCATTTTTGTTTTATCTTTTACCATTTTGAGAAAGGTTGAATTGTAGAATAGTCTTCTCACGATCTCAAGGAACCTTTTGGCCAAAGAACAATCAGTCAAGTTGGAATGGACGAACATAGCAGATGAAGACAGAAGAGGTTGACCTTCAAATTTCGACAATCAGACAATCTTGTCAGCCGTGGAAGAGGAAGACATCTTGACACGAGAATGTTGGCCGAAGTCTTCAAAATGGATTATTTGATCATCGTTCATTTTTGCAAAAAGTTTGTAAGCATTAATTGGTGAATCTGTAGTTTGGTTTAATTTGTTGAGAAAATGTCGCAATAATGATGCACCGACCCAAAATACACTCTTGGACAAAACTTATGGAAGTGTAAAGTCTTTTTTTGCCGTTTGTCTGCTTTTTTAAGGAGACAGAGACAATTTATTCACACCTGTTTATCAGGTGTGTCTTCAATAAAGGTCACTGTAATATCTTTCAGAGTTAATCTCTAAATCCCGATATACATGCTAAAAGGTACAACTTCCTTAAGTTTTGTCCATGAGGGTATCTTTCAGAGTTATTGTCTGAATACCGATATACATGCTAAAAGATACAACTTCCTCAAGTTTTGTCCATTAGTTTGAATATAAAATCTAAGAGATCAATGAAGAGGTAAGATAGGAACCAGTACCTGAAGTAATTCAGTTGACAATGATTGGCTCGGGTATCTAAAGCAGAGAACCAAAGAAAACTGAGTTAGAATGAAGTATTTCTTGATTGGTTTGAACATATCTGGAACATCGTCGACGGTTTCTCAGAACAAATTTGTTCACATAGATAAAAAGAAAATATATTTGTATGATAATCAATCATTTCATTAAGAAAATTTCTAATTATGTAAATATTTACCTGTATATAAATATTATCTTTCAGTTTCTTGGAAAGTTGTCTGTTGAAGGACGTCAAAGTCCGAAAGCTTGCCGAATTTACAGCACAAATAAAAGAAACACGTCGCCTTTTGTTCCTTCTTCGAGATGATGTCAGGTGATTCCTTCTCTTTTAAATTAAACATCTTTATCAATTGCAATTCCTCATTCTGATATATTTCGTAATGCCTTGTGTTTTATCCTAGAAGGTTGGGAGGTAGCCAAGAGTGAGGTGTCGCTTAATTGAGGCAAACGGACTCCAGTAAGATGCCATCCTCGTCGCCAGAGTTGTTTTATCCTAGAAGGTTGGGAGGTAGCCAAGAGTGATGTGTCGCTTCACTGAGGCAAACGGACTCCAGTAATCTCGTTTATTGACATAAATTGACTGACTGCTGGTATCTAGAGAGAAATAAGGATAACCCAGGCCCCTGGAGTGCAAGAAACGCCAACTGCCCGGCTACTGGTATCTAAAAACTGTCGCTATTTATATACAAAACTCTATGAAAACTATTATGCAAAACAGGATATTTGCATATCCATAATTCAATATGCAAATACACTACACCTTGAAAATCATATCGAGAGCAAAATTATGGTCAAATGTCATCATTGTTAGCTTCAGATTTGTAACTGGTATCTTCCTAGTTGGTTGTGACACAAGTCAAAATCTTCCAGTTTCCTTAAAGAGGTAGATAGAACCCATTTTATCGAGTATTTATATTTTGAAAAATATATATATAAATCTAATATAAAAATCTATTTAATATTCGTTAAACGAACTTATATACATGTGTTACCCTTTGTTGCCATGGATTGTTTAAAATAATTACCATTAGAGGTTGAAAAACTCTTTTAAGATACGAAGATAAATAGACATGTAAAGGATTTATCACATAATAAACCTTTGCAAGGATCCCCATTGATATAATATCATAGGAAAAACACTTCAAAGAAGTTTTCTGAACACCTCTTTGGCAGATTGTAAAAATTTCATTTGATCCCTTATGGATCTCATGGAATAAAGTCCGCCCTGGGCAGAAAAGAACCATTAGCCGAAAACTATGGTCTTCTGTTGGACACTTCTCAGTTTGCTAAAGCTGGTGTTGTGGCTTTGTCACTGAATTGAGTCCGCTAATTTGCGACGATTGTCAATAGATGGGGCTTGTTTTTATCGTTTATTTTGATGGTAGAGGTGACAGGAGAGTATTTTACAGTCTTCTATATATTGGATAAACTGTGTTAAAACAGAGCAATCCATATTTAATTCATTAGATAATAAAAAGACATATATTGGATTTAATAAAGGATTTATTTGCCAATATTTCGGTTGGCTTAACGTCAAACCATTATCAAGGCATTACATTTTTGCTTTGATAAAGGTTTGGCGTTCAGCCTGTTGGATGTTATTGTCAAATATTATTTTTATTCTATGATTGTAATAATCTGTGACTTAAAATCTGTGGTGTCAGGAATGTATATATAGGTAAGAGTTAATAGAGGTGTGTGGTTAGAAAGATGTTATTTTATTAGTAATGTTTACTTGGATATATTTAGTAATTTATGTTTATTATTTTTGTACCTTCAATTAAGAAGATTTATATTTTAGAAAGAGAAGTAATTATTGAGATCCACCATCAACACAGTCAACCGAAATATTGGCAAATAAATCTTTTATTAAATCCAATTTGTCTTTTTATTATCTAATGGATAAACTGTTAAAAAAAAGAATCCGAGTACAAATCTGTTCCTATGGTAAGGATACAGTATAACAACACGCACTAGCCCGTCTGGTAAATAAAGAGTATATGCAAATTTGAGATCTATTTGTTATGTTTTCCTTTATTAAGTCGTCGAGCTGTCATTTAAGAATCTAATTTGTGATTTGACACATTTATTATCTTGAGAAAAAAAAAGCAAGAGGAACTACTTAGCAGTTGTTGACCTCTTTAAGGAAGCAACTTACTGAGATTTAGTATTAGGGAAAGATACTAGGGTGCCGAGTCGACTAGAGATGCTTGAGGCGTTTGAAAGTATATTTTTTCCTTCTTTCTTTTTTTATATATCGCTAGACAGTTTGATGTACCTTCTTTATCATAGCTAATCATGAATTACTAAAACATTAGCTAACAGTCGTACATACGACGGAGCAATTAAAGAATAATTAAACTTAGAATGTTTAGATGAAAATATAAATACGCCTCTAAAATACGTCATTATGGAGAATTACAACAACGAAAAAAGATTTATTAAGATCTTTTTGTATTATACAGATTCTCCGAGCACAGAAATGTAGTATACATACAGGAATAACAGTAATAGTACCAGTAATTATCAATGTTATTTACAGTGTATCAAAAAAGGGGAAAAAGAAAGAAGGGGTTTAGCATAAACTTATATACAAGCAGTTAGTAATAAGCAGTGTTTTTACCGTTATAGAATTACTGAGGCAAGATATTCACCGGAATTTATAGTGAAAGCGAATCCTCTTATTGTGTGATTGAAAAATTGCTGTTTGATTAATAAAATAGAATCCATAAATGATTTATGTATTATTTACAAACGTAAAAATTGTCCAGGGTAGCCTAGTGGACATGGCATCTGCCCGGTAAGCGGAACACTGTGGGTTCGATTCCCTTCCCTGGAAACTTTTATTTTTCCGTTTATCATTACTCTTCACAATTCACCCTTTCATACCTCATCCCAAAAGTTGGAAATATTCGTTATTTCTCCTCGAAATAAATTTTGATTTTTCGTTGGAAAGAAACACATGTGGGATGGTTTTCAAATGTCGTTTTTAAAAATGAAAGTGTTTGGCTGGAGATTGTCAAGAAGTCAAATAAAGACTTGCCGACGACATCTTCGGCCCAAGAGGATTGTTAGCGGGAGCACCATTGTCATCAGATAAATGGCTGTATTGTGCCGTCATCCAACTCTTTTTTTTTTCTATCCCCATTTTCTTTTAGATCGAAGTCACCTTTGTTGTGAACTCAGCAAGTAGATCCATTATTTAAAAATAACATTCTTCCATCATCCGTGTGTTTTCTATCTGTCAAGACAACAAGAACCCGGAAATATTCATAGCAGTTTTTGTTTTGAATGTGCGTGGTTATGAATCACATCCTGATAGATTCTTTGCCACTGCAAAAACCGTAATGCATTTTTTCTAACTTTTTTGAGCAAGAAAGACTTTGTAGTTAATAAGTACACTGGTCCGCAAAATTGAAGGAACAACATATTTTTTCATTTATCTCAAATTTTATTGAACATTTATCAATGAAATTTTATACACAAATTTATTATTCCATTATTGATTAGAATACCCGAAATCAAAGAATTCTAACACGTATTTTATGCAAATTAGCAGGTCAAGCAATGATCTTCTTGCACTCAGTGCATAAATATCTTGGATATTGTTGTAAATATGGGGTGTGATCGCCTTTAACTGATAGACAGGCTCTACATCGGTGACCCATACTAAGAATTAGGGAGTTTATCAGCTCCTGTGGAATTAACCCCCACTCTTGTGTTAAGGCTGGTTTTAGCTCATGAGTGTTTCTAGGAGGGGGTTGGAGGGATGAGATCCGCCGTCCTAGGTTGTCCCATACATGCTCAATGGGATTTAGGTCTGGGGATCAAGCTGGCTAATTCATCCAAGCAATTGCATGGTTTTGGAGAAAAGTGTCGACCACACCAGGCCTATGTGGACGGGCATTATCATCCATTATAAGAAGGTTTTTTACCATTTCTAATGATTGAGGCATCACATATGCTGCCAAGATCTCGTCCCGATACCTCTGTCCAGTCAGGGTTCCTTGCCGTAAAATGTGGAGTGCTGTGTGACCGCCCAAGAAGATTCCAGCCCCGACCATAAAACATTGGCTTCTGTAGGGATCCCTTTCAACCATATTTCGGGGATTATTTCTGGTTCCTACCTCTCTCCAGACAAAGACACGACAATAATAGCTGTTTAGAGAGAATCTGGACTCATCAGTGAACATTACATGGCTCCATTCATCTGGATTTCAAGCGACATGTTGTCTACGCCAAAGTTCCCTTGCTCTCTTTTGAGGTGGTGTCAACGGCACACAAATTATGGGTAGTCGAGCATAGAGGCCCTTCATCTGAAGCCTTCTGCGTATTGTATCAGTTGAAATGGGAGAAAACTTTCTTCTAATGGATGATAATGCCCGTCCACATAGGGCTGATGTGGTCGACACTTTTCTCCAAAACCATGCAATTGCTCGGATGAATTCGCCAGCTCGATCTCCAGGCCTAAATCCCATTGAGCATGTATAGAACAATCATGAGCTAGAAACAGCCTTAACACAAGAGTGGGCGTTGATTCCACAGGAGCTGATTAACTCCCTAATTCTTAGTATGGGTCGCCGATGTAGAGCCTGTCTATCAGTTAAAGGCGATCACACCCCATATTAACAACAATTTCCAAGATATTTATACACTGACTGCAAGAAGATCATTCCTTGACCGGCTAATTTGCATAAAATACGTGTTAGAAATCTTTGATTTCTGGTATTCTAACCAATAATGTAATAATAAATTTGTGTATAAAATTCCATTGATAAATGTTCAATAAAATTTGAGATAAGTGAAAAAAAAAATGTTGTTCCTTCAATTTTGCGGACCAGTGTATAACCAGAAATATAAATTTATTTTCCTTCAATTTAACCAGACTAATCTAGCTAATTCACCCTTTCATACCTCATCCCAAAAGTTAGAAATAATCGTTATTTCTCCTTGAAATAAATTTTGATTTTTCGTTGAAAAGAAATACATGCGGGATAGTTTTCAAATGTCGTTTTACAATCATAAGCCGCATTATATTGTATTGTGAATTACTTCATGTATTATTTACGAACGGAAAAATATGTCCAGGTAGCCTAGGGGACATTGCATCTGCCCGGTAAGCGGAATACTGTGGGTTCGATTCCCATCCCTGGAAACTTTTATTTTTCCGTTTATCATTACTCTTCACAATTCACCCTTTCTTACCTCATCCCAAAGGTTTGAAATAATCGTTATTTCTCCTTGAAATAAATTTTTAATTTTCGTTGAAAAGAAACACATGCGGGATAGTTTTCAAATGTCGTTTTATAATCTAGCTTGATTGTCTTTATATAAATCATCCTGTATATAAATATCATATTACCATTAAGGTACTATTACTGTTTTTTTTTTCTGTATGTATCCTATATTTCTGCTTGGAGAATCTGTATAAGACTAAAATGTCTTAATAAAGCTTTTTGTTGTTTGTTGTAATATAACCAGGAATAAACTCGAAAATTAATTTTCCCATTGCAGTAAGGGCAGTAGAAAGTGTTTATTTTTAAAAGAATCATACACGTCTATAATAGTTTCGAATTTTGATAACAGATGGCGCGCTAATGCATCATAACCAGGAATGTTAGAGGTGAAATGCCCTAGTTATAATAATATCGTTCAACTCCGCTTTTACCGGTCCCAACCCCGGATAAAAAAAAAAAGAGGAGGGGGAGCAGTAACAAGCTCACTAAAAACCTGGGCTCAGCTGGCCTGGTTGATAGTACCCTGTAAGGACTCCAGGGATACAGGATTTCTGTACTCCATGTTAGGAGCGGCTGCACATGGCGTCTGTACCTCATGTCAGAGACGGCCATTTCTTTTGGAGCTAAGTCAGCCTGCCACTGAGTAGTGCTCTCAGTCTTAATGACAAAGGCAGACGCTTTCTACTTCACCCAGTCATTATGGTTGTTGAAGATAATATCGTTCGATTTTGAATATATTTTAAGTTTTCACTGGTTCCCAGTCGAGAGATGAGTTTATTTTAATATTAATTATGTTTATTAAGTTCTTATCTCGTATATATTACTAATTAAAGTATCAAATATCACCCATGTTATAATATTTTTAAAAAATTAAATGGTACTTGGATCAGATAAAATAATTTTAAAAAGAGGTATCTCCTGATCTCTTGCAACTAAAAGTTTATAATAGCTTGCGCCATTTATGAGAATAAATATCAAATAACTTCTGATTTTTAATTATTCTGAATTATTATGGAATAATGAGAAATCAACGATTAGTTGATATTTATTCCGATAGATGGCGCAAGCCATCAGAAGCTTTTATTTGCACGATGCTAATTTTCTTAGAGTATTCCCTGTTGTGCAATATAGAGTTTCACGAATACTTATTTAGTGCTGGGAGAGCAGGAAGAGAGTCTTCCATAAAACCTTGAAAGACGATAAAGAATAAAATATAGGAGTGAGATAAAAGGATGAATATCTCCGGTGTTATTGATGGGGGAACCTTGGACAGAGGGGGAAATCCCTCGTTGTGGAGGAGGAAGTTTCCTCTTCTTCCTTATAGACAAGTCTATGTCCATGAGAGACTGTCTATCGGCTGAAAGACACTAGTACATTGATGCCAATCCACACCTCAAATCTCTCGTCAAATATTCCACCCATGGACAAACCTTGTATATCAGGATTCAGGCAATAAATCTGATAGATATTACAGTGACCTTTATTGAAGACACACGAGATAAACAAGTGTGTATACACTCATGGACAAACCTTAAGGAAGTTGTACCTTTTACCATGTATATCGGGATTCAGACAATAATTCTGAAAGATATTACAGTGACCTTTATTGAAGACATACGAGATAACCAAATGTATATATACTCATGGACAAACCTTAAGGAAGTTGTACCTTTTACCATGTATATCGGTATTCAGACAATAATTCTGAAAGATATTACAGTGACCTTTATTGAAGACATACGAGATAACCAAATGTATATATACTCATGGACACACCTTAAGGAAGTTGTACCTTTTACCATGTATATTGGAATTCAGACAATAACTCTGAAAGATATTACAGTGACCTTTATTGAAGACATACGAGATAAACAAGTGAGAACAACCTCTGTATCCATCATAAAAAAAAAGACAGGCGATATTAAAAACGTTCTAATAAAGTTTGGTTCATTTGTTATATAGATTTTTGAAACTTTATTATAGACATCTGTCAGAAGTAAATCATATACAAAAATACAAAAGCTATATGTAAAGGGGGAAGCTTATAAGCACACACGACTTTTTGCATTTTTATATTATCGAGAAGCTTTTCTAACGACGAAGAGTCCTCCTCCCTATTTGAAAAAAAAAATCTAATTTTTATCCTTCAAATTTTAATGTGTTCATATAAAAACATGGGAGTTTTACATATACACTCATTGACGAAACTCAAGGATGTTTCATATTTTGATGTCGCCGGCATCTGTTATTTATTTATTTATTATTATTTTTAAGGAGACAGAGTCAAATTTGTTCACACTTGGTTATCTCGTTTGTCTTCAATAAAGGTCACTGTAATATCTTTCAGAGTTATTGTATGAATCCTGATATACATGCTAGAAGGTAAAACTTCATTACGGTTTGTCCATGAGTGTATACACATTTGGTTATCTCGTGTGTCATCAATAAAGTTCACTGTAATATCTTTCAGAGTTATTGTTTGAATCCTGATATACATGCTAAAAGGTACAATTTCCTTAAGTTTTGTCTATGACTGTATTTTAGAAAATTATGTACTTAAATAGAGACCAGGAATCCAAACTACATTTCCTCTATTGAGGTTGATAGAGAATCACCGAAAAAGATTCAAAAATTAAAAAAACTTGAAACATAATTTGTCTTTCTTCTGCACAAAAGGGATTTATAATTGTCCACCTACAATAAAGTATTTCAATCAAGCGCGGCTGTGTAGCTTTTTCTTGAAGAAACGCACAAAAGAAAACGATTAACAGATTTTCTCATCAATAACATTTTAAATCATTAATTTTTGAACTTCATCAATTCTACCGAAGTGCCAAAATATTTTGAAAATTAATCTCATCGAGGAAAACGTTAAAGCGCTAATTGTTTTTCTCTATATAATTCTGTTGATGAGAAAAATGATTTCAAACCAATATAATAAAATACTTTTATAGATGGAAATTTTGCCGGGAGGTTATTGATCTAAAAAGACAAAGGTCGCCTCTCCCGTCAAAATAGACGTCAAAACTAGACGCCATCTATTCACCGTCGACGCAAACTAGCGGCTTCGGGTAGGTGACAAAAGCCACAACACCAGCTTTGATACACTGAAAAGCGTCCGCCTAGAGACCTCGTCAGCTAACGAAGGCCATTAGCCCGAAACCATGATCTCTAGGTAGACGATGGGAACCCACTGGATTCTCCACCAAACTCTGCAGCGCTGGCAGAGGCGCCATATTCATTGTACATAGTGTATATAATGCATATTATCTTTTTTAAATAGTGCAGACTGTGCATGTATTGACAAGATGTCAATAAAATTATTTTAATTGTCAATTGTCTAGGTAGACGCTTTTCAGTTTTGCCAAAGCTGGTGTTATGACTTTGTAACCGACCCGAGGCCGCTAGTTTGCGGCGGCGTCTAGCTTCGACGTCTATTTTGACGGGATAGGTGACCTTAGTATTTTAAAACACTTTTAGTTATTTTATTCCGGGTTTATAAATAGATGCGTGCGCATTAGTCAAATTGTAAAACACAATTTTTTCATGGTTATCAATTCTTCAGTTGGTATTGTCTATTAATGTCTATCAATTTATCTCCTTCACGCTGCTAAGTTATGATCCAATAAGAATTTGTAAATAAATATATACATATTTTTTTCTATTTTCTTTCTATGTTCCGCATATACGACGCGTAGCTGCCGAAGCTTTCACGTGAACCTTATTAGTCTTTTATTGTTATTAAAATATTAAAAATGTTTTTGAAATGTTTAAAATTTATATAAATAAAAATGTATATCCTGACTGTGTTCCCATGAGCAGCTCTAGATGGCGCTCTGCCAGAGATGTTCATGTGATCGCGGTCAGGATATGCCTCTTTTATTTTTAATATCAACACCTGACCTTTTTTTAATATATTTTTTTACTTTTATTGTTTTTTTTCACATATATATAAATAAAGAAGGCATTTCCTGAACACGAGCACGTGTGCTTTTTGATGGCAGAGCGCCATCTAGTGGAGCAAAAATAAACTAAACGTTTATTAAACTTGCTCCGTGATATTTGGCCAACCCAATTTCTTGATAAATCAAGAAAAGCCATCCACGAACGCGTTTCGCGCTATTGACGCTCGTCAGCGTGGAGTAGGCTGTACCACTGCGACCAAAAAGATATTTGGTCCCAGAGACTTCTTGAGAAACCAAAAAATGGGTATTTAAGTCCAAATTAGCGTAAATACGCTTAACACATATTTTTAATATCAACACCTGACCCACTTATCTTTTATTTTTTCTATTGTTTTTTCATATATATATATATTCATTTTCCTTATTTTCTTTCCTCTTTACAACTTTTAAATCTAGATTTAGAGATTAATATCAAGAGAATTTGATTCATACTAATGATTTTAAAAAATATATTACAATAAAGAGAGGAACGGTATAGAGAATATTAGCATTGTCCTGCTCAAGGATGACGTCAAATCGTGAATCTTTCTTAATATAGATATATGATACTTCCTTGGTTTATGATAAATGTGGGTTTAAAGGAATATTTCCGGCATGGATGTCATTCTGGAGAGAAGCCGAGGGCACGGTCTTCATTTGTCATCATCGATATTGTCTTTCTCAGTATACCGACAATGTTCAGTTCTTCCATAGATTATCTCGAGTTCACCATAACTGACATTGAACTACCTCTCTGTAGAATTCTGCTATCAAGTCGTGAAGTAACTCTGTTTGAACTTTCCTATGCTACAGCGACGGAGAAATCAATCGACAAGGAACGCGCCCTTTGACCCCGGAAAGCTGCGGGTGAACGACACCGAGCGACCTCCCTGGGGCTGGCCGACCCTCGGGAGGCGAGTAACCCAGATCCCCGCCCGGTGGAGGCAACGGAATGTTCGCCCGCCGGCCGCCGTCGAGTGTCCCACAGAGTCAACAAGGTGACAATAGGTGTAGTAACTTACCTAACACCTTCATCCCACACTTAGAATTTGGTCGTCTTGTAAATTAGCTGCAAGGAGGAATAAGTATGAAAGAAACCATTCATGATAAAATTGTGAAAAAAAGTTTAAAAATACAAAAATTAATTTCCACAATGAGTTTCTTTTTATTATAAAATCCTAGCTTTCAAGCGATAAACGATTTTCAACGGGCTTAATAAAACATCGACTATATTTTACATGAAAGACATCGGCCAGTAAATCTTTTTATTGTCTCGACGTTTCGACCAAAAATGTTTGTCCTCGTCAGGAGCGAACAAAAATCAGACAATAAAAAGATTTACTGGGCGAAGTGTATTTTATTTGAAGAACTATGAATGACGTCCAGGCAGCCTTTTTAATATACAAGAGTATGTATTTGTAAATATTTCTTGTAAGATATAGCCGATGTTTTTTATTAAGCCCGTTAAAGAGCGATTATCACTTGAAAGCTAGCATTTTAGAATAAAAAGAAACTCATAAAGGAACTATATTAACAACGAAATGGTCTACTTCTAAAATTGAAGATTTCTCTTGTTCCAAAATCACTTTATTAGGTACCGCTCAAAAAGAACAACCTAGTTTATGATATTTGTAACAATGAATAATATATGAAGGTTATTCACACATTAAACAAAATGTTAACGCGGGATTCAATCCCGGTTCATGATTGTCGGGAATCGAGGGTGTTACCCACTCGTCGAAAACTCTTTTTTTTTTTTTATTGAAGATACGCACATTTATACACAGGGTGGCCCGTAAGTCCTGATACCATTATAAAATGTTTAACTAATTAATTATTTATACTATTTGTCTAATTAACATTTGTGTATGTTCAGGTTCCATCCAAGTTTAATTCAGAAAATGTCATCCCTCGATATTAAAGAAATAATTAAAATAATCAAACTCTATTATCAACATGGTCACAACTCTACGACGTCAATGGTCAAAGTATTCTGAGTCTTCTGCACCTCCTAAATCAACCGTAACAAGAATAATTTTAAAATGTGAAACTACCGGTAGTGTGGCAGATCTTCCTAGATCAGGAAGACCACACTCTTCTACCTGTGAAACTAACATAAACCTAGTTAAAGAATCTTTAGAAGCTAGTCCTCAAATATCATCAAGGAGGTTGTCTCAAGAGCTAAAAATACCCAGAACCTTCCATCTAAAGAATGCTAAAAGATCTTGCTTATATAAGCCCTATATTCCTAAATTAATTCATGCACTTCATGAATATGATTGGGATAGAAGAATGGAATTTTGTGAAAAAATGCTTGCAATGATCCAAAATGATGAAAAATTGCCTAATCGAATAATTTGGCTGATGAGGCTATTTGTAAATTGAATTTCCATGTCAATGGACATAATTGTGTTTTTTGGGCTTCATAAAATCCAAAGGTAGTAATTGAGAAGGAAGTTAATTCCCCTGGCTTGACTGTTTGGGGTGGAATTTGTTCGGAAGAAATAATCGGACCTTACATTTTCTATGAAAAAGTAAATGGTGAGAATTATTTTAAAATGTTGGAGGAATTTATGCAGCCAAAACTGGTTGGAAAAAACCTTTTACTTCATGCAGGACGGTGCACCCGCCCATTACTCATTGTTAGGCATTTCTCAATGAAATGTTCCCTCACTAATGGACGGGGCGCCGTGGACTCATTGATTGGCCTGCGCTGTCACCTGATCTTACTCCGGAAGATTTTTTGAGATGTTAATTAAAAGATAAAGTTATCATCGAAAACCCAAGACTTTTGAGCAAATGACAATTGCACTAGAAGAAGAATTTAATCTTCTTAATGCGGATTTATGTGCTCGTGTTTGTCAAAGTTTCCCTAAAAGACTTAGATTGTGTTTGGAAGCAAATGGACGACATTTTGAATGAATATTAAATTTTAATATATTTGAAAAAACTTAATCTATTACCTAAAATGGAATAGTTGTTCAAATTAAAGATACTTCGGCCAGTAAATCTTTTTTATTGTCTCGACATTTCGACAAAAATCTTGTCAATCTTGGTCGAAACGTCGAGACAATAAAAAAGATTTACTGGCCGAAGTATCTTTAATTTCAAGAACTATGAATGCCGGCCAGGCAGCCTCTATCTTTACGATAAAATAGTTATAGTTTTTTTATTTATTCTAGTTTGCCTTTATATTTTTAATTTAAAAAATAAAAGTGTTAGGTACCTAAGGCCACCCTGTATAATAAAAGGTAGATAAAATGTAGGGAGATATATACAGTTGTATATGTACACATTTCTTCAGCAAGGAAGGTTTCCCCATCTTGAGAGAGTCCTCCTCCAGACAAGGTCTTCACTCCTCAGTTCCACACCGAGGAAGTACCAATAGATGTGTGTCTTGGTAGACGTCAGGATGGTCAGGGTACCATTCTTATGATCTAGACAATTGACAATTAAAATAATTTTATTGAGATCTTGTCAATACATGCAAAGTGCACAGTCTGCACTATTTAAAAAAAATAATATGCATTATATATTTCTATGTACAATGAATATGGCGCCTTTGTCACCACTACAGAGTTTGGTGGAGAATCGCCAGCGGATCTCCAGCAACACCACGTATTTCGTGATCTACGAAGAAAACGTAGATATCATGTTTCGCCGCTGAGGAGATGGTGATGGCGTGGTCCTCGAGACCAACTGGAAAGTTCCAGGACTGTATGTCTGGCTGATGATGGAGAATGCCTCTCGGATGATATTATGATCTCTTATGATCTAGAAAAGAGTAGACTTCTAGACATGGTCTAAGGAAACAAGCACAGCCATATCACCACCAAATTATAAATGGTACATACGTCTGTATCCATCTTCCTGTTGATATGATGAATTATCGCGCCATCTGTTATAAGAAATCTGAACTACTTTTGACCTGTATGATTCTTCTGAAAATAGGACAAGAAAATAAGACCTAATCCAAATAATTTATTAGTGTGTGACGTTTCGGCAACAGTATTGTCACCATCATCAGACAAAAGAATAAATGAGAAAAAATATCACAAGTTCTTAAATAGTACTGTTTAAGAACTTGCTGAGATTTTTTTTCTCATTTATTATTTTGTCTGATGATGGTAACAATGCTGTTATCGAAATGTCACACACTATTTATTTGGTTTCGGTCTTATTTTCTTGTATTATAATCTATAATCCAAATTGTGCTTTATCATCTTCTAAAAATAAGCAATTTTCTACTGACCTTACTGCAATGATAAAATAATGGGAGTGCCTGACTCATCAGTGGTGAACCCTCCCAGCGGTTTCGCTAGTTTAATTATTTTATCATTGCAGTAAGGGCAATAGAATTTTTTTATTTTTAAAAAGAATCATAAGCGTCAAAAATATATGAAATTTCTAATATCTATCTATATACAAACCCAATCTATAATAAAAACACAATATATATAAATCTTTAATTAAAAAGGCATATATTGGATCAAAATATCATTTATTTTACCAATATTTCAGTTGGCTGAACGCCAACCGTTATCAAGGTATTATAACATATTAGACACATATTAATTTGTTATAATACATTGATAAAGGTTAGCTTTCAGCCAACTGAAATATTGGTAAAATAAATGATATTTTGATCCAATATATGTCTTTTTAATTAAAGATTTATTTATAGATTTCTCTATTTGAAAAAAAATATATAAATATATATTAGTTATTAATGTATAGAGAGAATGACAAAAAGATTTATACACCCATACCTCGCTTTGCGTCGGGGTTGCGTTCCAAAAAAACACGACGCAAATTGAAACGACGCAAAGTGAAAATATGTGAAGGCGCAATCAAAAACAAAGGTGTTGCCATATTTTAGGAAAAAAAAATTAAAGATTCGAATCCAAAACAACGCAACTTCGAAAATCTAACGACGCACAGTGAAAATCAGTAAAAATTAAGTAGCGACGCAACTTCGAAAAAAAACGCAAAACGAAACGACGCAAAGCGAGGTATTGGTGTATTTGACTTTAAAAGATCTGTAAGAATTTTGAAGCCATGTTGTAAATTTACTCGTTTCTCTTTACAGCGCTTTTCTGGTACCTTTCTTCATTGGAAACAACTATGTTAAACTTCAATATTGTTCATCAAATATTCAATAGACACTAAGCTTTTCATTAATCTGATCATGTCAGGGAAGTGCTAGAATCTAGTCGACCTTGAAGATATGCATTCTTTTAATTTTTTACTGATTTGAACAATGCTATTTTTAAATTTAAAAGTAGGTTAATAGGGCAATAAATGTCTACTAAGGTTGATTCAATGTGAAAATGGCTGATTCTTGGAATCTTCAGCGAAATTAGAGGTTTAGGCATCTTTTGAATTACTGATTGAATATCTAGAATCTAGAAGATGTAAGTATTCAAGGGCATTCTGAATTCTGCAACTGTTATTTATGTAAAAGATTTTTCATTTCTATCATTTATTCATCCTGTCCAGAAGTCGTCCTCTACGTGGCGGCGGGAGAAGCAGCACAAGTAAGAGACTGCCCTGTAGTACGGTGTCGTGAGCCGCTACAGTAACGGTGAAGGCCTACAGAGAACTCTGAATGTGGCTGACTAACGGGGCAATGGCACCTCCCCTTTCCATTGAGATGGACAAGACACCACCGCAATTTCATTTCTCGTTCTTTAAACGTGTTAAACAAGATTTACCTTTTTCTAAATTGAATATTGCTGTTGTTCCAGATGCTGCGTTTACGAAAGGGAAAAGTTGATCCGTGCTGATGTAAACTTCTATCATAGAGATGTATTTTAATGATATCATTAATTATATAATGATGATAGATTTTTACTGGACACGGTAACTTTAGATCATATTTGTACAATGTCAGAGAGACGGATTCGCCTAAATGCTAATGTGGTGAAGAAGAAGAAAATCCTGTACATATTCTAACGGACTGCCGACTTGTAGAGGACTTGAGAGTTAAAAATCAAATAAATATAAATAGTTTAAATCAAATAGTTAATAATATATATATGTATATAAATTTTAATAGATTCTGTAGAATGTTTTTAGTAATAGATAGCCTGGGCTGTAATAACTGGTATATAGTTATATGCTGTAAATAGCTCTAAATTTCTGTTCTTATTTGTGATGTTCACTAATATTCATTATAGGGTAATTAAATCGTTAACTAATTGACAAATACGTTAATAATTTCTAGTTATAATAACTAAAATCATATTAATAATTACTGTAAATAAGCTTCCAAACTTGTGTATGCATGCAAATATCTAAGACGAATATCGCGTGCTTTGTAAATGATAATAAAATAAAATAAATGATGATAGACACTTCAAAAATAGTTGGCTACATACACTTATGGACAAAACTTATGGATACACTTATGTATCAAATATCTTTCAGAGTTATTGTATGAATCCCGATATACATGTTAAAAGGTAAAACTTCCTTAAGTTGTGTCCATGAGTGAATCTTCCATGTGTTATTGTATTGATCCCGATATACATGTTAAAAGGTAAAACTTACTTAAGTTTTGTTCAAGAGTGTATATTGTTGTTGTAGTGTCCAATGAAGAGCCTAAGATGTCCCCGTGTATCACAGCAGTCGAAATGTCCTCTATCTTTGGAAAATGGGTGCCGTTGCCATGTTAGTCACCTTGGACAAGAATTTGATCAAATATTCCAAGGGTCCAGGTGGGGACTGGTGTGGTGGACTTCGCCCCCTAAGTGTGTATTCTTTAAATTAAAAGAACTAGAGAATGGTTCCAATTTCTGAGAGCGTCTTTAAAAGAGTGTCCTTCTCAATATAGGCCAGTAGGGAATTAGATGAAGTGCTCAAGCGCTAAGCTTCTTTTGTCAACTTATCTGTCACCTCGTTTCTATATATACACCTATGATATCATTTGTTATCGTTTTTCTTTAATTAGCAATTACCTTGTGGTGTTTCAGAATGAACTGTATTAACCATCTTGAGAAAGATTTCTCTCAAAATCTGACTAAATGCTTAATTTGTGTTGATTGCTGTTGACCCCAGCAAAGAAGCATCGTTGGGATGCTTGTTTGAAATTATGTTACATTATATCCGCGGTATTAATCCGAGGTATTCCTTCAATATAGAGTGATATATGAATAGGTTAGGTGTGTTATCACTAATCGTAAAGATAGAGGCTGCCTGGCCGGCATTCATAATTCTTCAAATTAAAGATGCCTCGGTCAGTAAACCTTTATATTTGAAGACTTTTTATCACAAGTTTTAGTCTTAAATTATATAGCATTTCGTGAAAAGCTATTTAATGGTGATGGAGTGGCAGAGGCGCCATATTCATATATATATATGTTTATATATTAATTATCTTTTTTAAAATAGTGCAGACTGTGCACTTTTGCATGTATTGACATGATGTCAATAAAATTATTTTACTGTCAATATTCTAATGGTGATGCTTATATCACTAGACCATGTCTAGAAGTCCACTCATCCCTAATAGAATTCATACGGAGTAATTGGGTCTGTTTCCTGTTGAAGGGAACATCTGAGGTACACAAAGGTAGGAATACAACTTTGTCTCATTGCCTGTTAACATTAGTCTGTTGCATATAAAGACAAAGAATAAATCCGATTCATTGGCCCTGTGCAAGTTTTATACGGCTGCCCAAGACATGAGACATTGAGAAAAGAGAGCTGTAGGTAAATGAACGATCATATTCAAATAACTAACTCATCTTTTCAAAGCAAATATTGTTGAATATTATTTTCAAATATTATTTTTTATTCATTTAACTATTATATTCTGTGACTTAATAATCGATGGTGTCAGGCATGTATATATATACACTTAAGTTAATATAGATTGATAGAGAGTAAGGTAATAGATATAAATGTAATTAGAGAAATGCTATTTTTCTCAGTAAAAGTCTAACTTAGATATATTTATAAAATTAGGTTCATTTAATTTTTTAACACAAAGCAATAACGCGCCATCTATACATATAAAATGAAATAATTTAAAAGCACGAATTTTTCTTTTATACATAATACAAACTTCTACTGCCCTTACTGCGATGAAAAAATATGTATTGGGAGGGCTTGGCTCATCAGTGGTGAACCCTCCCAGCGGTTTCGCCAATTTAATCCACCAGACCGCTTCTCAGAATCGTCCAATACAGCATTAGAGCTCTGAGAAGCGGTCTGGTGGATTAAATTGGCGAAACCGCTGGGAGGGTTCACCACTGATAAGCCAAGCCCTCCCAATACATATTTTTTCATCGCAGTAAGGGCAGTAGAAGTTTGTCTTATGTATAAAAGAAACATTCGTGCTTTTAAATTATTTCATTAAATTCTTTAGTTTGCACTTTTAATAAATAAGATCTTTATTTTAAAAGATAGTAATTATTGCGATTTACCATAAAATTATACACAAGGGTGAATCCTATGTTGGGCATAGGTTCCCAATAAAAGGTTTGTTGTTAACATTTATCTGGGATTAGTAGGACAGTTTTCATGCCTGGAGTGGCCCTACCTAGAATACAAGAACATACTGCCCTCTCTGACCAAGGTTACCATCCCACCACACTGAGGCCGTCAACAGGACATAAAGAGAAGATGATATATTCTGAACCACGAAAAACATTATCCTACCATCCTTAAAGGCCTTTGAATTCGTAGTCATCGTCATGAATATTCTATTAAAATAAAAACATAAAGCCTCCAGGGAAAAGTTTCTTTTAAAAATATTTTTTTTATTTAAAAAATATATCGAGCTTTCGGGCAAGTACGCCCTTCTACGGGAGAAAATGCTTTATATGATTAATACGCCAATAAAATATGATTTAAAATTAAATAAAGTCCATTTACTGTTTACATTTGTTTTAAGGCATGATCAACGCTGTTGCGCGTGCTTCATAACCCCCAAGTGAAGCACGCGCAAGGGCGTACTTGCCCGAAAGCTCGAGATATTTTTTAAACAAAAAATATTTTAAAAAGAAACTTTACCCTGGAGGCTTTATGATTTTATTTTAATATTAATTCAAGGGATTAGTTTATCGAATTATGAATATTCTAGTTTATGCCTCGTTTAGTCCTAGAGGATCAATTTACCTTCAAGCAACAAATCTCAGTAAATATAAAACCTGAGGAACAAAATTTGTCGCTTGTTGTGCTGCTACCAAATGACAAGTTTTGTCCATGAGTGTATTTATCAGAGTTATTGTCTCAATCCCGATATACATGCTAAAAGGTACAACCTCCTTAAGTTTTGTCCATGAGTGTATCTTTCTGAATTATTGTCTGAATTCCGATATACATGTTAAAAGGTACAACTTCCTTAAGTTTTGTCATGAGTGTATATTTCAGAGTTATTGTCTGAACCCCGATATACATGCTAAAAGGTACAACTTCCTTAAGTTTTGTCTATAAGTGTAACTTTCAGAGTTATTGTCTGAATCCCGATATACATGCTAAAGGTACAACTTCCTTAAGTTTTGTCCATGAGGGTGATATTTGACTGGAGAGTTGATGTCGAGGTGTGGATTTCTGCCATCACTAATTGACACAGCATGAGTTATCATTTCATTAATCCCAACAATAAAACCAATATCCCTTATATGAATTTGTTATGTAAGACACAGCGATATCATATTAGAATGTATAAGGCGAACAATCAAAAATATAATTATATTTTTTAACTATTAACAAAGTAATCTGTCAAATTATTTGACAAACATAGCAGTTCTATCTTTTCTCATTTCTTGTGGGAAGAATGTTGTTTATTTGTTAAGTGAACTGATCTCCCACGTCATTGGACAAATGTGGCCATGTTTGTATATAAAAGAGGGTTGAAACGGAATGCGAGAAGTTAAATTGTGGTGATTGGGTGGAGACGTTTAAAGCGTTCTCTGTGTGCTTGTCTGGCGATCCCCTCGCATACCTGTGTAACCCCGGTCCGCTTCTTATCAACGCTGCAAATAAAATATAAGTATTGGTTTTGTTATATAAACTAATTGAGTGGTTTTATTTACGTCCTTCTTTTTTTTATTTTGTTGTATTTCTGAGTGTTTTCTCTGTGTTAAGTTACTTTTAATTCAGGCAGTAGTAAATTGCACTTTGTGTGTTAATCAGTAAAAGTAACGTTTGTCAGAACCAGGTGGAAAGTGTGAAGTTCACATGTGTGAGGAGAAAGAATGGAAAGAAGGTGTAACCAGCCATCCATGCGGGGCGCCCAAGGACGAAAGGGAACGAAAGAAAGTGCTACCCACCCACGTAGGTTGCCGGATAAATCAGGACGTCAGGCGGATCTACTGCTGTTTTTCTCCGAGGAATCTACCGTAGACCCGCCCTGCCCGCGTCTACTCCCTTTGTAGACAATTGGAACAATGTGGAAGTGGAAAGTCTGAATATCGCCGGTTGTCTGTTTTCTTTTTAAGAAGACAAGCAATTTTGTTCATACTTGGTTATCTCGTGTATCTACAATAAAGGTCACTGTAATATCTTTCAGAGTTATTGTCTGAATCCAAATATACATGCTAAAAGTTACAACTTCCTTAAGCTTTGTCCATGAGTGTATATACATTCGAGGAGGCTTCCCTAACTCCTGAAAGTCTTTCTCCAAATGATTAGGAAGGTCTTTGCTATCTCTCCTCAAGACTCAGAAAGAACTTGTAGATGTATGACGTCTTTGTTGACGCGTGAATGACGTGTAGATAGGAAAAGAGAAATTATATAATGTGTCAATCCTTACAAAAAGTTTTTTTTTACTTATCCCTAGTACACGTGATAAAGACCATTATAATAATGGTGGGTAGAAGTAGGCGACTGCTTTTACTGTAAGTGCACCACATGTCTACACATGTGAAAAGCAGAAAAAAAGTACAAAAGGTATAATGACCTAAGACATTGATTGGTTCTGTACAGAGATGTCTCCAGGAGGGTTGACCTATTTCCCAAGAGGAGCAGACCGAAGACAACTGGGAGATTGAAAGAGGACCATTTTTAGTGTTGATGACATCCCGAACAATAACTGAATCTATTGAGGTCAGAAGAACTAAGATAACCAATGGTTGAAAACACATCAATCTGAAAACTCTTCATTTATTATTTCGGTTGGTGTTTTTCTGGGAAGCAATCAAGTGTTAGAAGACGACATAATGATACCCCAGTTTGAAATAAGACAAAACAGAAGAAATAATCCTTGATTTAGGGGAATAACAATATTAATCAACTCCGCCCTTGCCGGTCCCAAGCCCGGATGAAAAAGGAGGAGGGGGAGCAGTAACAAGCTCGCTAAAAAACCTGGGTTCAGCTGGCCTGGCTGATAGTACCCTGTAAGGGCTCCAAATCCAGGTATACAGGATGAGCAGCATTTGTACTCAATGTTAGGAGCGGCTGCACATGACGTCTGTTCCTCATGTCAGAGGCGGCCATTTATTTTGGAGCTAAGTCGGCCTGCCACTGAGTAGTGCTCCCAGTCTTAATGACAAAGACAGACACATTCTACTTCACCAAGTGTGGAGATAAGAAAGAAGAAGAAGACAATATTAATTAATTAAATATTGTCCTCAAAGCTTCAGGCGTACAGACTTCGGTCTAGGTAGCCCACTATGCTGTCCCCAAAGCTTATGTACATAGTTCATCTAAAATAACCATTCCATGAGTCTAGCATCAGTATCACTATAAAAATAAAAACCGAAAAATTCAATATAACAGCGGTATAGTAGATTAAAATGGTGAAACCGCTGGGAGGGTTCACCACTAATGACCCAAGCCGTATCATTAATTTTCCCATTGTAATAAGGGCAATAGAAATTGTTAATAGAATCATACACGTCTATAGTAGTTTCGAATTTTCATAACATATGACGCGCTAATGCATCATAAAACTCTATATAAGTACATATTCATTATAAAACTTTGTAAGAAGAGATAAAAGCTAATTTATATTGAAGAGGTAAAAACTTGGCGATAGAAAGTTTGCTTGAAAGCTTGTAATTCGTAAGCAAGTAATTTGTTGCCGTTAGCTTTTATATCCTCTCAGAATTGATATCTGGCGAATCCCTTCTATTGTAATTCGAATATTACTTTGTATTTAATTAAAAGGTATATATATTGGATCAAAATATAATTTATATTTCGATTCAATATATGCCTTTTTAATTAAAGATTTATTTATGGATTGCTCTATTTTCAAAATAACTTTGTATATGCGAGTTTTATTTTTCTCTCTTTCTATTTATTTTCTGTATCTCTCAGTAGAATCTGTGTATAAGATAAAAAGAGGGGGAGAGCTTAAAATTTGTATTGTTTGATAATATTTCAATAGGAAAGATGGTTTCTACTTAGCCAACTCTCAAAGAAGGATGGACAAAGAGCCTGTGGAAGAAGTAAAAAGCTGGTACAAGTGAGAAAGACAATACCGAGGTTGGTTCGATCTATTTCTTAATTGGTCAAAGAAGAATGGAGGTCTGTGACCCGCGATGGTACCACGCCTTATTCAAGTCAGTATAGCTATTATGGTACGCCGGTACGTTTAATTGACTTGTTTGGTACATGAGCTGCAAGCTGGAGAAATCTAACTCTACCTTAGAAGATACAGAACCTTGGCAAATTGTGAAGATTGCATTTAATCCCTTGTGGATCTCATGGAATAAAGTCTGCAATAGGCTGACGAGGGCCATTAGCTTGAAACTATGATCTCCAGTTGGACGCTTTTCAGTTTACCAAACCTGGTGTTGTGGCTTTGTTACCGAACTGAGGCCGCTAGTTTGCGGTGATTCCCAATAGATGGTATCTATTTTTGACGTCTATTTTGACGGGAGAGATGACCTTTGTCTATCTTTCTATCTATCTATCTATATAGAAGCATAGAGCGCCTCTCCCGTCAAAATAAACGTCAAATACTGACGCCATCTATTGACCGTCGCCGCAACTAGCGGCCTCGGGTCGGCGATAAAGCCACAACAGCTAGTTGCGGCAACGGTCAATAGATGGCGTCAGATTCTGACGTTTATTTTGACGGGAGAAGCGCCCTATGCTTCTATGGATTAATTTCCTCCCGGAAAATTTTCCATCTATATATATGTCATATAAAAATATTATTTTATTTTAAATTATAATTTCATAGATTCAAATACTCTGCTAAATCGACTGCCAGAGATCACGCTTCCCCTATAAAAATTCGTTGTTGTTTTATCCCAATGGCCGGCTCAAAACTTTTGTATATTATGTAAATAATCTTTTGATTTCCTTATTCTGCTCGCCTTTAGCCAGGCATTACTTTTACCAAATTATGTTTTTCATATATATCCCTTTAACTCAATTAAATTACTGATCAAAACTATTTTTCATTATCATACTTTAAAGATTTCACCCACGACTGCATTACCATACCATAATCTTCAACATGATCTAAATTCAAGCAGAAATTCTCTATTTTTATATAATTTATATATATTACATAAGTGATTTTCTGTTGACTTTGGAATTATAGTTATAAAACGATTACTTGGTGATTGATATAGAGAATTGAGAATCCGCTTGAGATTGGTATACATGAGTATTTAAATTTCAGTCGTGGTAAAACTATGAAACATAATCACAATGTGCTTTAATTGTGCTAATGAAAGAATTTAAGAAGAAATACCTGATTGGAGTCGTAAAGAAGAAAATAAAAGATTACATATTTACATATCTACAAAAAGATTTGAGCCGGCCATCGGGAAAATAACAAAAATAGGTTTATATAGGGAAAACCGCGACATCTGGTGGTAGAGTTAACAGAGTGATTTGATCTGGGAATTATAATTTTAAATTAAATAAAATCTCATTATATATTATAATATTATAAACTCAAAAGGAGCTTCTTCTATTAAACATGTTTATTTCGCTAGCTTTTAAACGAATTCGTTGTTTAACGGGCGTAAAGACAATTGCACGCATCTAACATCACAACTTGTCTTGATGCCCGTTGAAGAACAATGTCGTTCAAAAGCTAGCGAAATAAACACGTTCTATAGAAGAATCTCCTTTTGTGTTTATAATATTACAATATAATTATGGTAATGTTGGTGTCTACAATTTTATATAACATATATATATATATATTAAAAATGGCATATCCTGACCAGGAGCACATGTGCTTTACAGAAGGCATAGCGCCATCTGGTGGAACAGAAATCAACTAAACATTGATTTAGCCTGTTCCCTGATATTTGGCCAACCCAAATTCTAGATAATTCAAGTAAAGCCATCCACGAATGCGTTTCGCGCTGTTGGCACTCGTCAGTGTGGAGCAGGCTGTACCACTGACGCTCTGCCATCTAAAAAGCACATGTGCTTCTGGTCAGGATATGCATTATTTTTTAATATCAACACCTGACCCACTTATTTTTTTTCTATTGTTTTTTTATATACAAACAAAGCAACACATATAAAGTTGTGGGAGGATTATATTTATGTAACTCGAAACGCATTTTTTCCAACGATTCCATCGTGTTTTTCACTCTATTTAAAAACTTTACTAGTTGTTGTTGTTTCTTATCCCCCTGCGCAAAGATTGAACGAATTCCATGAGTTCATGCTCCTCGAGCCTCATGGAATGGGGTGTAGGGGTGCAGCTTTCGTTGATCATGGCACCATGATCCAGGCACACTTTGGTGAAAGTCTGACTTTGGCTGTAGTTTGAGGCCGTTCCTAACATGGAAGCCTTTGCTGCCGACTCTAACATGAGTACAGACCTCCGTATCCCTGGAGTGGGACCCTTGCTGAGGTCTATCAACCGGGTCAGTTGAAGTCAGGAACTTTACTAGTGGTAATGACGAATGAGCTACAACACCAATTGTCTGAATTTCCAAAAACTGGTGTTGTGGCTGGGTCTTCATTACCACTAGTGAATGCTCTTTACCAGGGTGATGAACATAATGGATCGCTCAGTTGAATAACTAATGGGAGAGATCAAATATCTAGGTGAACTAAAATCAACTAAACGTTAACTTGTTCCATGATATTTAGCCAACCCTTTATTTCTATAAATCAAGAACGCTTCACGATTTTGCGTGTCATCCTTGCGCAGGAGCCATGCTAATCTTCTCTGTATCGTTCCATTTTAGTATATGTACCGCCGAAAAAGTGAAGACTGTGCACTTTGCATGTATTAACAAGATGTCAATAAAATTATTTTAATTGTCATTATCTCTATAAATCAAGAAAATCCATCCACAAACGAGTTTCAGACTGTTGGCTCTTATCAGCGTGTTGCAAGCTGTACCTCAACGACCAAAAATTTGACCCAAGAAGCTTTCTGAGAAATCAAGATATGAGTATTCAAGGCCATTTTCGTAAATACTCTGTTCATGAGGGAAAAATATGTTTTTAAAAATTGTAATATATATTTCATTCTCGAAAAGATAGAGGCTGCCTGGCCGGAATTCATATTTCTTGAAAATAAAGATACTTCGGTAATAAAAAGATTCACTGGCCGAAGTATATTTATTTTCAAGAAATATATTTCATTTGTAGAACGACATTTGACATCTATCCCACATCTGTTTCTTTTTAACGAAAACTCGAAATTTATTTTAAGGAGAAATAACGATTATTTCTAACCTTAGGGATGAAGTATGCAAGGATGAATTGTGAGAAGAGTAATGATGAACGGAAAAATATTTTTTCTTAAAATAAATTTCGATTTTACGTTCAAAAGAAACACATGCGGGATAATTTTAAAATGTCGTTCTACAATCATAAGCCGCATTATATTGTATTATAAATATATTTCATTTGTTTAGAAAAATGCTTATTTTGGATCAATACACCTATTCTTACAATATTTTGTGGAACTACACGCCAAAATTTATTGGTGAACAAAACTTATTATAAAATAGTTTCAACTAACATTATGAGGCATGTTCAATGACGTCTGTGACAACAGTATTGTCACCAATGAGTCACCAGTAATGTCGGGTGAAAACAAGAAGACGTGCAATAGCTTCAAGGCAAAGAGGACCGCAAAACTTGCCGGTTGACCTTCTAGGACACTCCGTCAAAAAACGAACCCATTGTCTTCGATCCTGAAGGATGACAAAGTTCCAAATTACTCAAATTTGTCTCCGTTACTTCTCAGTTATTACGGCCTAGTTTACATGGAAGTTAACTCCTTGAGTTAGTTGGATTTTTTTTTTAGATTTTTCAAGCTATTTTTATTTGCGTGTGTGTGTGTTTAACTAAAATATAATTTGTTATCTTTGGAGGGAGAATCTTGATTATTTTACTAATTGGATTTTTTTACTTACCGTAAGTATTGGAGTTTCCACCACGATAACACCAGACTACATTGAGTTCTTTCTGTTTTGAATTGTTTTAAAACCAAAATTAGATTCCTTATTTATACTCAAGACCTATACTCCCCGTATCAATTTACTTTCATGTACAGTATAATGACAATATTTCTTGTAAGGAAGCGACTCGTGCCACAGGTACTTTTATTTATCATTTATCCCTAGTATACCTGGTATAGGCCATGATAATCCTGATGGGTAGTTAGAGACTGCATTTTACTATGAGTTCACCTAATGCCTAGATATGTGGATGTGTAGGCATGTGGTGAACTTAGAGTAAAAGGCAATCTCCAACTACCCATCATGATTATCATGGCTTATACCACGTGCAATTGGGAAATTAATAATTAAAAGTTCCTTTGGCACGAGTCACTTCCTTGCAAGAATTATTGGCATTCTTCTCTATATAGGAAAATCAATTCGACTTTTGAACATACACGCTGACAGAATCCCGTTTAGTTACTTGCATTCATTTGTGGTGTTGCATTTATGCAATAATTTGGTACCATTGAAATATTTAAGAAAAAAGTATTCAAGGCGGGATTCTATCCAGGGTCGTCGTTTTCAAAGGTTGACAGATCTAACTAAAAGTTGAAGAAGGGCTTGCTCGAAAGCTTCTTTAACAAATCAAATACAAAGAGTTGCAACGTCTTATGTCTTTTTTTTTTTTTTTTTTGTAATTGTGATGTCCAACTTTGAACACCTGAGAGTTTCCTGTTACTTCACCATAAGAGCAGCAAAGTAAAACTTCACTCCGTCAAGAGAAAGGCCGAGATGTCGCGTGCAGGAAGGAATTGCACCACGCTGGATTACGTCTCGCAAGGACCGGAAGGCAAATTGTTTGGTCTTGGCTAAACTTTGTTGCCTACAGCTCCATTACGTCACACAATGCCCTCGAGTTGATAAACCCGCGGCCTAGAATTATCTAGATTTACATTCTCTGGGAACTCTGGACTGGAGGAAATATTTGGATTATAATTTTGTGTGAATAATAAAGTGTAAAGACAATTGCTTCTTTTTACTTGAAAAAAAAAAAAGAAACAGATGACCAGCTATCCCAAACACTTTCCTCTTCTTTAAGTTTTGTTTATGAGTGTAAATCAATAAGTTTCACAAAAAAATTGTGAATATTTTTATAATACACAAAAATCGTTGTTTTATAATGGAACAACCTCTGTAGTTTCATATATGGATTCACAACACGAAATCTGCAAAGGAAGAGTGTAGGAAAATCAAAAACTATTTATATATTTTAATGAGAGATATTGCAGAGAG
This sequence comes from Cordylochernes scorpioides, assembly GCA_030710605.1. Lineage (NCBI taxonomy): Eukaryota > Metazoa > Arthropoda > Arachnida > Pseudoscorpiones > Chernetidae > Cordylochernes > Cordylochernes scorpioides. The sequence continues at coordinate 3,847,480 of CP092885.1, read as the reverse complement.
AGACGATCATAATACAACGAAAATCTAAATAAGACGATTAATCTCATACACGGAATTATAGGGAACAATCTTTCGAATAATTCATCAAAATCTTTCTGGAAAATCTTACAGTAATAATACTAGATCACAAGTGGTGAACTCTCCCAACCAAATTAATCTCCAGACCCGTTTGAATTAAAAAAATTTTTGATTATTTATTCTAAAAGAAACATTTAATATAAAACTCGTAAAAAAATTATTTGATATAGATAAGTTAAGATTCTAAAATTCTACCTTTCAGTGTAGCATATACAAACTTAGAAAAATTGACTTTGAACTAGCATTTCAACAGCTTTTTTCACGCTGGAAAAGAAGTGTAGATAACCAAGACTCCTATTTTGAAAATTTTGATGTTTAAATTACTATGAATAAATAATTAATTGAAAAATTTCGGGAACTTTTTGATCCTACCTTGTATAAGGAGAATCGTCCAATACAGTAGTAAAGTTCTAAGGAACGGTCTGGTAGATTAAATTGGCGAAATCGTTGAAAGGGTTTACCATTGATAAGCCAAGTCCTCCCAATATCCCTTCATCGCAAAATTTACAGTAGAAGCACACACACACACAAAAACCTTTATTAAGACACCCTGGTCTTACAGAGGATTCTCCTTGGGGTTACAAGACGGAGAAACCTATGAAAGTGGAAATATACAAAGGGGTAAAAATGGAGAAAGATTATATACACATGATAAATAAATGCAGATTATTATTTGAATAATCCTATGGAAAATAAGAAAATGGATTTGGAAATATGGATGGAAGAAGTGTGGAGAGCGAAAAGCGGAAAAAACAGGTATTTACATATGGAACATACATATAATGGAACAGTCAATTTAAGTTCTTCTGCTCACACAGCACAGGTGGACCATGGCATTTTTCAAGAAATATTTAAGATATTTTCCAGGAAAATTTACAGTAGAAACTTGTTTTATCTATTAAAGAAACATTTGAGCTTCAATGCTTACATTTTTGATAAAATTTAACCTGTTAATCATTTGCTTTTATCCAAAGTTAACAAATTTCTACATTCTTGCGAATATTTATTATAAAAATCTATCTGTGCATAGCTCCAGCTAAACATTGATGGTGAGACACGAGCTCTAGCGCTGTAGCCTTGGCTTACTTCTATTTCAATCAGTGTGTCCAGTATTGCCAGCGGCTGTTGTTGGCAAATGAGAGGTTTGCTAGTTGATCTGCTCCACACGCCCAGTTGATTATCCCTATAACCTCTCCATTACCTCTCTATTTAAACTTCCAAATTGAGACTTAAGTACTACACTTAGTACAAATTACCAGTACTTGTAAAACAGTCTATTTTAAATATAATTGCACCTTTATTTAACGTGTTTCTTTAACTATACCCCATCTCGTTTTTCAACCTGAGTAATAATTCGAGCAACAATATCATTAATGTAATGTGAGTACTACAGTATAGGGGATTTCTTTCGATATTACAGAATTTTTTCTGCTTTGATTTATGTCTTAGCGAGTTCTATTGGTGATATTCTTTTTTTACCTACATATATGAATATGAAATTTCAAGCTATTCATTGCAAACTTTTTATTTTACAAAGAGTGTTTTACTTCGTAATATGAAAATTTAGTACTAAAGAATAGTAGAATAGGAGTTACATCTATGCTTCCTTCCTTCGGTGAATCTGTACAAGAATGGTATTCTTAATAAAGCTAAATGTGAGTATGTACATTCCTGAAAGCGGCTATATTTTCACCCCAACCCAATACGTTAAGTGATATTTTTATAAAACTTTGCCCTGTGAACACAATGAATCAGAAATTATTTCTAACAGTTTTCACATTCCTGACCCAACTCTTGTTTTAAAGGTGTCGTTGTTCTATATACGTGTCACCTCAATTCGACCTCCACTTGGGAGGAACTTAATCCTTAGTGTGATCTCCGGCTCAAACCTCCAGATAATCCGTTGTTTTCATACATCGCTATTTCTGTCGCTTGTAATAACAAAAGCCAAATAATATAGCACAAAAGTGAAATTGTACATGGAATTGTATGTTGATAAATTAAATAGAAAAGCATATTCTGATTCTTCAACCAAAAGTTGCTGAAGGTTTGCGCAATCTTTCGGAATGATATAATAAGAGTATTAATTACATAATAGAGAGGTCTTTATCTATTAAGGACACTCGTTCCATAAATGATATTCCCATATAGGTAAACAGAAGTAAACATAGCAGTTATCTATAGAAAGTGGAGATTAAGATCGACCATTCTTCAAGTTGGATCCAACATCTGTATTACACCTATTTTCTGTGCTGTTTCCTAGAATTTGTATAAAGCTATAATTATAAGGCAATAACCAAATATATATGTAGGAAAGGAAAGCATTAAATCTCCAATGTTTCTTATTGTGCGATCTTTCAGAATGATATATAAAAATAATCAATTATAAGGCTTTTTTTTTCTATGGAGGACACTCGTCCCATAAATGATACTCCCAGATAGGTAAACATAACAGTTATCTATAGAAAGTGGGGATTAAAATCGAACTTTCTTCAAGTTGGATCCATCATCTGTGTTACTCCTATTGTCTGTGCTGTTTTCCAGAATTTGTATAAAGCTATAATTATAAGGCAATAACACACACACACAAAGCCTTTATTAAGACATTAGTCTTATACAGATTCTCCGTACAAGATGCAATATCAGGAAAAGAGCAGCACAGGAAACCAGTAGTTCCGCAACTATATACAATTATTAGTAATAAGGAAAAGTAAGATTTAATATGAAAGGCCGACCCCTCGATGTTTCGTCATCATTCTGAGGTGTAAGAACAATAGCTTCCAAGTTCTCTTTTCTCCCTCTTTACACCTACTGCCTTGTAAAAATTATATAGGGCCTGAGCAACTAGTCTGCTTGTTTGGGCACTGGTTAACATCATTTGGATTGACCTAAGTTGGCTGGTATCTACCATTGAAAAGAATGTCCTTCTCTCCTCACTAATATCTTGGCATTCATAGATATAATGAGATAGTTCAGTTTCCATATTTTCTTTGCAGAGATCACAAATCTTATTTATAAGGTAATAACTCGCCAAATATATATGTAGGAAAGGAAAGCATTGAAGAACGAATGTTTATTTTATACATGAACCAAACTTCTACTGTCCTTACTGCAATGAAACTTTATGGAACAATTAAATATAAATGATCAGTTGATATTTATTCCGACAGATGTCGCAAGCCATCAGCAACTTTTAATTGCGCGAATAGTTGATCTCTTATAAGCTAAATAGCAAAGAGATTATATATTTATACTTAGTGTGATCAATAAGGAATGCTAAATATTTAAATAAATACAAATGTATAATAAAGTTTTATTTAGAATTTCACAAAATAATCACCGTCACAATCTTTCCACAATGATACATCGTTTTTTCCAGATATCAAAACACCTCTGAAAATCCTCATCCTTCAGGCTTTTCAAAATATTCTTCGTATTCTCCTTTATGTCAGGTATTGAGTCAAATCGACGTCCTTTTAAGACTTTTTTTTAATTTTAGGGTACAGGAAAAAGTCGTTGGGAGCAAGTCATGAGATTAGGTTGGCTGGGGTAGTAAAGCAATTCCGTGTTTATCTAAATAGAGTTGTACAGTGACGGCCGTATGTGGCCGTGCGTTGTCATGATGCAAGAGCCAAATTTTCTGATGCCATTTTTCGGGTCGTTTCTGACGCACAGCCTCCCTTAAACGTCACAATACATCAAGATAGTAATGTTGATTAATGGTCTGATCCTAGGGCACGAATTCATAGTGTACCAATCCCTTTACATCAAAGAAAGTGATAAGAAGACATTTAAGCTTCGATTTGATCATCCTTGCTTTCTCTCGCTTGTTCTACCAACTTTAAATCGTGCAGACCATTCAAATGTCCTCGATTGTGATAGGGCATCTCCTTTAAAAGCCTGCTTCAACATTTGAAATGATTCGGAAGCTGTTTTCCCTAATTTAAAGCAAAACTCTATGCAGACTCGCTATTTTTCAATACAGTCCATACTGAAGTTAGAAAATTTTCTGATATACTCGAGCTTATAAATTCGAAAAAACGTGAGCGCGTGCGTCTGTGTGGTTAATTATTTTTCTACGTGTTGATAGATGTTTTATCTATAATGTCCTTATAAAATTATTTCATTATTTTACATATTTTACGTGATCCAGTCTCATTCCTGGAAATTATTGATCACACGTTGTATATCCAAGCTGATTAAAGAGTTATTAGGTAAAAGCGCGCCATCTATATTTGTAAATTGAAACTATATAGCGCGACTTGGAGATGTTCACCAATGGTGCTAGTATCTTGTCCTTGGAGCAGATCAGATCGGTCCATGCACCCTGATCACAATACCGGCCAACTGAGGTGCCTTGTCCGTATGGATGTCCTCTTCTGGATTGATGGTGCTAGTGTCTTGTCCTTGGAGCAGATCAGATCGGTCCGTGCACCTTGATCACAATACTGGCCAACTGAGGTGCCTTGTCCGTATGGATGTCCTCTTCTGGATTGATGGTGCTAGTGTATTGTCCTTGAAGTAGATCAGATCGGTCCGTGCACCTTGATCACAATACTGGCCAACTGAGGTGCCTTGTCCGTATGGATGTCCTCTTCTGGATTGATGGTGCTAGTGTCTTGTCCTTGGAGTAGATCAGATCGGTCCGTGCACCTTGATCACAATACCGGCCAACTGAGGTGCCTTGTCCGTATGGATGTCCTCTTCTGGATTGATGGTGGTGGTGTCTTGTCCTTGGAGCAGATCAGATCGGTCCGTACACCTTGATCACAATACCGGCCAACTGAGGTGCCTTGTCCGTATGGATGTCCTCTTCTGGATTGATGGTGGTGGTGTCTTGTCCTTGGAGCAGATCAGATCGGTCCGTGCACCTTGATCACAATACCGGCCAACTGAGGTGCCTTGTCCGTATGGATGTCCACTTCTGGATTGATGTCTGCCATATAGAGGGCTGTAAGGATGGCCGGGCAACTGTATATATTGTCCAGAGTAGGTTGGGTGTTGTAACAGTTATACTGTAACTGTAAGATCTAGTCAGCGGTTTCGCTAGTTTCTATAAAAGCGGTTTTGCTTGAAGGATTCGTTACTGGTGACCATCTCCAAATCGCGCTATATAGTTTCAATTTTCAAATATAGATGGCGCACTTTACTTCTAATTACTCTTAAATATACTTATAGTAATGGAAGGTGAGGCTTTTCTCTCAGAACTGATACACCAGAATGTAGATGAGGTCTTCAATGGTGTCAAAGGGACAGAACTCCTCAAAGAAGAAGAACAATGAGTATTGTCAGCATAGATATTGATCTATTACCATATCAATCATCTTAATTATTTTTAATAATCTAATTAATCAATATATTTTTGTAATTATTGAAGATATCAATTAAAAATAAAGGTCCCATTCCCTTGTAATAACAAAAACTGATACTTTGCCCCAGTTCTCGATGAATCTCTGAAAACTATTTGATTCTGACGAGAATTATTCGCTAAAAGACATGATCTCCAGATAGAAAGTTCGGGAATTTTTCATAGTTGTTGTTGCGGCTTTGTTAACAGTTCAAATCTGTTAGTTTTTCTGAGTCAGTCGAGATATGACTATAGGTTTTATATCTATTTTGACGGGAGAGGTGCCCTTCCTTTTTATATAGAGATTAATATTATTTTAGTAGAATGTGTGTCCATATCGCTATTTCATCTCTACAGCTCTGTATATGAATAAATAGAGACAAATTGTTGACCCTAATTGAACAAAGTTTGTTGTTTCTAGAAGTGTCTGCTCCGGCGTCAGTTCTTTGTTGGTTGTAGATTTTATCTTCTTAGACCAAGTCTAGGGTTCCACTCTTCTTTAGCTTTGCAGCATTAGTGAGAAGAGTAGATTAATACTGAGCAATTGGGCACGTTTTCTGTTGATGGGAACATCTGAGTCACACAAAGTTAGGAATACCTTCATGTCTATGGCGGCCCTACAAGGAGTACAAGATTCCAGACATACTGTCCTGCCCAGGGTCACCTCCCCGTCACGCTGAGGCAGTTAACAGGACTCGGGAATGTTCTTTAATTATTGTTTGCTGCGTCACACTAGACAATTTTTTGACAACACAATTTTATTGACATCTTGTCAATACTTTCTAAAGTACACAGTCTGCACTATTGTTTTAAGATAATAATTAGATATATTCAACAATCTTTTAAATATTTAATCGACTACTCGGTAAAAGGTTTCTTTTCCAAATATATTATTATCAGCAAGATTTCTAGTTTAAGAACACTTCGACGGGCATTTCTTACAAATATGTATATTTATTTCGAATATAAATACAGATAAACCTGTCTATATCGTCCCCTCTTGGGACTTCCCAAAATAGGGTGCTATAGAGAGGGGGTGCTTTAGACAGGTTACTTTTAATGTAAATCTCTCATCGTACTATGTATTTAAAATCGGGCGCTATAGATAGGGTGGCGCTATTTAGAGGGGACGCTATAGACAGGTTTAACTGTATATTATATGTAATATACTCATATAATTATTGTTTTTTGCTTCTGGAATGTCTACAACTTATGCAACTATGGATCAATCTACAATCGACACAGAGCTACAGTATATGAATGTGTGACAAAGTGAATACTTGATATATTCTCGATATATTAATTAGGTGGTGACATTTTAATATCTTCTGTATTCTGTCAGCCAGGGCGTTGCTCATCTCTGTGGAGTATGTCACGTGAGGTACTGTAAGTTGATAGATTAATGGCTACCTCGACTTTCACTAACTTGTAGAAACGCTGAATTCTGTGATATAATCGTTCCTTGTAAAGTTCAGAGGTTTGTTGAATCCGGAAGGTTCGGAATAGTTTGAAGGTTGTAGGATGCCTATTTCAGATTTGTAAGCTAAACTTAGCCCTTGATCTTGACGATTACCATCCTCAGTGGATGTAAACGGCCGTAAAGACATTGGTGTGGTGTACTTCAACTTGAGGTCGAGATACGATGCTGGCGAAAATAAAACTGTAGGAAGAGTAAGGAAAGAAATCCAAGTTGAATTTTCAACAGAAAATGCCTCAGTGACCAACGTAGAATTCTGTTTAACATATAAATATTCAGGCCGACCTTGAGTAAAGTCTTGTTTTAGTGGAATTCTGGAATCAATATTGCTGGAATTATTGGAATTTTGGGTCGAAGTGGGTGAATCAGGATTGGAGGATGAATCCACTGGGACTTTATAAATCATTTCAGGTTGATGGTTCATAAGAAGATGGATATAACCACTAGTAGAAAGAATTAAGGAGTTGTTTTGGCGATAAAGTATAATTTGGCCTGTTTCAAGGCTATAGTTGGGCTTATTGCTTGAGACGTGTGACGTTTCGAGGAGAGGCTGGGCTGTGGACAATAAGAGCTTGCTGAAATGACAATGGTGAGGTGGTGGCGTTTTAAGATGCCTGAGATTGTCATCGAAAGGTACCGCTGGGGAAAAAGGCTTTTGAGCCTTGTAAATATTCAATTTATAGGGACCCTTACCGATTAAACTTATTTTTAAGGTTGTCTTTATTTTTGATCCCATTCTTATGTCTTGTTTCGTCTTCTTGGATTCTTTACTGAATTCGCTTGGATGAAACCAATGAGCAAAGAATTTGGATTGAGGTTTTAAAATAAGCAATAGGTACGTAGAATTCAATTGGATAGTAAAGATAAACATGTAAAATGTGATTTTCCACAATTTTGACATATTCAAATTAGCGGAGTTTTCACATCACAGCTACTCTCTGAATTTGGAGATATGCATATTTTTGTAATTTATGATAGGTTAATGATAAATTTCTATCCCATCTTTTATTGGTCCACTAATTTTTGTTGAATCCGTAGCAACCTATCTTGAACTTTATTCCTAAAAAATATGATGAGGTAGCTTGCCCCCAGACCTAGAAATGAATCTTCTTGTTATTGATTTGAAATTCTTCAAAAAAAAATAATATTTATGTATAATTGTATGGTAAAATATCGTTTTAATATAATATTAGAACCTAATTTGTTCTCTAATATAGACTTATACGTATTTTTAACGCCTTTCTATAAAGTTTATTTTATTTTTTCCTGACGACGATAATTTTTTTGTTAAAACGTCGAAAAAATAAAAAGTCCTTTGGCTGAAGTGTCTGATATTTCAATAACTTTGTGTTTAGATACAGAAATAATGAAAATGTTTTTTTTTTTTCAACTAAACATCTTGAGAATACTTTCAATATCGAATCATATAAAGTAAGCAATTCACTTTTTGTTAGAATTGTTTTGTAGCCAAAAAGCGTTTTATCAAAAGCTTTATTAGAGGAGTGTTGTGATGATATTCGTGTACCAAAAGTGACAATTCCCTCTTTAAAAAATAATTAAAACAATTCATTTTGAAAATAATTAAAAGCTCGAAAGTTTCTTTTATACATAATACAATCTTCCACTGCCCTTACTGCGATGAAAAAATATATTGGGAGGGCTTTGCTCATCAGTGATGAACCCTCCCAGCGGTTTCGCCAATTTAATCCACCAGACCGCTTCTCAGAGCTCTAATACTGTATTGGACCATTTCTGAGATTCCATCCTTCAGTGCTGCATATATAAGCAGAATAGTCCAATACAGTATTAGAGCTCTGACAAGCGGTCTGGTGGATTAAATTGGCGAAACCGCTGGGAGGGTTCACAACTGATGAGCCAAGCCCTCCCAATATATTTTTTCATCGCAGTAAGGGCAGTGGAAGATTGTATTATGTATAAAAGAAACTTTCGTGCTTTTAATTCTTTTCATTTTATATGTATAGATGGCGCGTTATTGCTTTGTGACAATTCATTTCTGTTTATAATCTCAATATAAAACATAATGGTGGTGATAAAACCGTTCCTGTAATGATGATGGCAAAAGCCCGAAACCATAGAATTTAGATTGGCTTTCTGTTTGAATTTTCCAAAACTGGTTTTGTAGCTCATTCTTTATCCCCACTATTACGTTTTTTAATAGAGTGATAAGCATAATGCATTATTTGAATGCATTTTTAAAGGGAGATAGGCCACTTTAGGTACATATATATGTTATAAAAATGAACAGAAATGATATTTTCTGCTTGATTTTGGAATATCTTGAGGATCATACTATGGCAATGCAGTCGTGGTTAAAATCTTTAAACTATAATAATAAAATAGTTTTGATCAAAGATTTCTTTATTTGAGCTAAGAAATATATATAAAAAAACATTATTTGATAAAAGTAATGCCTGGCTTAAGGCGAGTAGAATAAGGAAAACAAAAGATTAATTACATAATGTACAAAAGTTTTGAGCCGGCCAGCGGGAAAGAACAACAACGAGATTTTATAGGGGAAGCATGACCTCTGGCGGTCGATTTAACAGAGTATTTGGATCTATGAAATATAATTTTAAATAGAATAATATTTTAATATAACATAATTTTAAATAAAAAATTTTAATATAACATATATATACCTCATCTATCTTTTTTTAACGAGAGAAATGGTAGATCGACAGAGTTCCAAGAAGTGGTACTGGCGCCTAAGGATGAGAATGCCATGGTCTGACAGACTAAGTAATGAAGATACCCTGAAAATAGAAGAGGGATATGGTCTACTGGAGGTGAGTGAGAGGAAGGGAAACCAGCATGTATGGACATCTTGTCTGACACTCGGAGTGGATAAACTGGAGGGATATATGGAAGGAAGACCAAGAAAAGGAAATCAGAGAACGGTTTAAAATTTCGAAAAAAGAGCTAATGATACTATCAAAAGTATAAGAGTTTTAAATGAACAGCAATACTACCAGCTAACAATGAATGGATGGTTAATGAGAAAAAGGCTTGTAAAAAAAAAATAATAAAAAAGACCTAACTACAAATATATCGTTAGGAAAACAATAACTTTCTAAAAATCTATTAGATTTAATAAACAGAATGGCTTCTTGTAAATTTGACTTTTAGAGTAAATTGTACTCAAAATTTAATACATACAGAAAATCCTCAATGTATTGGATTTTTAAAGCAAAAGTACAATTTTTAAGAAACCATTCTGTATTCAAACTAATAATTTTTTAGAATATTATTGTTTTCCGAATGATATATTGGTAGTTACGCTTTTTTGGCCAATCTTTTTCTCGTTAAACATCATCCAATGATTGTTTTTAAGTAGAACTGCTCTTCACTGAAGGTTAATAACGAGTTTACAAGGTGGGAAGAGGAGCTTCTTTTTATTAGCATGCACACAAGCTTTCGGACATATCGTCCTTCATCAGGTAAGAGTAATAAACGCGCTGAGGATCCATATATACACAAAGCTGAAAAGAAAATTTACATGACTGCAAAAGATAAAAGTATTTAAAGATATAAAAATAAGAATCAAATATGCTAAAAAGAATATAGGAATTAAATGCTAATAAATCTGGACTAAGTACATATGCACTATGAATGGTGTTAATCAAGGGCAGGTAAATGCAACCTATGGCTATTCACACAACATATGGTATTGTTCTGGTATATCTATATGCCTGTTGATGCTGTTTGTTTTTATTGACACAAATGCCTCTAGTAAAAGTCTTTGATACTTATTATTGATATTGTTGTATAGAATGGATGGCTTTGTTAGATTGAATGTATGACCGGTTTGCATAGAATGACTGTAAATAGGGGAATTTAGGTTTTTATTAGAGATGTTTCTGGAATGCTCAACCATTCTGATGGCGACGGATCTACCCGTCTCCCCGACATAAGTGGCATTGCATTGGTCGCAAGAGACGGAATAGACAGCACCACCAGAACGGAGAGAACTCGCATGAAGGGAAGATCTGGTAATGGGGTGTCGGATTAGTGTGGCGATGTTAGGTGGGTTCTGGAAGTATGTTGTAATGCCATGTTGCCTTCCTTTTTGCCCCCAGTCTATCACCATAGCCAGGTTTTTAAGGCAACATGGCATTACAACATACTTCCAGAACCCACCTAACATCGCCACACTAATCCGACACCCCATTACCAGATCTTCCCTTCATGCGAGTTCTCTCCGTTCTGGTGGTGCTGTCTATTCCGTCTCTTGCGACCAATGCAATGCCACTTATGTCGGGGAGACGGGTAGATCCGTCGCCATCAGAATGGTTGAGCATTCCAGAAACATCTCTAATAAAAACCTAAATTCCCCTATTTACAGTCATTCTATGCAAACCGGTCATACATTCAATCTAACAAAGCCATCCATTCTATACAACAATATCAATAATAAGTATCAAAGACTTTTACTAGAGGCATTTGTGTCAATAAAAACAAACAGCATCAACAGGCATATAGATATACCAGAACAATACCATATGTTGTGTGAATAGCCATAGGTTGCATTTACCTGCCCTTGATTAACACCATTCATAGTGCATATGTACTTAGTCCAGATTTATTAGCATTTAATTCCTATATTCTTTTTAGCATATTTGATTCTTATTTTTATATCTTTAAATACTTTTATCTTTTGCAGTCATGTAAATTTTCTTTTCAGCTTTGTGTATATATGGATCCTCAGCGCGTTTATTACTCTTACCTGATGAAGGACGATATGTCCGAAAGCTTGTGTGCATGCTAATAAAAAGAAGCTCCTCTTCCCACCTTGTAAACTCGTTATTAATGATTGTTTTTGTTGCTTATTCTTCAAGTCGTTCAAACGATCTCCATTAGATCTCATTGTCTCAGCTTTTCTATAATAGTCCTTGGTTCAATCATTGTTAGCTATCAGCATTGCTGTTTACTCAGAACACTGATTGGTATATTCAAAACTGTCAATATATCAAGAAGAGATATCCTTTCATTTATTATCCAATAAGGCACGATATGGAGGTATTTGCGCCTATTACAGAGGAAACAAAGGAAACAGATAAACAAATTAAAACTTAGGATTATATATTCCCAAATTTACATGTATCAAGTGACAGAGTTCATAAAATTTGTCATCAAAATCAGTTGGTGTGAGAGAGTTAAATCATTTAGATCAGGGAACAATCGATGTCTCACTTCTGTAAAGTTGGGACAGTCATAGATAAGGTGTTTTGTTCAGTTTCTCCGCAGGAACAATTTGGTGGATTTCCGTTAGACCTCTTTTATGTAGATAGTACTGAAAGAAGAGATAGATTGAATAATTATAAGAATTAATATTAATAAAACCGCTACGACCCGGGATCGAATCCCGCATTGGGCACTTTTTTCTAATTAAAAAAAATGCTCCAATGGCCCCCGATTCTTGCAAAAGTCCAACCCCACCAGCGAATGCAAGTAACCAAGCTCTAGCACATTTGTAAGCTCAAAGACGAACTGCTTTTCATATGTATATACATGTGATGCACTTGCATTGAAAGCAGTCGCTAACTACCCACCATTATTATCATGGCCTGTACCACGTGTACTAAGGATAAAAATATATATATATATTAATAAAATAAATATACAGTTAAACCTGTCTATAGCGCCCTCTTTTGGGACTTCACCAAAATAGGGTGCTATAGAGAGGGGGTGCTATAAACTGGTCACTTTTAATGTAAATCGCATCGTACTACGTATTTAAAATCGGGCGCTATAGAGAGGTAGGCGCTATCTAGAGGGGGCGCTAGAGACAGGTTTAACTGTATATAAAAATAAACATTTACGTCTTATTTAATTATATATTTCGTCAGAAGATTGAGAAATGGACGTCTATCCTTCAGGTATTCAGGTGGCTAGTAGAGCCTATTGCATCTGTGTGTGAGTTATGTGGGTTTGTACAATTGCCCATCCTTGAAGCCAAATCATGTTAAGAAAGGCTGAAGCTATTAAAGAAGATCGGATTTGTGTCGTCTGGGTCTAAGAATTAGGTCGTTTGGGATTTTTTATTTAAGCGATAATGATATTTTTTATTATTTTGTATTCAATCCGTGTGGCTTTCTCACTCACCAGAGTTTTTTACCTTCCCTATGTCACGACCAAAGATTAGGTAACTATTGAGTTCTTAAGAAATTTCTCGAGAGTGAGATTTAGGGTCAAGTCTGATTATCACCTTCGGATGACCATCTTACCCATTGTCAGACATAATCTCCCATAAAAAATTCTACAAAGTTTTTGTACCGATTTGAAACTTTGTCCTAGATGATTTGAAAGATTTCGTGACATTCCCCGTCAAGTTTTTTTTACTAGTTGAGAAGACAGGTGCTGATTTCTTGTTTGAAATGTATACTCAACAATATGGTCACATATCGCTTTCTTTACTTTGCACTTTCTAATTGTTCTTCTTTTGTTTTATAAACTTTCATATAAATTTGTTTTTTTTTCTCTTGTCCCAGGACTGGAGTCTAGACCAGATCCTGAAGGCCTCTTTATCACCTCAATGACCACAGCTGGGTCGGTGTAGATGTCTGTTCGGCAATGCCCGATGTGATGTGTTCTGGGCTCGCTGGAGAATCCTGACATTTGGTGCAATTCGGAAAGGTTTTGAATCCACTTGTGAAAATCATTGGACGTAGATGGCCTGTTCTAAGACGGGAAAGCATGGTGAAGTCTGATCTGTTAAGTTGTGAGTTTTTTTTTGTTTTTTTTTTTTTGTACCTTAGAAGAATAGCTAAGTTCTAAAACGCCTGTAACGATGTTATCTCTGAATAAAGAATCTTTTTTGATCGATATTAATTATATTTTCTGAATGAATAATATTTTTAATAGAAAAGAAAGCTTGGATATATATCTCAAGTTGGAAAATCGTCTTGAGCAGTATATTATCAAAAGAACAAAATCGTGAAGTGAAAAGTTTCTTAAAATGTTTTTTTATTTAGCTGAGTTTTTCGAGAATTTGTGTTGTTCTCATTTTTTCTGCTGAACTGTAGAACTGACAATAGTACAGATACTTGTAGTGGACAAAGCTCTCATCGGCAATTTTATCAGAGAAAAAACTTGCAAATATTTGTTACGCTGTGATAGGTAATGTTAAAAACGGCTTAAAATGTGTGTATTAAGAAGAGATATATTGTATAATTTTAAATTAATATTCTAAATAACTAAAATTATATATATTGTTGCACCAGGTTGCGGCTTGGCAAACTCTTCAACCTTGATTCTCTCCTTTGCCCGGTCTTGTATCTTACCAGAGCGTGTATCAACCATCCTACAAATTCATATAAGGGAATAATGAGATAACTCTAAGTAGCCTCCAGAATAATTTATTTATTTCTCACATCAAAGAGAGCAGTGAAGTCACACAATGTACTAAAATACAAATGATGATTCTATAATACATAAATATGTTCATAATATATATAAATTCTTTTTAATAAAATAAATATAAAATATAAATTTAAAATATATCAAAAATAATATTACAGATTAAAATAGAATAGGTGCATTAGCCATGATGCAACAATATATAAGTTCAAAAACAGATAGAATAGTACAAAAAAGGACCCATCCACCCCATGATACAGCAATATCTAGATTCTAGTAGACACCTTGGCTCAGTGTGTGTGTGGGGAATCCGTTCTTTCGTTAAGGAAGAAGACCTTATATCAAAAGAAGAGGTCGCATTAAAAATTCTATTTCCAGAGTTACGCTGGCTAGCTACATTATAGAGGTCGCGCTATTTATAATCCGGGGTTTATTTGATCCTTTCCTCGACTTCTTTACCCATGTTACTTTCCTCTGTTAGCCTTATCTCCTTCCCTAGACACGATAATCTCAGTACACATGGGGTCCAGACCTTTCTGGTGAGTGCCAGTACTACAGACCTTTCTGGTCAACAATATTTATACCTATGATACATTAGCGCACCATCTGTTATGAAAATTCGAAACTATTATAGAAGCGTATGATTCTTTTTAATAATTAAACAATTTCTACTGCCCTTACTGCAATGGAAAATTAAGGGGAGGACTTGGCTCATCAGTGGTGAACTCTCCCAGCGGTTTCGTTAGTTTAATCTACCATACCGCTGTTATATTGCATTTTTTATTTTCTTTTATATAGTGATACTGATACTAGACTCTTGAAATGGGTATTTTAGATGAATATTTTTCGAAATTTACATAACAGATGGATCGCTAATGCATCTTAAATATTTATTTTATCGTTCGGAGGAGATTAATAGAATCGCCGAATGTCGTGGTCCATTTGGAAGAGAAAAGTGAAGACAATAACGTGGCTGATTCCACATTCGCCTTTTCAGTGATACGCTAACCTATTCACGGTGGATTCTGTAGCCACTGGAGATGCGTTGTACCTGGAGGTTGTTGGGTTCTGTGCTGCCTGGAGTATAGGAGCTCTATCTATGCTTCCTTCCTGTAGTTATTCTGTATAAGACCGGTGGTGTTAATAAAGCTTTATGTGTCAATATCGATAAATAATGAGCTTTCAAATCTCACTGTACTTCTACAGATGAAACGAACACCTGTGGTGGTGGTTTCTTGTCCATGGAGCAGATCAGATCGGTCCATACACCCTGATCACAATACCGGCCAACTGAGGTGGTGGTGTCTTGTCCATGGATCAGATCAGATCAGTCCATACACCCTGATCACAATACCGGCCAACTGAGGTGGTGGTGTCTTGTCCATGGATCAGATCAGATCAGTCCATACACCCTGATCACAATACCGGCCAACTGAGGTGGTGGTGTCTTGTCCATGGATCAGATCAGATCAGTCCATACACCCTGATCACAATACCGGCCAACTGAGGTGGTGGTGTCTTATTCATTGAACAGATCAGATCGGTCCATATACCCTGATCACAATACCGGCCAACTGGGGTGGTGGTGGTGTCTTGTCCATGGAGCAGATCAGATCGGTCCGTGAACCCTGATCACAATACCGGCCAACTAAGGTGGTGGTGTCTTTTCCATGGATCAGATCGAATCGGTCCGTGCACCCTGATCACAATACCGGCCAACTGAGGTGGTGGTGTCTTGTCCATGGAGCAGATCAGATCGGTCCGTGCACCCTGATCCCGATACAGGCCAACTGAGGTGGTGGTGTCTTGTCCATGGAGCAGATCGGATCGGTCCGTGCACCCTGATCACAATACCGGCCAACTGAGGTGGTGGTGTCTTGTCCATGGGGCAGATCAGATCGGTCCATGTACCCTGATCATGATACAGGCCAACTGAGGTGGTGGTGTCTTGTCCATGGAGCAGATCAGATCGGTCCGTGCACCCTGATCACAATACCAGCCAACTGATTTTTTAAAGTTAAAGTTATTTTTTAAAAGTTAATCTCTAAAATTTCTGTTGAAGATGACAATACATCATCCATGAAATTCTGTATTTCTGTTGGGATCTTTTGATTCTTATATTTAAAAGATATTTGTGTGGTGATTAGCTTGTTCTGTTAACTCAGGAAACGTATTTAGTCTATGAAATGTATATTAAAACTGGTAATACGTCATCTATAAAGCTCTGTATTTCACACACACACACACACAAACCTTTATTAAGACACACAGGTTTTACAGAGGATTCTCCTTGGGGTTACAAGACGGAGAAACCCATGAAAGTGGGAAATATACAAAGGGGTAAAAATTGAGAAAGATTATATACACATGGTAAATATATACAGATTATTATTTTAATAATTCTATGGAAAATAAGAATATGGATTTGGAAAAAAAAATATTTTGGAAGTATGAGTGGGAGAAGTGGAGAGCGAAAAGAGAAAAGAAAACAGGTATTTACATATGGAACATACATATAATGGAACAAGTCAATTTAAGCTCTTCTGCTCACACAGCACAGGTGGACCATGGCATTTTTCAAGAAATCTTTAAGTGATTTTTCAGGAAAATCCGAGTGTTCAGAGACGTAAGGTAAACACCGAAGCTCTGTATTTCTGTTTGAACCTTTTGATTCTTATATTTTTTTAAAAATAAAAGATTTGTGGTGATTATTGTTTTATTATGTTAACTCAGGAAACGTATTTAAGTCTATGAAATGTATATTATAGAGCCCTTAATACCTCATCTATGATTCTCTATATTTATGGTGGGATTCTTGTGTGATTATTAGCTTGTTCTGTTAACTCAGGAAACGTATTTATTCTATAAAATGTATTTTAAAGATGGCAATACGTCATCTATGAAGCTCTATTTCTGTTGGTATCTTTTGATTTTTATATTTTTAAAGAGATTTTTGTGTTGATGAGCTTTTTCTGTCAACTCAGGAAACGTATTCCATCTATAAAATGTCTTTTAAAGACAGTAATACTTCATGAGACTCTTTTGGATCTATTGATTTTCCCATTTTGTGTAAATAATATAAGTGAAACAGCTATGCAAATCTATGGGTGCTGAAGAACCGGCGCGGAGGGAAAGCAGTCAGCCACATCCAATTAGAAGCGATGGCACGCACAAGGAAAGGTCACGGCAGGGGTCAAAAGGTAATGGGACCGATCAAGCTCTTGGTATTGTTCCCCGTGGGTCGGGGAAGGCTGTGGGTCACTCCACCCCACCCTCCTCCTCATCCCTGAAGAAAAAGGGGAACGGTAGTCGATATATCGCGACATTGCCAGAAGTGGCTCTACGACTCTTACTACGGACTATAGGAGTTATGTAAACTTGAGATACCATCTCATACATTCTAAGCACTAATATTCTTCTTTCAATCCTAAATTACAGTGAAATCATCTCATTGTTATGCCAACCGGAAAGAGAAATACACTCATGGACTTAAGGAAGTCAAGAACCTACAGGACATGCAACAACTGTCCTGGTGTGGAAATAACACCTACCCACATATTCTCATGCCCAGAAATGGCCGCAGCCTTGCAGAAAATTGACATTGACCCAGAGCAGCAGTTTTACACACTCAAGATAGTGGACATTGCGACTGCTGTGATAGAGATGCATTGAGACATCTGAGGCTCTTCATTGGACACGACAACAACAACAACAATACAGTATTCACACCCAAGATAGTGGACATTGCTGATGCTGTGATAGAGATGCATGGAGACATCTGAGGCTCTTCATTGGACACGACAACAAAAACAACTTAAGGAAGTCGAAAGATTTAATGTCGCCAGTTGTCTGTTTTTTTTTTTTTTGTTTTTTTTTTTGAAGGAGACAAAGTCAATTTTGTTCACACTTGGTTATCTTGTGTGTCTTCAATAAAGATCACTGTAATATATTTCAGAGTTATTGTCGGAATCCCGATATAATGTAATTACACTTAAAGCCATTCTATCGACAACTTAAATTGTTTCTTGAAGACAACTAAAATTGAATAAGCAGCCATACATTTATTGACTATATAAACCATAAACACGATTAAGGAAAAAAAAAAGAGGCATCTCCTTATTGTGCAACTGAAAGTTGCTGATGCTTGCGCCATCTATCGGAATAATGGATCTATTATATTATTATTTAATAAATATCATCTATCGGGATAATGTGATGTATTTGGAACACTGCTGGCGATTCTCCACCAAACTCTGCAGCGGTGGCAGAGGCGTCATGTACATTGTATATAATATCATGCATATATATAATTATCTTTTTTAATAGTACAGACTGTGTACTTTGCATGTATTGACAAGATGTCAATAAAATTATTTTAATTGTCAATTGTATATCGGAATAAACAACAACTATTCGTTAATCTTTTTAATTATTAATCAAGAATGGGTATTTGGCCAAATCTGGAATAATTTTCATAATTCCAACCTGAACAAACCGAGTGTAGACACAGTGCATGTTGTTGGTGTTTTTTGGGGTAAAAAAGAGAAAATGTTACTTAAATATATTTTTAATGTTATCTTTATGCATAGAAACTACAAAAGTAAAATTTAAGAATTAAGAAGAAGTACAAAAAAGAATTAAGAAGAAATACAAAAAACAAGAAAGGATCAAGAAGGCACTAACTACGTTGCCAAAATCGTTAATCAACATATGCTAGCTAATATTATCATCATCAATTCATATTTATTCATATATCTATATAATTTATTTACATAGAGAAAAATTCTTTGAATTAATATACCTAACACATGTCCCTGTAAGAAACAATGACGTGTCCGTCTATCCCCCATTGTTCTGTCTTCTTTTCTCGCTAGTTCCGTATTGGCTGTCATCACCTGTCACCTTCAGTCGCTATGATTTCTCTAAACAACCGGTAGGTAGAATTGGGTTATAAAAGGATAACGAAAAACAGATATAGTTCTTTAAAAATTATTATTCTTTTATTATTATCCCTAGTACACATGGTACAGGCCACGGTGGGTCATCATGGTGGGTAGAAGTTGACAACTGCTTTTACTCTAAGTACACCACATGTCTACATATTTGAAAAGCAGCCCGACTTTTGCACTTACAAATGTGCCAGAGAGCACCGTTTGGTTACTTGCACTCGCTGTTTGTATTTGACTTTTGCAGTAATCAGGGGCCATTGGAACATTATTTTTTATCAGAAAAAAAGTGCCCAATGCGGGATTCGATCCCGGGTCGTAGCGGTCGAAAACATACGGTCTAGACCAGGGGTAGGTAAACTGCAGCTCGAGAGACACATGCGGTTCTTTGGATGTGAAGCTCTTTATATAGTTCCATATGTAAATATTATTTATGTGAGTACTATTTATTGTTGGCAAGAAAAAATTGTGCTGCTCTTTAAAAACTTTTAAATTTTGTAAATTGTAATTTTTTATTTTTCCGACTCAAAATTTTTCCGACCCCTGGTTTAGACCATCCTTCCATCAAACCCTTAATTATTCTAACTTCTATGATGTATGAAGCTATTAATCTTTTTTTTTATATTTCGATTTAGAGCGCTATGTCCCCCTAGGGACACTTGCACTTTAAAAATAAACAAAATTTTGAAAGAAGAGAAAGAAAGATATTTCAAATATGTACACAGAATTAGTATGCAAGTTAGTTAGATGAAAAGATTATATATATATATATATATCAACACAATTGATATATGTACAAAGGGTTGGTAAGCAAATTTAGTTAAATGAAATCAAATTGTAAAGTATTGTGTTTATTCGAGAAAAGAAATTTACAGATTAAAAAAAAAAGTTTTGAGGAATATTTTATAATGAAAATATGCTAGATATTAGATATCTTAATAAATACCTCAATTATACAAGACGTAGCAAATTGAGAAGTCATTGCCATTTAGACTTTCGCATGTTTTATCTTGAGATAAACTATTTCATTAACTATAATCCAGAATGGATACACATAGTTGAATTGTTATCACTCCCAATAAACCCCCTTCATTGAAAGACAAAGTATAGATACAGTTTCAAACTGAATGATTTTGATATTCAAACCCTATTTACTATTCTTTCCTTCTCAAGAGCTAGAATTGTGAAAAATTTGGTGTCTGTCGACTTATAAAAATATAAGAAAAGCCAGAAAGATTTGATGACAATACCAAAAGGATACATGTTATATAAAAATATTATTTTATTTAAAATATATATCATAGATACAAATGTTGTTAAATCGACCGCCAGAGGTCACGCTTTGCAAATAAAAACTCGTTGTTGTTTTATCCCGTTGGCCGACTCAAACCATATGTAATTATGTAAATAATATTTTGTTTTTCCTTGTTCTACTCGCCTTAATACAGGCAGTGCTTTAACCGAATTATGTTGTTTTTATATATATTCCTCAGCTCAAATAATAAGTCATCTTGGCGCTTTTACACCCCGAGCATGCCACCTTCATTGAGTTTATTTTCCCTAAAAACAAGACCATCCTCGTTGATTTTCTCAAAGAAGCCCTCGAACTTGCTGGGGACGTGGATCCTGTGATCCGCAAGAACCTGATTACACTCCAGGCAGATCTGGGTTCTTGAAAAATTTCCAGGCGTCCCTTCGTAGGGCTTCGTCTGTGTGCATACTTTTAATTTAATTGAATCTGAACTTTTGTGTTTCTTCTCTTGTTGAATTCTGACTCTTTGTCAGTGTAGACAATTGACAGTTGGTCAATAAAGTTCTTTTTAATTGTCAATTGTCTTATCTCAAATAAAGAAATCTCTGATCAAAACCATATTTATTATTATTCTTTCTATATTTATGCCACGACTGCTCAACAAATATCTCTATTCTCAAAATAATCAGCATCAAGTATTAATTCTATAGAGCTCTAATAATCAAAATACAACAGAAATCTAATTATTTTATATAATATATATATAAAATAATGGTATTTCGCAATGGTGGGAAGCGCTCAAAATCCGATAATTGGTATTGGGGACAACAAACACTGAATGTCACGGAAAGATACATGTATCTAGGATATCCACTCACCTCAACAAATTCTTTTAAGCAAGCCGCATTATACTATAAGGGTAAAGCTCTCGCGGCCAGTGGTGCGGTATGGCCTATTCTGACCAGGTCGAAGATGAACTCTCTTAAATCCTCTATGAAACTTCTTGACGCGATGGTTTTATCAACCCTGCTATACGCGGCACCTGTTTGGGCAAATGAGCATACATTAATTGTTGATCAAATTCAGGACTCATTTATGCGAAGATATCTGAGTCTACCAAGATACACCCCCGGATACATGCTCAGGATAGAATTGGGAAGAGTGTCACTCAGCGTTACAGTCTTGAAACTTACCTTAAAGTTTTGGTTGAGAATGCTGGGAATGGGTGAAACTAGACTGCCGCTGCTCTGCTTGTCACAGCTGTGGGAAATCTCAAACGCAACGAAAAAATATATAGGTTTCACGGGAAGTATAGTTAATATTTTAAACAACACCGGATTTCAATGGCTCAATTGCTGCACAGACTATAGAACATTACAAAGAGAAATTCCCTACATAATAAGGACTGCAATAGGCCAGTCTCTTCAAAAGGATCATACAAGAATAATAAATTCAAGACTTTACCCCCACTATAAAACATCTGCTCAACTCCGTTACAGGAACACTATCTGTCCAGCGATTTCCCGCTCCGGGTCAAACGGTGTATTGCCGGACTCAGAATCCTCTCGGTGCTCTTTGCTGATGATCGCCCCAGAATATTCAAAACAGACGGATGGACATGCGAGATTTGCGGGACAAGAATGGAGCCGGGGCTACATCACCATATACTCTCATGTATGGGGCTGAAAGACGAACGAGAAGTGCTCCTCAGTGAAATAGGCCTTGAGGGACTCTCTTTGGAGCTCCTGTTGAATGAGGTGGTGAGAAACAGAGCTGGAGCTTTTGCGTTGTTCAAATTTTGGAAGACGGCTGAAGAGAAGAGGAGGCTATATACATAATCTAATTGATGTAAATAATTATATGCAAATAATCTATGTCAGGATTAAAATGACGAATCCTGTATGGGACTTTGATTTCAGTAAAAGGCTTGTTGCTGCTGTTGTATATAGTCACAGTGTAGAAAATACTATACTATACCTACTACATATAGGTTTCTCTCTGTATTCATAGTTATCTTCTCTTCAATTACGCTGTAAACTGGCGAATCCTATATAGGACGAGAGGTCCTCAATAAAGGCTTTTTGTTGTTGTTGTATATAATATATATATATATATATTGAATCAATAATTTTTTATTTTATTTCTATTTTATTTTATTTTATTTCGTTTTTTATAGTCGTTGTTCATACTTAGTTTCTGTAATAGCCATGTATTATATGTATAATTACTTGCTTTGCTTAACTTCTATGAATAATCCTCCAATATTATGTTAATTTCTCTGGCACAATTTTACATATCTGTCTTATTTTCTTACTTTTTGTATATATATACATAGCTGATTGCCACTAATGTTTTGTCTCGTTTTACACCAGTAGAAGGGTGATTGTGCCCGAAAGCTTGTGATATTGTATATTAAAGAAACTCTTTCCTCATCAAGTGGTTCGGTTTATATATATATATATATATATATATATGGATCAGACAATAGTCTCGGATGACCTGTAGCGCAAAACGAGAACACTGGTTGAAATTGTTTCTTTTATTCATTTATCCTATTTACATCACAAGCTTTCGTAAATGTCTGTTTTTCAAAAGGTGCATAGAATTAAAGCTACAAGAATAGGTGATTAGGTATACTGATGTAATTTGAGCGCGTGCCTATTACATCAGTTGTTTGCTCTTCTGTGGAAAATTGGTGCCGTTGCCACGTTAGTCACCTTGGACCAGAATTTGGACAAATATTCCAAGGGTCCAGGTGAGACTGGTGTGGTCGGACTTCTCCTTTCCTAGTTCAGTTGTGCATATACAATATGGATCACCTCCTCTTCACGTTACCACCCTTCCAATAGCAAAGATTCCTGACGGCCATCCTCCTAGGAATCACCAACCTAAGTTCAGCATCTCTATAGAATCTCCCAAGAAATGAAACTGCATGGTGCCACCTCATGTATTGGACTTTCACTGGCTTTGTAGGTGACAGAATGACAGCCCCGGTAGTTGGCGACTTCGGTACGTGGCTCTAAGAACCTAAGTTAGCTGAATAAATAACAATATAAATTTAAGAAAAAGACATCTCCTTATGAACAACTGAAAGTTGCTGATGGCTTACGCCATCTATCGGAATAAATATCAACTATTCGTTGATTTTTATTATTCTGGAATTATTAAAAATCAACGAATAGTTGATATTTATTCCGATAGATGGCGTAATACATCAGAAACTCTCAGTTGCTCAATAAGGAAATGCCTTTTTCTTAAATTTATCACCTTATCCTGGTACAATTTCACATTTGTACTATTTTTTCACATTATAAAGTATCTTTCAGCTTTAATTCTTAGCACACGTTGAAGGACAGCCATGTTCGAAAGTTAATGATATAGGATAACTAAACGAAAGAAATTATTCTCCCCAGTCTTCGTGTTTTAGCGTTAGAGATGTCTACACTCATTGACAAAACCTAAGGAACCATTAGAAGAGAAAATGGCTATAAAGTATAAAATAAGATTAAATACGATTTTTTATATAATCATCATTCTCTCAACTTACAGCTATGTCTGTAGAAGGATTATAAAGATCTGAAAACTTGTATTTTGCACGAATAAAGAAACACATATTGCTACTTTTACTGGTTGTTGAGGTACAGCTTGCACCACACTGATGAGGGCCAACATCCCGAAACGCGTCCGTGGTTAGCTTTTCTTGATTAATCAAGAATGAGTATTCGGCCAATTCTGGAATAATTAGAAATCAACGAGAATAGTTGATATTTATTCCGATAGATGGCGCAAGCCATCAGAAACTTTCAGTTGCACTATATGGAGATGCCTTTTTCTTAATTTATCCACCTTATCCCCAGTACAATATCACATTTGTACTATTTTTTCACATATTGATACTGTTTATATTCTTATTTTAAAACTTAAGGAAGTTGTACATTTTAACATGTATATCGGGTTTCAGACAATAACGCTCTGAAAGATATTTGGTACACAGTGAACTTTATTGAAGACACATGAGATAACCAAGTTTAAAAAAAAAGGTTTCTCAAAGACTTTACACTTCCCTAAATTTTGTCTCCATGAATGTATATTCAATTACTTTGTTTTATCATCTTACCTCTTGGAATGCATGGGAGCCTCAAGACTATATTCCAACCCTACCAAGATTGTGAATTTGATCTATGAATTTAGTCTCCATGACCTTGTATAATTATACAATGGGATAATTAAAAAAAACTTTGTTTTAAGATCTTTTCGATTTTATATCTTCTCAGTGATCTTCTGTAAATATATTTCGTGTTTAAGAAAGAAATCAATTTACATAATATTCTGTTTAATTAAAAATGCATATATTCTTGCAAAAGTCCAACCCCACCAGCGAGTGCAAGTAACCAAAAGGGCTCTGGCATATTTATTTGTAAGTGCAAAGTCGAACTGCTTTTCACGTGTGTAGACATGTGGTGCACTTACAGTAAAAGCAGTCGCCTTCTACCCACCATGATTATCATGGGCTGTACCACGTGTACTAGGGATAAACAAAAAAAGGCATATATTGGATCAAAATATCATTTATTTTACTAATATTTCAGTTGGCTGAACGCCAACCTTATTCAAGGTGTTATAACATATTTAAAGTGTGTCAACAACAAGGAGTTTGTTGTTGACACACATAAAAATGTTATAATACCTTGATAAAGGTTGGCGTTCAGCCAACTGAAATATTAGTAAAATAAATGAAATTTTGATCCAATATATGCCTTTTTAATTAAAGATTTATTTATTTATGGATTGCTCTATTTTCAAAATAATATTCCGTGGAAAATGCAACTGATTGTAGAATGCTTCAAAATATATACTGGTTGTGTTGGGAAAAATTTATGGATTCGTAGAGGAAGAGGAAGAAATTTTATTGCTTGAAGGTATAAAACTTTAAAAGAAGGACAAAAAGATAAAATTATATGTTCGAGGTGTATTCAAAAAGTATCGCGACTTTTGAATTTTCGCGGGTTACGTATATTCGAATTTCGATCTTTTTGTGGCTTTATGTTGGTACTCATGTCTCTCACTTATGCCGACAAGCTCGGCCATTTTGAATGTTCACTTAATTGTTGACAGCTGCTTTGCTTGCAGGTGTTTTGGATCGTCTTCGATTTTTACCTATTAAAAAAATGGATCAAAGAAACTGTATCAAATTTTGTGTGAAAAACGAAATTAAGTGCGCGGATGCATTCCGAATGTTGACTGTGGCATACGGAGAAGCTACCTTGGACCGAAGCAACGTTTATCGGTGGTACAAAATGTTCTCAGAAGGCCGAGAAGATGTGAACGACGAAGAGCGTGCCGGACGCCCGAGCACTTCAACAACAGACGAAAAAATTAATGAAGTGGAGAAAATGATAGTGTCCAATCGTCGAATCACCGTTAGAGAAGTTGCTGAGGACCTAAACATATCGATTGGCTCGTGCCATTCGATTTTTATCAATGATTTGGGCATGAGACGGGTCGCCGCGAAATTCGTACCAAAATTGCTCAATTGCGACCAAAAACAGCATCGCATGAACATTGCTAATGAGATGTTGGACTCTGTCCGCAATGACCCAAATTTGCTCCAGAGGGTCATAACTGGTGACGAAGCGTGGGTTTATGGTTATGACGTGGAAACCAAAGCTCAATCATCTCAATGGAAGCTGCCGCACGAACCAAGACCGAAAAAAGCGCGCCAAGTTCGGTCGAATGTGAAAGTTTTGCAGACAGTTTACTTCGATTGCAGGGGCGTGGTGCATCATGAGTTCTTGCCACAGGGTAGAACGGTCAATAAGGAATATTACCTGCAAGTTATGCGCAATTTGCGCGAAGCAATCAGCCAGAAACGCCCGGATTTGTGGAAGAACAAAAATTGGCTTTTGCACCACGATAACGCCCCTGATCACACATCGTTGCTTGTGCGCGACTTTTTGGCCAAAAACAACACACTAATGATGCCGCAACCACCGTATTCCCCAGATCTGGCCCCCTGTGACTTTTTCTTGTTCCCTAAACTGAAGAGGCCCAAGAAAGGACGACGTTACGCTACGCTTGACGAGATAAAGACGGCATCGAAGGAAGAGCTGAAAAAGATTTTAAAAAATGATTTTTTGAAGTGCTTCGAAGATTGGAAAAACCGTTGGTACAAGTGTATAATATCTCATGGGGATTACTTTGAAGGGGACAAAATAGGTATTCATGAATAAATAAATAATTTTTGAAAAAACACAAAAGTCGCGATACCTTTTGAACACACCTCGTACATCAGAAGCTAACGCCGGCCTGCCCTATTCAATTAACCGCTAGCAAACTAACAATCCAACAAGGCCGCTTTATGGGCAGGTTGCAATTAGCATAAACAATACTAAAACCATATGCAAATATCTGCATATCAAATATCGTAAAAATATCTGCAATTGTCAATTTCAACAGGTTGTAAGTTCTATATCTAGATGATTGTTAGATTTCAGAAATCACGTTCCACTACACTATCTGAAAGTGGTGATGGGTAAATAGCCGCTATGTGCTGGACGACTCTCAAGTCGACTCACATCACACCGATTCTCCTTGATTCTTGCATCTTCTTATAGCAGTGGCCATGTCGGAATATGGATACCAAGGCTGCGACAGTTCCATCCCATGGATGACTCAACGAGGCTAAGGTCGAGCATCTAATCCTACGTAGCTTGGCTCTCCTTGGAAAAGCGCATGGAATATGTCTATTCACGGGTTGACAAATTATATTTTTAGTTCGCATTTATTCTCAATCATTATAGTAGCATCGTTGTAGAATTCTGTAAATCTATTTTCAATGAAAGTAACGTATCGTATGGAACTATACAACATTATTTTTATCGTAATTTTCGTACACCATCGCGTTACCAAAAGAAGCCATTATAGTTGGGGAATCGTGGAAGACAAAGAACTGTGGGGGCATACATGGTAGGGATCAGGGTCAGCTAGAGTCAAATTAAAAATCTAATCATTACAAATGTTCTCGAAATAAATCACTGAATCAAACAAATCAAACTATAGTTGGGGAATCATCTCCAACAGTTGTGCCATATTTGCCTTAATAACAAAGCTGGTATTTAGGGCATCCTGAAAGTTATGAAACATGTATTTGGATATTGAGGTACAGCTTGCACCACTCTGATGAGAGCTAACAGCCTAAAACACGTACGTGGTTAGCTTTTGTTGATTAATCAAGAAATAATATTTGGCTTATTCTGGAATAATTAAAAATCAACAATTGGGTTTTATTATTATTCAATATATCTGTATATATTTTGTGTATATATTTTACCAACAAAATCTGGTCACGTGAATAAATTGACTGTATATATATTGTAATTAAGAAATAAAGTGTATGTAAGACACCAGTTACCTAGAGGGTGATTGTTTAGATCCTGGGGTGTTCGCTACATTCATAGGGAAGAATCCAACTCTACCTGGAATTTAAATACTGAATTACATAGAACTCTTACGAAGTTTGACCAACCCCATAATAACTTTTCAATCATGATTTTAATCTCTTTTTCCCTTCTTCTTTAAACATCTACTCAAACCTTGTAATTCACCAATTGTTTATGTAAAATAGTCACTGAATTTAGTGCCAGTGTTTGACGCAAGCATCCCTTGTGGGAATATCGCGTCTGATTTAATGGAAATAATAATAATAATCAACAACTTTTAGTCGCACGATCAGGAGATGTATTTTAATTGTCTTTGTGTTTTGCGGTTTTAGAAAGATATCTTTCTACCTCTATGATCAATGGGACATTTCCTTGAAGTATCCAATCCACAAGCTGGTGGACGACCTGGTCATATGCAGAATCCCAGGGAATATCGTACCGGAACCTAAAGTATCACATGTAGTATCCAAGCCATAGGCTGGTGGACGACCTGGTCATATGTAGAATCCCAGGGAATATCGTACCGGAACCTGAAGTATCACATGAAGTATCCAATCCACAAGCTGGTGGACGACCTGGTCATATGTAGAATCCCAGGGAATATCGTACCGGAACCTGAAGTATCACATGAAGTATCCAATCCACATGCTGGTGGACGACCTGGTCATATGTAGAATCCCAGGGAATATCGTACCGGAACCTAAAGTATCACTTGTAGTATCCAATCCACATGCTGGTGGACGACCTGGTCATATGTAGAATCCCAGGAAATATTGTGCCGGAACCTAAATTATCACTTGTAGTATCCAATCCACATGCTGGTGGACGACCTGGTCATATGTAGAATCCCAGGGAATATCGTACCGGAACCTAAAGTATCACTTGTAGTATCCAATCCACATGCTGGTGGACGACCTGGTCATATGTAGAATCCCAGGAAATATTGTGCCGGAACCTAAATTATCACTTGTAGTATCCAATCCACAAGCTGGTGGACGACCTGGTCATATGTAGAATCCCAGGGAATATCGTACCGGAACCTAAAGTATCACTTGTAGTATCCAATCCACATGCTGGTGGACGACCTGGTCATATGTAGAATCCCAGGGAATATTGTGCCGGAACCTAAATTATCACTTGTAGTATCCAATCCACATGCTGGTGGACGACCTGGTCATATGTAGAATCCCAGGGAATATCGTAACAGAACCTGAATTCCAGCTTCTCGAGATAAGGAGTGTAGACGACGACGAAGAATCTCCTCTCCCTGCCCCTTATCTCGCGGGTGGGGTGAAGAGGAAGTGAAGAGCCAGCCGGGGTCAAGGTCTGTAGGAAAATCCGCCCAATAATTGGACATCTTTTATCGCTGCGGGAACAATAATTAAAATGTAGGTCGCATGTGTTGGAAGATGGCCGAGAGGGTATCTTCATGTGGGCCAGTCATTGTTTATAGAAAAGCCAATTTGGATTGAATATGCTAGTCATGTTTGTAGAACTCGCAAGTCTCAAGCCATTGAAGATAACAACAAAATCTACCCCACTTGCCCAAAATGTAACTTGGCATCTGCAGCTTCAGAACACGGCTTGCATTAGATGCACTAAACAGGACCTTTGGGAGAGGCCGCTGCTTATCATAAAACAGCTCGAGGAGCATGAACTCATTGAATTTGTGTAATCTTTACACAAGGGGATAAGAAACAACAACAACCCGCAATTATAGGAAATTTTTGAAAATCTCAACGTTGACGAATTGTTTCCCCCTTATAGCTGATATCTAAAGCTGACATACACTTGAGGTTATACTCACACAATTTTTGCACCAAAGAAAACCTATATATACAGTTTAAGAGCAGTTATTAATTAAAAGACTTGAATTTTCTCACATTTCTGAGAATTTTTCAATTAAAAGACAACTTTAACTCAATATTTTGAATGGTTTTCATTTTGAAAAAGACGAATATTTCTCATTATTTTGAACATAATTATAAATTAAGAAAAAGGCATCTCCTTATCGTGCAACTGAAAGTTGCTGATGGCTAGCTTCATCTATCGGAATAAATATCAACTATTCTCTTTGATTTCGAATTATTTCAGAATTGGCCAAATACCCATTCTTGATTAATCCAGAAAAGCTAACCACGGACGCGTTTCGGGCTGTTGACCCTCATCAGCGTGGTGCAAGCTGTACCTCAACGATAAAAAAATTGGTCATTCAGGCATCCTGAAAAATCATGAAACGGGTAGTTAAGGCCAGAATTATCAATGTAAAATAGCTTTTTGCGTATTATCAATTGAAGGACAGTTATTTGTTGCTTATTTTAAGAAGTTATTAATAAAAAATAATTCTTTTTTTTTCACAAATTTAAGTACTTAAAAGGCCTTCACAAATATATGAAAAATTCAGCGCATTGAACGTTTTTCTTCTGCAATGTCTCACGAATCTTGCCCAAGTCCAACCCCACACCAGTGAGTGCAAGAGACTATTATAGATTGTGGTACACTTGAGTGTAAGTGCAAAAGTCGAACTGTTTTTTACATATGTAGACATGTAGTGCAATTACAGTAAAACACATTCTGATCCTTCTCTACATCCCGGCTCTCCTGACCTCACCCAGCGATGATCCCCTGGCCACCCATCCCCAGGCCCCTCCAACTGTGCTTTGTATATATTCCGCTTTATGCGTCCATCGGGGCTCAAAAATCATTCTTTTTGGTAAATAAAGATATTTCCGTAAAACACATTCACTACCTACCCACCATGAATTTCATTGTCTGTACCATGTATAATTGGAATACGTAAAAAATCATGTGCAGTTCGAAATCATATTAGAGATTCAAAGATTTTTTTCACTTTGATATCTGAAATTTCTATCCGCATTGAACTGAGAGCGGTTCAAATTGATCTTGTCCTTGTCTGGAGGAGGACAAGATGAGAAGCCTTCCTTCCTGAGAACAGCTGTTTATATTTTATCACCAAATTATAAATAATATCATTTTCTTTGTTTAATTACTCGTTAATTTTTGTAACAAATAACTAAGAGCGTCAATAAACATTTCGAATTGTCTAAAATTTCTCGCTAAAAAGATCTTGTTTGTCCGTAATTTGCCAGAGAGATCCTCCGACTTTCCTTGTCGCTCAATCACCGCAGAGTTGTAAGTAAGATGTGAAATGTTATAATTTGAGGGGTATATGGTGAAGTGATGAGTGAGCCCCTAGAACATTCCTCGAGTTGGGCGATAATTTGAAAGATAAATACAGAACCATTCAAGTAAATGTCATACCAATTTTATTGTTTTTACAATGTAATAAGCATGAATGTTTCTTTCATACTTAAAACAAACTTATACTGTCTTTACTGCTATGGCCTGTTTTGTTGCGGTTCATCTCACAAGATAATGCCCGTCCATACACGGCATGTTTTACTATGGATTTTCTTCAATCTTGTCGAACAATTCCGTGGCCAACAAGATCGCCTGATATCTCACTCATAGAAAACATCTGGGACGTGATGAGAAGGCGGGGGAACAACCATGAGAAACCATCCCGGAATGTTGACTATTTATCTCGACAGTTGGAGACAATTTGACAAGAAATCCCGCAGCACACCATCCGGAATCTCTAAAAGTCCATGACACGCCGGGTGGTAGCCTACATCCAGGCCATTCCAACGACAAATTGACGTACTAAATTTCTTAGGATCAAACCCTCAAATTGAAAAAATTAATTGTTCTGATATTTTAATCGGTTTCCCCCAATACATGTTATTCACCTACGCCAATTTATGTCCCAATCGGACAACTCTTTCTTGGGACGTCGATTTTTTTTTTTTTTTTTTTTTGCCATAGAGTGTATATGTAACCCAGTAGTCTTCACCTATAACAAAACAAGACAAAGTAAGGAATGCACACGCTTCGTGTATCCATGTATAAGTGATATTTACTATCGTAAAGTTAGAGGCTGCCTGGCCGGAATTCATAGTTATTCAAATTAAAGATACTTCTGCCAGTAAATCTTTTTTATTGTCTCGACGTTTCGGCAAATTTGATTTTTGTTCACTCCTGACGAGGACAAAAGATTTTTGTCGAAACGTCGAGACAATAAAATAGATTCACTGGCCGAAGTATCTTTAATTTGGTATTCACTATGTGCCCATAAGAAAAAGAGAGGTCGCATATATTTGTATATTAGAGACTTCATTCAGACCGCAAGGTCTAACTCCAACTACTAGTCTTAATTGAAAATCTCGGCTACTATTAGGATCCATTTGAAGCCGCAAAGATCTATTTTTGGTAATTATTTCAAAGAGATTTTCTGCCCCAAATTTGTGGTCGATATTTATAAACTTTCAACGCCTCGTCCACCGGTATCTACAATGAAAGAACATAATAGAATAAATCTCGGGTAACAAGAAGATCATCTATCACCAACCTCAAGAAAGTTGGATGGGGCGTGGCATCCTCCTTGACCCCATTCTTTATTTGCCGCTGCACGGAACTGAGTGAGGACCTCTCTGTGTGAGTGGAGGCTTCGAAATGGTGCTATATACGTTCGTGGAATTATGATTATTACCTTGTTTATCTCAATGATATCGTGATTTCTCAGAATGGATTCTCCAATTCTGCAGGTCGCAAGGTCCTCACTGACATCCAGCAACCACCACAAGTCTTAGGATCTTCCTATCTCACTGATGGTATCCCCGGACTTCTCACCACATGTCTTGGTCATGGAATCTTCCCATCTCACTGATGGTCACCCCGGTCTTCTCACCACATATCTTGGTCATAGGATCTTCCCATCTCACTGATGGTCTCCCCGGTCTTCTCATCACATGTCTTGGTCACGGGATCTTCCCATCTCACTGATGGTCTCCCCGGTCTTCTCACCACATGTCTTGGTCATGGGATCTTCCCATCTCACTGATTTATTCCCCGGTCTTCTCACCACATGTCTTGGTCATGGAATCTTCCCATCTCACTGATTTTTTCCCCGATCTTCTCACCACATGTCTTGGTCATGGAATCTTCCCATCTCACTGATGGTCTCCCCGGTCTTCTCTCCGATGAGAAAATATTGGGAAGGTTTGGCTCATCAGTGGTGAATTCTCTCAGCGGTTTCACCAATTCATTCTATCAGACCGTCTATTTTGAGTTATAATGCTATATAGGACGATTCTGCTTATATACGCTACACTGAAGGGTGAAATATTATAAATGGTATTCAAGAAAACTATGGAGATAACTTTTAGGATTGTATAATTGCATATAAATATTTGCATCGAGCAATGCTCTTCCGCAAACAATAGGGACAAGTCCAGTTAGGCATGAATTAATTATAAGGCAATAACAAGCTATCTATATATAGGGAATGGAAGCATTAGCATCTGGTAGATGATTGCTTTTAATCATCAGGAACAGCAGAGGACATATCCAGGGCAGCAGCTTTCCTCCTTGCTCTCTCAGCCAGAATCTGTAAGAAGGCTTTGACCTTTCCTTCATCAATATGCTCCTCGATATGAAATACAAGTTTTCAATTTCTTTCCACGCAAAGAACTAAAAAAAATGACAAGATCCTTCTCTCTTCCCAAAATATCGCAAGTTTACCTGACCTTGAGAGAGGTCATTAAAACCATCCTTAACTTTTAAAATAGAATATTATAACACAATATAATATAATGCGGCTTGTGATTGTAAAACGACATTTGAAAACTATCCCGCATGCGTTTCTTTTCAACGAAAAATCAAAATTTATTTCAAGGAGAAATAACGATTATTTCTAACCTTTTGGATGAGGTATGAAAGGATGAATAGTGAAGAGTAATGATAGAATTTTAGTTAATTGGTGATTTACCTTTAAAATCCAAGTATTATAAAGAAATCTCTCTTCTGAATCTGTTTTGAAAAGATGAAAAATATATATTTAGATGGATTTTCCTTTCTTTCTCTTGGGAAATAGCAAAAAAAAAAAGATGTACATGGATCTAAGTAAAAATGTAAAAAAGAAGTACAAATACTGTATTTTTCGAGGGATTGTCTCGTCTTTCTCCAAATATTTTTTTATTTATTTCACCTACGATTTCTTTATTTATTCGAAATATAATTTATATACAGTTAAACCTCTCTATAACACCCCCTTTTGGGACTCACCAAAAATAGGGTGCTATAGAGAGGGGGTGCTAAAGACAGGTCACTTTTAATGTAAATCGCATCGTACAATGTATTTAAAATCGGGCGCTATAGAGAGGAAGGCGCTATTTAGAGGGGGCGTTGAAGAGAGGTTTAACTGTAATTCCATCATTTATTATCGCACAACATCAAACACAAACTCTATTAACTTTTGTTTACCATCAAATTCGAACCAATGCATTAGAAGTATCTCAATCCAATATCTTTGTTCTTACAATATCGGTCTGATGGGATTCATATGAATTGTGTACTCGTAGTAGATTTCTCATCAGTAACCCGGGCTGAAGCTCCAGACGCGGCGCTTACCCCGGACGCGGTAGCATGGAAAATGGGTACCGTTGCCACGTTAGTCATCTTGGACCAGAATTTGGTCAAATATTCCAAGGATCCAGGGAGGGACTCGGAGGTGTGGTCGGACTTCTCTCTACCAACATATTCTTATGTCCAACAAAGACTGCAGCCTTGCATTAAATTGACATGGACCCAGAGCAGCAGCTTTACACACCCAAGATAGAGAACATTGCGACTGCTGTGATAGAGATGTATGGAGACATCTGAGGCTCTTCATTGGAGACGATAAAAACAACAGAAAATTGACATGGACCCAGAGCAGCAGCTTTACACACCTAAAATAGTGGACATTGCGACTGCTGTGATAGAGATGTATGGAGACATCTGAGGCTCTTCATTGGAGTCGACAACAACAACAGAAAATTGACATGGACCCAGAGCAGCAGCTTTACACACCTAAGATAGTGGACATTGCGACTGCTGTGATAGAGATGTATGGAGACATCTGAGGCTCTTCATTGGACACGACAACAACAACATTGAATTTAAATCAACTCCATACTTGTATCGTCTAATTAATTAAATAATGAGAGGAAGACAACTACACTTACACTTTTAGAATATTAAAATTACAATGAGGAATGGTAATTTATCGAGTGTACAATACATCATCAGTTGACTGGCGTTATTTAAAAATTTTCTCAAAATAAAATTATAAAATATATATATATATATTGCGTATGATATTGTTTTTTACAGCACAATACAACAATGTTGGCAAGTTTCTCTAGAGTGGAATGTCGAGGATGAGTACTATTTTTTGTCCGAATTATAAAATGTAATAAATTGAAGACATTGTTTCAATGCGGATGAATATTTGAAGATAAATTAGAATTTAGAGTTATCAAGATTACAAGTATGCTTTGCGTCTTTTATTTTTCGCGCTTTAATATATTGTCAGGTTTTTAAAAAATCTCAACATTGAACTGAGAGATCCTGTCTTGTCTGGAGGAAGACAAGATGGAGGAACCTCCCTTCCTTGAGAACAAATATTCACATTTCATCACAAAATTGTAAATAATGCAATTTATCATTGTTCAATTTCTTATTAGTTTTTGTAACAATTAACTAAATTTATATGAAAAGGGCGTACCTGGATCTGATGCAGAGGTAAACAAAAAAATATTGCTTCTTTTTTCATGAATTTATTGCGCAATAAACGTAATTTATAAATTATTGTAGATCACATGGAAACAACATCTTTCATTCAATCATGAATGTCTCACATTTTGTTTCATTACACATTTCATGGGATTTTCCCATCTCACTGATGGTCTCCCCGGGCTTCTCACCACATGTCTTGGTCATGGGATCTTCCCATCTCACTGATGGTCTCCCCGGGCTTCTCACCACATGCCTTGGTCATGGGATCTTCCCATCTCACTGATGGTCTCCCCGGTCTTCTCACCACATGTCTTGGTCATGGAATCTTCCCATCTCACTGATTCTTTCACAGATCCAAGTACGTTCTTTCAAATATAAATACAGTTAAACCTTTATATAGCGCCCGCTCTTGGGACTCACTAAAATAGGGTGCTATAGACAGGTCACTTTTAATTTAAATCGCATATTATTACGTATTTAAAATCGGGCGCTATAGAGAGGGAGGTGCTATTTAGAGGGGGGCGCTATAGACAGGTTTAACTGTAAATTCAATGGATCGTTTTTTGACTCAAATGGAATTAGTGTCAATAAAATATTTTGAATTTTCTATTCCATCATGTTGGAAATTGTAGAAAAATATTTTAAAATTTTAATCAAATACTCCGCAAAAGGTTTTCAAAATATTATTATTAGCAAGCTTTCTAGTTTAAAAACACTTCTACGGGCATTTCATCCAAATATATACATTTAAAATAAATATTTGTACACAGAGCGCCCTAACGATTGTCTATTTTCAAACTATATTTTAAAGAACATAAAAAAATAATAAAAAATTTAAATTTTACCTAAATCAGGTAGATAAATTAGAGGGAAAACATCTTCCGTTGTGGAAATGCATTGGCAACATTTAATTTGTGGACTATTATATGCTTTTTCTTAATATTTTATAGAAAATTATCCAAATGAAATTCAATAACTGACCTAATGTACAGGTGAAACGTGTTTTAACAAGACATAGAGAAAAATCTGGAAGAGATATTTATCAGATTTTTAGCCAAGAAAAATTTAAATTGACAGGTTCTGGGCAAGAATAGATGTTTTTAAGTGAGAAAATGATTACGATATTGCTGTATCATGTTTGATTATCAGATACAAAATTATATCTGGAAATATTCCAAAAAGCAGAGACCACGGGTGAAACCAGTTCATTTTTAGTATGCAGAAACAAAATTCTAACATAAAAACATTCATTTGCGCAGAAGACACAAAGCCAGATCATCTCTCTATAAAAATATCGCTTCTAAGACACAAAGTTTGGAGCGAGACGTTTCACAAGAGTGACATCCACGGCGCCAATTTATAATTGTAACGAATAGTATTTGAATAAAAACTTTAAATCGGTAAAACCCGGGCGTTGCCCGGGTCATTCGGCTAGTAGTTTAATAAAACCAGTAAACTATCCAGGGCTAAGTTTCTTGTATACTTCTA
Organism: Cordylochernes scorpioides; assembly: GCA_030710605.1. Classification (NCBI taxonomy): domain Eukaryota; kingdom Metazoa; phylum Arthropoda; class Arachnida; order Pseudoscorpiones; family Chernetidae; genus Cordylochernes; species Cordylochernes scorpioides. The sequence continues at coordinate 3,810,438 of CP092885.1, read as the reverse complement.
TTTCTCTAGTTTCGGGCTAACATGTCCTTAAACAGTAGCAATTAGGAGTATAACTTCTAGCTAACTATATATGGTGTTCAGGCAACATGAACTCAGTAGAATTTAGTTTAAATATTGCGAGCTTTCGAACCTTCCGGTTCTTCAACGGGCATGGATAGCATGGATATACTAACATATCCATGCTACCCATGCCTGTTGAAGCTTCGAAAGCTCGCAATAAATCTAAAAAGAAGCTCCTCATGTAATATTTTAATCCTTATATATATGGTGTGTGAAGTTAGCTAGAAGTTATACTCCTAGTTTCTCTTGTTGAAGAAATATTAGCCCGATATCTAGGGAAATAGAAGTATACAAGAAACCTAGCCTTCTATGTTTTATTGATTTTATTAAATTATTAGTAAAGGGAAGAAATAAATGTCCTTACATTATTGAATTTATTTTCGAGAAACTTCTTTGAAAGATTAAGAAAAAAGCATTCGATCGTCTAATTAAAATTTGCTGATGCATTTCCAAAACCAAGAGATGTTTTCTTTCTTCAATAGATCTCTGATGTACTTCCAAACATCCTTATGTACAATATCCTCACATTTTTAACAAAATCAATAAAACATCCAGTTAAATTATTACCTGTATAACGACATTTGAAAATTATACCGCATGTGTTTCTTTTGAACGAAAAATCTAAATTTATTTTGAGGAGAAATAGCGATTATTTCTAACCTTAGGGATGAAGTATGAAAGGATGAATTGTGAAGAGTAATGATAAACGGAAAAATAAAGTGTTCAGGGATGGGAATTCATCTTTCATACTTTATCTCTAAGGTTAGAAATAATCGTTATTTCTCCTTAAAATAAATTTCAATTTTTCGTTCAAAAGAAACACATGCGGGATAATTTTCAAATGTCGTTTTACAATCATAAGCCGCATTATATTGTATTATATATTACCTGTATGTTTTATTGATTTTGCTAAATAATGCGAGGATACAGGAGGATGTTCGAAGGTGCACCAGAGATCTCAAGACGGCCAGGTAAGATGCCAGCCAATGGCCGCTCGACGGGACCGTTACGACGACGTGGCGCTGCGAACGACCGGTTCTCGCCAGTCGGAGCTGAGACGCCGTGGCTCATGGATTACTGCTAGCTATGGAAGCAGCCAGGACGTGCAAGAGGGCCCTTGGAGGGCTCATAGCCCTGGCCTTGGTGCTAGCAGGGCCCCTACAGGCACAGGTAGGTCCTCAATCCTTTTTGATATTTCCAATCGAAGCGTTTTAAAAATTATTAACAACAATTGAAACGTTTCATTGTTGATCTGAAATATTTTCATTGGTGCTAGCAAGGGCCTCTATAGGAACAGGTGATCTCCAATCCCTTTTGATATTTACAATCGAAGCGTTTCAACAATGCCGTATCAACAATTTCATCGTATTCTTTGAGTTTCATACTTGTCGATCTGAAATTTTGGCAATAGTGCTAGCAGGGCCCTTACAGGCATAGGTAAATCTCCAATCCTTTTTGCTATTTACAATCGAAGGGTTTCAACAATGTTGTATAAGAAATTTCTTCGTATTCTTTGACATCCTTTCTGATTAGAAATTTTGGTAATTGTGGGATATACTATATTGACACAAAAGTCTTACCGAAAGTTTTTTTTTTTTTATATTTATTGGAAGATTCTAGTTTCGCTCTTTCTCAACCTTTAGGTTGAAAAAAAAAAGATATATTGAAGAATTTAATAGATACAACAAGACTGTAAGATGATAAACAATCCTTGTTGATTCTCAAATCCTCTCATTGATCACATAGTATTTATCTTTTATTTTTTTATCGATTACATTTCCTAATTACATCGTTCTACAAGACAAAGTATTTGATATATTTACTTTTCGTATTAATTGACTTCACATTCCAAGTCCTTCAAATATCTCTATCCATAATATTTTTAGGTTTTTAAAGAGATTATATATTTAAAAAAAACAATGCATGTGTCTATCTGTAAATTGATACATTCGGGAATGCACGATACAATAGTGTATTTTGAATAGGTCAATCTAGGAAGTAAGTTTGCTCCAGGTGTACCTCACTCCAACCCTATAATAGAAGCTACAAAGTCTGAACTATTCTTGACATGTATGCTATCAAAGATGTAATAAGGATTATATTTGGAAACTCTTTCTAAAATCAACTTTTATTTATAGTGAAAAAATAGTATAAATGTGATATTGTACTGGGATAAGGTGCATAAATTATTGAAAAGGCATCTCCTTATCGTGCAACTGAAGTTGCAGTTTGCACGATAAGGATATACCATTTTCATATCTTATTGATAGATTATTCTATTATTAGCTTATTTATCCTCATATACTTCACAAAACGGCTTTTTAAGATGGATGAAACTACTATTAGAACAATGATATATGGATTCAGAAGGCAAAGGAGAAACTACTGCATTATTTTACTAATAAAATCCTAAACGAATGAACCAGGATGTACCACAGGACTATGGATATGGATTGATTACGTCGGAGACACATCAGTATTTGGACTGGATTAGCCTGAAGCAATGCTTCATCAAGACAGTAGTAAAGATTTCTTTTAGAGAATCATATCTTAAGAATGGCTTACGAATGTCAATTCTGAATTAGAAATGGAATAATGAGAAAAATATTAGGATTCTACTCTGAAAGATATATCGTGATAAGATAGAGGAGTTGGGAAAAAGACTGTCTAGTTTTATATTTCAAATCTTCATTTTCCTTTTTCGTATACCATCCTAAATTCATTCAGTCTTATCACATTGATATTAAAAGTGAGAGGTCCTTTTATTTTCAGAATTTTAATATCAAATTAATAACTTTTTTTCGAATTGTTTTGGGGGAGCTTCTCAAATGTTAGTCGGATAATTGAGTGTCAAAACAGAAAGAATATCTAGCCAATTCTCTGTAGGCAGTTTGCATTGACTGCTTGCTGGATTGTAGATTGTCAACTACATCTATATCGACTGATCAAGTTCATGATGACATTGTTGGACAGTGTTCCACGAATCTGTGTAATGAAGCTATTGCCGTAGGCTATTAATCTGCAGAATTCAGGAAGGATTATCCAGCGCGTGAAATGTAATTAAGGCCGTCGCTGGGATGAAATAAATAGGGTCGAGCTTCCTTAAATTGGAATCCTTTTTTGATCGTACTTCCTCGAAAGATTTGATGGATCCAAACTCTTTAGATGTTTCAGGGACAAGTACTTCCGAAAGTCGAGCATATTTTCAGGTTGGTTACGTCCGTTTAACAAAGTCTTGTGACATGTAGTGTGCTCTCTTTAACCCATTCTCTTGTCGGCTATTCTTCGTGTCCTCGAGGCATGACATCCGACATCAATCGTTAGACCTGATTGTTTCAACCCGCGACATTCCGACACTACAAAAGAGGTTGAGTCATTTCGCTCCCGTAGGTGCCCCTGCCCCAACATCCGGCTGCCAGGTGCGGGCAAGGGCCAGGTGGTTCTGACCCACTTGTCGAATGTACTCACAACGACGGAAATAGCTCCTGGGAAGGAGGTAGCTCAAATTGAAGATAAAAGTTACTTTTTTTTTCTCTCCTTTTAAATATGAATTGAGATTATATTTATAATGATTTAGCCGCTATTAAACAAATATATCATGATAATTTTCATTATTGTATAAAGAGTATTGTACACAAAGAAGTATCTATCTATCCATAGAACTCCTACAGTATTTACAGTCAGGTTGTCTCACAACTTCTCCCAGTTTACAGAAAGAATTGTACAAGCAGCTATCTTTTTTATTTTTATTTTATTTCAATTTAAAGCGCTATATCCTCATAGGGACACTTGCGCTGTCATACATGTATGACATTTGTCTATACATATATGTACAATACTTTCAAGCCGTGAATAGGATAGTCATATGATGTTAACAATGAAAAAGAGAGAAAATAAAACGAAAAATAAAATAAGTAACTATCTTATGTAAGGTTTATAATCGTCTAGCGTCCTCTTTTATTTATTCTCTTAACCATGAGAAAGGCGTATGAAGCCAACAAATGAATAATACAAGAATATGAAACAAACTTCCTGATATTTCTTCCATTGGAGTCGATGGTTTTACTGGCTCTTCGTTGAATATGTCAATGAAGTGCTATAAGTTATTGCTTTCAAATAATACCTTCTCTCAATTCTTGTGGAGTCAGTATAGGGTCATTGTCTTCAAGAGTGGACGAGTGGATGAGCCGTCGGTTTTGGACAGACACGACCCGGGATTGAATCTCGCATCGGGCTTTTATTTTTCTGAAAAAAAAAAAACTGCTTCAATGGCACCCGATTCTTACTAAGTTCCCTTCCACCAGTAAGTGCAAGTAATCAATCGGGGTTCTGGCACATTTGTAAATGCAACAGTTAAACAGCTTCCTTCATGCGTAAAGTATGCGGTGTACTTTCAGTAAAAAGCAGTCGCTAACTACTTACCAATATTAACATGGCCTGTACTGCGTGTACTAGAGAGAGAGATATTAAATAAAAATGTCTTCAAAGTACAAAGTTCAGATAGTGTGCAAATATTCCTTTTCCTCCGTAAATTTATATATATATATTCTTCACAAAGTTCGTCTTTTGTAAACATATTTTATCTAAGATATCTAAGAGACCGTACTAGATTATGCAAAGTGCTGCATATAGTATGTAAATAAGTTTAATAAATCAATAAAATCACTCAAAGATAAGTTTTATGTATAATTTCTATTTCATATTGTATCTGAGATATTTAAGAGACCGTACTAGATTATGCAAAGTGTTGAATATGCGAGTAGTATGTAAATAAGTTTAATAAATCAATAAAATCACTCAAAGATAAGTCTTAAATATAATTTCTATTTCTCTAGCTTTTGGGATAACATTGCAAAGACGTTCTCACGCGATTTTTCAAATTTAGCACAACATCTAAATCATGAGACACAAACAAATATTTAACTCACAAAAGACTATGATCTTGTGGAAATAAATACGTATAGATACAATCATTATATTCGCGATCGAACGTTGTACTGTACGTACTCGTATTACATCCCAAACACAGCCATCTCTGTCTGCTCTCAAGAGCTCGATGTGCCACATATATATATATATATATATATATATATATATATATATATATATATATATGATAATAAAATATGTTTTAAACAAGAATAAATAAAATGATAATAATATTTACAAAGATTTCGCAATATTATATTTAAAAATCTATAAAACTATGATTTTATTGAATTATAAGTCAGGGGAAGAAGGTGTATGTAAATGAGTGTTTCAAAGCCATACGTCAGGTTCCTCAATGCCCCTACACTACAGAAATGACCCAAGGCAGCCCAGACCGGTGATGATCATCACGGCTATATCGGGAACTCCAGGAAACTGGCGACGCAGGAATGCGGGCTTCATAATGGCAACGCTGCAGGCTATTCTGACGGACCATTACTGCTTTTTTATTCTTGTTGGTCATCTGTCTGGAGGAGACTTACCCGCTCTTGGATAGAATGGCTGACTTCTTCAGCGTGTTTGAGTTCCTCATCGTACACCTTTTTGTTCATGATAAAATTGTGAAAAAAGTTTTTAAAATTACAAATATATTTCTCACAATGAGTTTCTTTTTATTACAAAACGCTAGCTTTCAAGCAATAATCGCTCTTCAACGGGCTTAATAAAACATCGACTTTATCCCACCAGAAAAAGCCCGTTGAAGAGCGATTATCGCTTGAAAGCTAGCGTTTTTTAATAAAAGGAAACTCATTGTGAGAAAATATTTTTAATTCTTTAAACACCTTTTTGTGTTTGGTATATACGTATTCATACGTATTCATGACGGACCTGATTTAAATGTATGACAACTCAGATCTGACGAGTGTATACCTGCCGGAATTTGGTGACGTTCACCTGCTGATGTATGCAGATGATATTGCTATTATAGGGGAATCGAGGATAAACCTCCAAAAAAAGATTAATATATTTAAATAATATCTTGGTGAGAACTATATGACACTGAACGAATCCAAATCGAAGGTTATGGTATTTCGCAATGGTGGTAAACCCTCAAGAGAAGATAGAAGGTACTGGAATGGTAAACCTCTGATGGTAACAAGAAGATATAATTACTTAGGATACCCTCTGGTCAGTACAACTAAAACCACTCAAGCCGCAAACTTTTTCAAAGGAAAATCACTTGCAGCAATAAATGCTACACAACCCCAATATTAGAAAAATCAAAAATTAATTCATTAAACTCGGCAATGAAACTGTTTGATTCCATTGTGATGGCTGTTTTGATGTATGCTGCTCCAATTTGGGCAACAGAGCATAAAGATTTATTGGATCATATACAAGATACATTTATTCGTAGGTTCTTGAATTTGCCTAGATATACACCAGGATACATAATAAGACCAGAAACAGGCCGCGTCTCATTAATAATAACAGCTCTGAAAAATTGACCTTGAAATACTGGCTGAGGGTGCTGAGTATGGATACAAATAGATTGCCTCGAATGTGTTTAAATAGAATGAGACAAATATCCTGTGCTACAGGTGCGCCCATCGGGTTTATAAAACAACTAAGCAATTTACTCAATAATAACGGATCCTCGTGGCTTACTTATTGTAATGATCCTGATTCATTAAGGAATGAGATCCCAGGAATATTAAGAACTGCGATAGAGCGAACAATACAAAATGACTTAACAAGAATAACCCAATCAAAGTTATATTCCCACTATAGATATATATATACAACGTTTATCACCGAAGAATATTTCTTAAGTGAACTCCCTTTTCCTGTCATCAGATTAATCGCGCAATTTAGAACCCTTTCAATTTTTTTCAGAGAACACCATCTGATTATAATGAGGGGTGAAGACCTGAAATGCACTTTCTGTGGAACAGGAATAACAATGGAGATGTTGCACTACTTATTTGCTGCTCTGTCTGAGGAAAGACGAAAACTAAATGATAAAACGGGGCAACTTTGTCCTTCATTTCCGGCACTAATTAATGAAATATCAAAGAATAGGTATATAGCGGTGGCGATATTTGGATTCCACAGGATTATATCCCGGAAAAAGGCCACACAGTGTTCTCCCCATCCCTTGTGAACTGGCAAATCCTGTAGAGGGCGAGAGGCCCTAAATAAAGGCTTTGTTGTTGTATATACGTATTTATATATTTTGGAATATATTGATATAAATTATTTCAAACATATATGGGTTTGCTTGGAGAAACTTAGAACTCTTTGGCGACTTTGTCTCAATCCGATAGTCAACAAATATATAACTGGATAAATACAATGATGTTTGATCAAGGTCCTTGGTTTATATAAATTCTACAAGGCCGCAGTTCGGAGGAGATTAATAGAATCGCCGAATGTCGTGGTCCATTTGGATGAGGAAAGCGAAGACTAGAACGCGGCTGATTCCACACTCGACTTTTCAGTGATACACTAACCTATGCACGATGGATTCTGTGACCACTGGACATGTGTCGGACCTGGAGGCTGTTGGGTTCTGTGCTGCCTGGAGTATAGGAGCTCCATCTATGCTTCCTTTCTGTGGTGAATCTGTATAAAACCGGTGGTCTTTATAAAGCTGTATGTGTGTGTTTTAAACATATAACAAGGGTCGACAAAAAAGAACGGAATCATGTTTATATATCGGCTTTCAGGGCGTCATGAACTTGTCCAGAAGACAAAAACAACGAAACTTATATTAAATTTACACATACAAAAGTTTTCAATTAAAAAGGCATATATTGGATCAAAAATCATTTATTTTACCAATATTTCAGTTGGCTGAACGCCAACCTTTATCAAGGTATTATAACATATTTAATATTATTATAAATTAAATAATAATTTAATATTATATTAAATGTTATATTACCTTGATAAAGGTTGGCGTTCAGCCAACTGAAATATTGGTAAAATAAATGATTTTTGATCCAATATATGCCTTTTTAATTAAAGATTTATGGATTGCTCTATTTTCAAAACATACAAAAGTAGGACGAAATTTATGTATAAGTAGATAAATATGTTTTTAGAATTAGATATAATAGTTTTTGTTTTTATATAATATCATGTGTCGGAATTTCAATTAAGGAAATTAAATATTTCAAATGACTATGTTTTACATTTGTTTATGACCAGCATGAAAGTGGTCACGAATGTAAAAAGAGATATCTATGTTTGATCTTAGTAAATAGGATGAAAGTCACGATTTAAATTAAACTTTGCATATCTAAAGTAAAACATTGTTTGACCTTAGTTAAATTAATATGTAAATATAATTTGTATATATATATATATTTTTTGGTCTCTCAATTTTCTTGGTAAAATAAAACATAAATTTTTGTATTTTCTTCGAAATATAAAGTTGGACTTTTATCACTGTCTATTTCCCTTGCAACTATGCTTCATTTAAATATTTCTCAAATAACTATGTTTTACACTTAATTGTTTATGACAAGCATAAAAGTGGCCACAAATGTAAAAAAGATGGCTATGTTTGATCTTGGTAAATAGGTTGAAATTCACCATTTAAATTTGCATATCTAAAGTTAAACATTGTTTAACATTAGCTGAATGAATAGGTAAATATAATTTGTATCTTTTTTCTTGGTATAATAAAGCTTATATATTTCGTATTTTCTTTGAAATATAAAGTTGGACTTTTATAACGGTCTATTTCCTTTGCAACTATGCTTCATGTAAGAATAAAGATTACCTTCCCAAACACATAAGAGTGTAGAATTTAAAAGTAAGAACGTAAGAACTTAAACGTAAAAGTATTCACTTTCAGGGTTCCATAAGAGTATAGTTCGGGTTAGATGTTTCTCCTTCAGTCCTGTCTGAGATGGTAGAGGTAGACGTCTACGAAACGTACAAAGTTTGCCGTCATCCTTCACCGAGCGAGACCCAGCATGATCTAGGTCGAAGGCCAACCATTGATCTACTTTCGCTGATAATTAAAAGAGAAAAAGAATAAGAAGCCAATGTAGCTGGAACGAATAAGCTGGAGCTTGCTGAAGCACTTGTATCATCTACGTACTCTTCGTAGACCCAGCGGGTCTCCAGCGACACCATGTATTTCGCGATCTACGAAGAGTACGTCTTCTTCTTCGAGATAAGAAATAAGACGTACTCTTCGTAGATCGCGAAATACATGGTATCGCTGTAGACCCGCTGATTCTCCACCAAACTATGCAACGGTGGTAAAGGTGCTATATTTATTGTACATAGTGAACATCGCACTTTAGCATATATTGACATGATTAATTATTTTATCGTAAAGATAGAAGCTGCCTGGCTGGCATTCATAGTTCTTGTAAATAAAGACACTTCGGCCAGTAAATCTTTTTACTCCTGACGAAGACAAAATATTTTTGTCGAAACGTCGAGACAATAAAAAGATTTACTGGCCGAAGTGTCTTTTATTTGAAGAAATATTATTTTAATTACCACTGTCTAAATTTGAGGAAACACTGATAAACTTTCTGTGATAATGTATGTTTGGGGAGATTCATTTGTCATTTGCCAATTCTATTAAGGTTGGCATTCCACAGGTCAATGCCATCTATATATGTTTGTCAATAGAGAAGAGTTGTTAGACATATCTGAACATTCAGTTCCTCATAATTCAACCGATTGACGATTTGTCTCAAACTCTAGAAATGTAAAATAATTCGTAGCGTACATTTGAAATGGATTTTTCGCTATGTTAAGGGTTTTAGGGCGAAAGTGCAGGTTTCTCTAACCATACCTAGCTTTTCCCCTTTACTATTTCTAATTCAAATATAAGAAAAATTGCGGTATACTTTTAGAAAAGCTAAAAAAAAAATACATGAAAAACGTTTTTCTTTCCAAGCTTGATACCCTAATCTGATTCAGTGGAGATATGAAAAAAGAAGACAACTGCCTTGAAAACTATTTTAAAATATATTCCTTAAATATTTTGCAATACGTATCTTCTCATAAATAAAATCATTAAGCATAAAATTTTCTCTTTTAAACAATTAAACACAAACTTTCTACTGTTCTTACTGCGATGAAAAAATATTTGGAGAGAATAGCTCATCAATGGTGAACCCTCACAGCGGTTTCGCCAATTTAAACATACATACCGCTTTTTAGAGATGCAAATATTATATTGTGGATAATTCTGTTTATATCCATTATCACAGTTTGCGAATTTCAACAAATAACAAAAAGGGTATAAGAGTTACGGCGTCTTGACCCTTTTTGTAATTCTGTTTATGTATCCGACAGGATGGAATCTTGGTTATGGTATTGTAGAAAATAATGGATATAACTTTTAGTTTTTTTATTGAATATATAGTTAAACCTGTCTATAGATCCCCATCTAAATAGCACCTTCCTCTCTATAGCGCCCGATTTTAAATACGTAGTACGATGCGATTTACATTAAAAGTTACCTGTCTATAACACCCTCTCTCTATAGTACCCTATTTTGGTGAGTCTCAAGAGGGGGCGCTATAGACAGGTTTAACTGTATATTGATGTAACGTTATCCTTTTATATTTGACTATCTTTTTATTATCGTAAAGATAGAGGCTGCCTGGCCGACATTCATAGTTCTTCAAATAAAAGACACTTCGGCCAGTAAATCTTTTTATTGTAACGACCTTATTCCTTTTATCTTTTTTATGAATATACAGATGAGATTTGGAGCTTCCTTTCTTCAACAAGTCAATTACAGTTGCATGTTGAATATTCAGTCACCCCACCATATGTTTGACTCCCCAGTCGGCACTGAGGCCACTGGCCTCGGCCTTGAACCTGCTGCGGCAATCAGACCACCCGAGCGTGCCCTGGCGTCTCGGTCTCCCAGATCAGGGACCTTTTTGGGACTCCTTTCACCCCTCCACGTGGGGAAGTCCATAGTGTCTGGACTTCTCTTCAAAATACGTTGTAGTCGTCTATCTATCTCGACTTTATAGAGATCTATCTATAAGTAAACTTCATTCTCCTTATGACATTTATTTTGGTATTCGAGAATGATTGGAGATTTAAATTACAGAAAGTTAGTTTTCTAGTATTTCTTGAATGCATCTATTGGTATTAAAGTGTAATAATTGCCTGTATCAAAAAAAAAAAAACTCGAAACAACACACATTTATAGTCTAAATTTAATTTTATATTGTAATATCCATTTGTGTTGGGTCGGATTATATTAACATTTTTTGGATAATATAGTTGAATATTTTGAAAATAGAGCAATATAATTACTATATTTCTTCCTTTATCAAAACTAGATAGTTGAATATATGTAAAACTGTTCTATGATGACAGTATTAATGTATGTTATGATGTACTATCGTGCCATCTGGTACGCGTCTAAAATAGTTTCGAATTTTCATAAATGTACGTAATAACATAACATTTTATAAATTTGAGTCAAAAGGCGATCCATTAATTAAGATTATATAAAAGGGCGTACCTGGATCTATAAAGAAATTTTTTTTTTTCTTAAAATATATATATATTTTAAAATTGATAAAAAGGGAGCAATCTCTCGAAATATTTTAAGAAAAAAAATGTTTTTTTTTCTTTACAGATCCAGGTACGCCCTTTTATATAATTTTATAAATTGTTTTCCATTTTATAATTAAACTTTAACTTATACAGAAAGTGTATAGGTAACAAATGACAAATACCGGATTTAAAGTTTTCTTAAAGGAAGATTCGAGGTGGAACTATCTAATTAGAGAGTTGAGAAAACTGTCTGATTAGCAGATGTGCTAACCCATTCAAAGTAAAGATGGCGAAACAGCTTGCGACACTAAGCTGTGAGTTATTGGATGGAATCAGACCCACAATGGCCTTCAATATGGACGAACCACCAAAGAAATCCTTGAAGGTGGAAAATAGAGGAAAACAAAGGGAAGGAAAATGGAAGAAAATTGATGGGGAGGAGATGCGGAAATCTCAGACGGGTTTGGCTCCAAAATCTGAGACGTCTACTTGTCTATTCCACAAGAGAGAAAACTATTTGTCTTTTTAAAAATTAATATATTGTTCTTTTTATATTTAAAGATTATAAACTCAAAAGGAGCTTCTTCTATAGAACATGTTTATTTTGCTAGTTTCGAACGGCATCGTTTATCAACGGACGTAAAGACAAGGTGTGATGCGTGCAATTATATAGACGTAAATTGAGAGCCAAGATATATACAAATTTGTAACTCAGGTAGAATTACAAATAGAGAAATAAACCAGTTATTTAAATCCTTGTATTAGAGTAAGGTAAACAATCTTAATGTAAAGTTGAGAAATAAGCAAATGAGGGATACATCTAAAATAGAATATTGTGATTCATGGTTATTGCATTAATAAATGGTAAATCTCCGGAATTTCTGTTTTCTTGTTGATGCTATGCTTTTGAATGGAAATACAGATCTAGACCTTTCTTTTCAGTAAGTTTTTAAGAATATTAGCTGTAAATAATTATTTATTATTTATTGGATTAACAAACACATTTTGTATTATTGTGAAATATATTTTACTCACACATACACACAAAAGTTCAAAATAAATTATTTGATAATAAATATTTCCAATTCTTTACCAAACGACTGCACTTAATAAGAAAAATTCCTTCAGGATCAATTTTTTTAATTTCACAAATCTATATATATATATATATAAATGAATGTCTGTCTGTCTGTTTGTTTGTCTGTGTGTACTCTATAGATTCAAAAACCGTACATCCAATCGCCGTGAAATTTTGGGATATTATTAGGCATATCCCCGGAAAGGTTTACGAAAAATAATATCTTGAATATCTTTAATATCCTTAGAGTTATTTGTAGCTTTAACTCGCAAGCAGCGCCATTTCTAGGCTTAGGTCTGCCCCCCCCCCCCCCCCCCCCCCCCCGTCCGGCCGCCGGCCAGTTGGTTGGACAGTCCAAGTTCCCACCGACCAATCAGAGGGATCAAGAGGTCCTGGCGCGCGGGGGGCGGGTGACCTCCGGGAACTACGTCCATCTTCCATAAACGACTATGATTTTATTCAACTTATCGAGTATTTTTCAAGGGACCGGGAAAATATGTTCACTAGATAAAACGATGATTTTGTAATGTAGAAAATTAGGAAAGACAAAATTCAGGATGACACGGCACACAGGGACCGGGAAAAAATGATCACTTTATCGAGAAATTCACGACCATGATTTTATTCAACTTATCGGGACCGGGAAAATATGTTCACTAGATAAAACGATGATTTTGTAATGTAGAAAATTAGGAAAGACAAAATTCAGGATGACACGGCACACAGGGACCGGGAAAAAATGATCACTTTATCGAGAGATTCACGACCATGATTTTATTCAACTTATCGAGTATTTTTCAAGGGACCGGGAAAATATGTTCACTAGATAAAACGATGATTTTGTAATGTAGAAAATTAGGAAAGACAAAATTCAGGATGACACGGCACACAGGGACCGGGGAAAAATGTTCACTTTATTGAGAGATTAAAATTTACGAGTTTCAAATTATCAAAATATATCTTTTTTTTAAATAAGTTTATAGAGAATTGTTTTAACAAATGTTCGTTAGACAAACCTTTACTCGGGTAAAACCTCGGGCGAAGCCGGGTACGTCCGCTAGTATTTTTATATTTTTACATATGCACACAAAACTCTTATCTACATGTGGAGAGATGTGGTGTCCCGATATACATGCTAAAAGGTACAACTTCGTTAAGTTTTATCTATAAGTGTATTTTAAAATATTTCAAATATCAGTCAATTCTTTACATATACAGATACAGTTAAACCTGTCTATAGCGCCCCCTCTTGAGACTCACCAAAATAGGATGCTATAGAGAGGTGGTGCTATAGACAGGTTACTTTTAATGCAAATCGCATCGTACCACGTATTTAAAAAATCGGGAGCTATAGAGAGGAAGGCGCTATTTAGAGGGGACGCTATAGACAGGTTTAACTGTAAATATATATAAATCCCTTGTTATTTTTCTATATATTTTATCCATTTGCGAAACAATTGGCATGATAATTTCAAGCTGACACTTGAAAGCTTGCCATTTTAGATATATTAACAAAGAAACTTGCCGAAAATCCTCCTATTCATATGTTGAACAAGCTTCTCAAATCTAGATTGTTCTCTAAAATCATTAAAAAACAGAATAATTTCATATACTTCCTTCAGATCACTGTTTTGAAACAATCAACATCTCATTCCATTAATATAAAATGTATATTCTGACTCACTGTAAAGGTTAAAATGGTTTCAGATGTTTTTTTGTCTTTCCTTACATCCTAAGATGGTCATCCTTTTCTCACAACAAATTTGTTTACATAGATAAATAAAAAAGAATTTTGTATAATAATCATTTATTTCACTAGGAAAAGTTCTAATTATGTAAATATTTACCTGTATATAAATATTATCTTTCAGTTTCTTGGAAAGTAGCCTGTTGAAGGACGTCAAAGTCCGAAAACTTGCCGAATTTACAGCACAAATAAAAGAAACACGTCACCGTTAACTTTTGTTCTTTCTTTAAGATGATGTCAGACGATTCCTTCTCTTGTAAAACCCTAAATATCTCGGTATGGAACAACGTGATGGCATTAGGCCAAGAGGCATGATTGGAATCAGAGGTGAGAAGAAGAAGAAGAATCGCCCAAGCGGGTTTAACCAGGAACTAATCATTGTTGGAATGGCCCCATTCTCAAACTGGGTCTTCTTCGTCTACATTATCAATTGAACGTTTATCTTCTTTTTATGAGGAGCTGTGGATTCATTAGTTCCTTTAGTTCATTAATGTTTCTGAATTGTATTGCTATGGGCGTAGGCTATGTTTTTATTGAGGATATAACTGGATGCTTTATGGGATTAGACTTTGTTGATAGAATGGGTATAACTGGCTGTTATGGGATTAAGATTTTTTGATAGAATGGGTATGGCAGGCTGCTAACTGTTGATAGAATGGATATAAAATGGATATAAAAATCTGCTATAGAATTAGGCTTTGTTTATAGAATAGGTATAACCAAAATATACTCCGGGCTACATCTTGCGAACAGAAACCGGAAGGATGTCCCTTGAATTAAACATTACGAAATTGATTCTAAAGTTCTGGATACGGATTTTAAAAATGGACAGGACAAGATTACCCTATGTTTGCTTGTCCCAGCTCTGGAAAGTTTCAATTGTGGGAAAATCGGGAAACAACTTTATTCATAACCTGAATAGCATCATTGACTCTAGGGGTTTTTCTTTTCTTAAGAACTGTGAAGATTATATGGTTGTGCGAGGAGAAATGCCTAGAATTATTCAAACCACAGTGGACCAGCTACTCCAATTTGACCGAACTAAGATACAATACTCAACTCATTTTATTCACTACCAATCTCTAAGTAGCTCCTTCATGACGGAGGACTACTTACTATCAAACCTCCCTTTGAAAATTAACGATTTATAGCCCGTCAAAGGATTCTATGACTATTTTTTCCCCGAGGATATCACGGGATTTTGGAACAGCGAGCCTTTAAATTGCTTCTTCTGCAATGTTGGCATCCAAGACAATTTGGTCCATTATCTATTCCATTGCCCATTCCTACATGAAAAGAGACTGTAAATTCGCGAAATTTCGGGGCTAACTCACTACAATGAACAACATGTATATAAAATCTTTACTACTCTCCTGCTGGATCAAACATTTGTTTATAAATATTCTAAATTTTTCAAGGCGATCGATAAAATGAGAGAAGAAGTGCTCAACTCCACAGACAACGGCTGATTGCTCCCCCTCCCCTCTAAATTGCTTTTCCTCCTCACTCAATGTTGTTGTTGAATAGGTATAACCGGTGCTATGGTATTAGCCTTTGTGGATAGACTGGATATAATCGGATACTTAGGGATTATACTTTTTGTGTTAACTTGCTTGCTTTCAATCGCATTGAGTTATTGCTATCTTGTGATGTTGATTTATAAATACCTGGTAGTATGAGATATTTCCATTTAGACTAAGTGAAGGGGGTTCCTTGATATTAAAATTGAAGTATTTACGGTAAACGAGTTAATCTGGCAACAACACATCCATTTACAGTATCTATCCAGTCGGGTAGTGTAGGGGTCGGAAAACTGCGGCTCTTTGGATATGAAGCTGAGGCTCTTTATAGAGTTCCATTCGCAAATATTATTTATGTGAGTACTATTTATTTGTTTGCAAGAAAAAATGTTGTGGTTCTTTGAAAACTTTGAAAATTTGTAAATTGTAATTTTTTACTCTTCTGACTCAAAAGTTTGCTGGGGGGTCGGTGGAAGGAAGGTCTAAACCTTTGGTTTATGACCGCTACGACCCGGGTTCGATTCCCGCATTGGACACTTTTTCTGATAAAAAAAATGCTCCAATGGCCCCTGATTCTTGTAAAAGTCCAACCCCACCAGCGAGTGCAAGTAACCAAACGGGGCTCTGGCACATTTGTAAGTGCAAAGTCTAACTGCTTTTCACATGTGTAGACATGTTGCGTACTTACAATAAAAGCAGTCGCCTTCTACCCACCATGATTATCATGGCCTGTACCACGTGTACTAGGGATAAGCAAAAAAAAAAAAAGTTTGCTGACTCCTGGGGTAGTATATTGCAGTGCTGGGTTATCTAGGACGTATTTCTTTGCCTTGATCTTCTCACGAACGAAGCACTGAACAATGAAGCAATTAAATGTGGACACAATGGATTGCGCTGCAGTCGCTCCTATAAAAGTAGTGGACCAAAAATATGTGAACATAGGTGGAAGTCTTGGATGCGAAGGTCACAACCTTGGCAACGACCAGTTCTCCTAGGAGTTATTTAATGACAAAACTATGTATAAAAATGCTTAGGAATTTATAGAGAATGCATTTTTTATTGTAATATTTTTTCAACCACATACAGGTATGGGTATATACTTTTTCAGGTCTGTATAAGACTTGTATATAAGCTCTTGAAGGTCATTATAAAGTGATGGGAAAGTCCAGTGATGATTTCATCCAAACTTTCATTGTTTTCTAGCCACTCTCTGCGTTTCCTGGTTTTCTCTAAATAGACATGACTCCTCTGATGTATTAGGGAGACGTGGCCTTTGTAGATGGACTTATCTGACGCGTGAAGTGCACGGGTCCGGATGGAATGCCGTCTCCAGGTCAAGGAGGTCCGGATCTGTCCGCCCACTGCAGCTCCACTTACTGAACACCCAGGTCTTCCCAACGTGGGTAGATCCCTAGAAGATTCATTATTGTATTAGAAAAACAAAATTGCTATAAATTTTAAAATAATAATATAAACAGTATCAATGCGTTTATTTATTCGTGTAAAGTGCAAGTTTTCGGATCTTTATAATCCTTCCACAGGCATAGCTATAAGTTGAGAGAATGAGGAAAAATAAAGAAAGCATATCCTAACCAGGAGCACATGTGCTTTACAGAAGGCAGAGCGCCATCTAGTGGAACAGAAATCAACTAAACATTGATTTAGCCTGTTCCTTGATATTTGGCCAACCCAATTCCTGATAAATAAAGAAAAGCATCCACGAACGCATTTCGCGCTGTTGGCGCTTGTAAGCGTGGAGTATAAATACATATATACAATATTATTCACATATATATTTAAAGACACAAACAAACAAGATTGTGTTCAGAACATACACCTACTTTTTTTTAGAAGAAGAAATAGGTCGGAGATAAGAGATTCTTTTTATAAGAAAACTACAGGTACCCGTAGAAAGGACATATTGACTGAAAGCTTCATCCTCTTATAAAACAAGCTCTTCTTCCCGACCAGTGCTTCTTTAGCGAATAGGAAGATTACCGTTGTCTTAATTTTTCAATCATTAAAAGGATAAGATACAATTTAGATTAGAGATTAGAAACAAAAGGAATAAGACCAATTCCAAATAGCGTGTGACGTATGAGTAAAGTGAATTATAATACAAAAGTAGCTTTTTAAACAAGTAGAATAATTGTTGTATATATATGTGTGTTTAAATTTTAAATAAAAAGGCATATATTGGATCAAAATATCATTTATTTTACCAATATTTCAGTTGGCTGAACGCCAACCTTTATCAAGGTGTTATAACATTTTAAAGTGTATCTAATATGTTATAACACCTTGATAAAGGTTGGCGTTCAGCCAACTGAAATATTGGTAAAATAAATGATATTTTGATTCAATATATATGCCTTTTTAATTAAAGATTTAACTATGGATTGCTCTATTTTTAAAATCAAAATATATATGTGTGCCAAGAAAACTGTAAAATTGACCTATTTGGAATAAATTTGTTAACTGCCAATTAAAAACTATGTTCAGAAGAGAGTCCTTTCTCTTAATTTATCAATCTGATTCAAGTACAATTTCACTTCTGTACTCTATTTTTTTATACTATTTAACATCCTTTACATTTTTATAAGATTAACATTATATTCGTTTGAGATAAATATGTGTAAAAGCATTGAAAAACAAACCCAACACATTAGCTTTTCACAAATTCTGGGAAATAACACAGAAAATAGGTGTAATACAGATGATGGATCCAACTTGAAGAAAGGTCAATCTTAATCTCCACTTTCTGTAGGTAACTGCCATGTTTACTTCTGTTTACCTACCTGGGAGGATCCTGTATGGGACGGGTGTCCTTAATAAAAGCTTTTTGTTGTTGATAATTATATAAAATTGCCATTAAAAGGCTTTGAAATGTCCTTCCTCCATTACTGTTAATGTATTTTCTGAGAATTCTCGGTCAAGTTTTTTTACGGCTCGCATCTCCTCAAATTTAATTTCAACTCAGAGAAGGAGGAAAGTAGAGTACCCGTGTGAAGAACTTGTTTCTTCCAGAAATGTGGAGAGAAATGAGGTTTAATAAATCTGCTGTGACTTTCCTCTCGCCATATTTCCCCGACGATTCTCAAATGTGACGTGCCGGGAGATTACGTAAGCCATCAGCCCGCTGCTTTTCAAGGTTGAGAGGCCCAGCTGCCTTTTACTCAGGGATGTAGCAAAGTTTACGTCCCGGCCAACGGGTAATCTCACCTTTGTTGCAGCAGCGTTAGTGTATTTCTTCTTGCTTGGCTTCTTTCCACGGTGCATTTCGAACTGTTTGCTTGATGCGACCATCGAATATGACTAAAAGGTCATACTCAGTTGGTTAATCGGTAGGTAGATAGACATGGACATTACGTCTCGGCCACTCGGGAAATTCCAACTTTGTTGCAGCAGCGTTAGTGTCTTTCTGCTTGCTTGGCGTCTTATCACGGTGCATTTCGAACTGTCTGCTTGATTCGGCCATTATCACTAGAAGGCCATACATATCTGGCCAATTGGTCGGTAGATAGACATGGACATTACGTCCCGGCCACTCGGGAAATCTCACCGTTGTTGCAGCAGCGTTAGTGTATTTCTTCTCGCTTGGTTTCTTTCCACGGTGAATTTCGAACTGTTTGCTTGATGCGACCATTGCAAATGACTAAAAGGTCATAATCAGTTGGTCAATCGGTAGGTAGATAGACATGGACATTACGTCCTGGCCACTCGGGTAATCTCACCTTTGTTTCAGCAGCGTTAGTGTATTTCTGCTTGCTTGGCGTCTTATCACGGCGCATTTCGAATTGTCTGCTTGATTCGGCCATTATGACTAGAAGGCCAAACTTATTTGGTCAATTAGTCAGTAGATAGACATGGAGATTACGTCCCGGCCAGCTTTATCGTCCATCTTCAAATGGATTGCAGCTCCTCAAATCCTATATCTATCATCAAGGTAGATTGTCACAATATTGGGACAGGAATTTCCCCGAGTTGACAGCTCTAGATAGCAACAGGCCCTTTCAACATACGACATATTTTACCTGGTTCTTTGCTTCTGCGCGAAGAGGCTATTTATATTATAAATACAATGCATCAGAATATTGAAACCTTATTTTTCCCGTCGATGATCTTTTGATAGAAAACTTTCCAATTTACAATAAATCTCTGCGATTATTTCGTTTCAAATCTCCCCATCAAAGAAACGACGTTCTAGAGAGTAGATAGACATCATGCCCCGTACCATGCTATCTCAGCGATAAAAAGAACTCCAATTACATTTTTAAATTGAGAGGGTCGTAAAAAGTCAATGACCCATAGTCAATGTATAGAATTTATAGGCATATAGATAGTAGTATTATAGTAGTAGTCATAGTATACATAGTCAATTACCCATAGAAATATAATTGAACAATATAAAAATCGAATAAATGTTGTATTATTCAATAAATCAACCCCCTGTTCTTTCTCCCTCTCTCGTTAACTATATATTCTGGCCCCTCTCTATGATGAGGTTAATGATGATGAGGTAGTGAGCGCGGTTCTATACCGCTCTGACAGAGAAGCACTCCCCGATGCACTCTCCTATGAAAACAGGAAAATTCTGTACGAATTCCTCGGCGATGCAATTGAGCACGTTGGGGACAAAAACCCCTTTATAAGCACGGGCCTCTCCGAACTCAGGGAGGCCTTGAACATTTGACAAAGTCCAGACGTCCCTTCAGAGAAGGCTGATGTAAATATTTATTAATTTTATATATATTTTTTACTTTCTTTTATAAATATGTAATATAATTTTTTTTCTCTGGTACTATATAATTTTATATGGGCGATCAATAAAAGTTGTTTCAATCTCAATCTCTCTCTCTCGAATTAAGAGGCAATCCTAAGCCGTCCGAAAAATATTTGCTTTGAAAACTTGAATCGAACTTAAATTTTATTTAGAATTTCCATATTGTTCTACTGTAGAGGAGAGAGATTTGATGGCCGAAACCTTAATAATGTTATCAAAAGTAACTCTCAGGTATACTTTGTCAGCCAGCGGTAGAAGTTCAGTAAACTTCTGTCTAATACCAAGTGTACCATTTAAAAACAATATTTATTTTAAGGAAAAATAACGATTATTTCTAACCTTAGGGATGAAGTATTAAAGGATGAATTGTGAAGAGTAATGATAAACGGAAAATAAGTGTTCAAGGACCGAGCCCACAGTGTTCCGCTTACCTGGCAGATGCCATGTCCACTAGGCTACCCTGGGAGCCAAACACATACGGGATAATTATCAAATGTCGTTTTACAATCACATGTACCATTTAAATTACATTTAATAATCCCAATATAGGTATTGATGTTTGGGGTATAACCAGCAAATTTCTCAACATTGTTGTCATCCCTGGAACATAGATCGCGTCGGCTTCACCAGACACAGTAGCATTTATATCACACACAGAGAGCTTTATTAAGACCACCGGTCTTATTCAGATTCACCATAGAAAGAAAGGAAGCATAGATGGAGCTCCTGTCAGTAGCATTTATGTTTTGATTTACTATAAAATGGAAAATCGAAAAATGCAATATAACAGCGGTATGGTAGATTAAACTGGCGAAATCGCTGAGAGGGTTCACCATTGATTAGTCAGGCTCTTCCATTATTTTTTTCCATTGCTGTTAGGGCAGTAGAAATTGTTTGATTTTTAAAAGAATCATACGCATCTATAATAGTTCCGAATTCTCAGAGTATCATTTATATCAATGTTTAGTCCATAAGTCTACATGATGAAGAGCTGCTGTCGTTGGTCAGCTATCCAGGGGGTGGAGGTGGCAGTCTGACTTTGCCCCCCAATATAATAATAATGAAAGAGTGAGTGGAAGGTCCCCCAAGTGTAGGGAGGATCAAGGTAGCAGGCACTTCCGAGTCGAGTGGCCGACCCCGGGCCATGTAAGGAGGCCACCTCGGGCCATCAGGAAGATGCCGCTAGCAAACCTGTTCAACTGGCGAGGTTTCCACGATGCCCAACATTCCCATTGTCCACAGCGACGCCACGTGTTGAACGACCGTCGCTAATTGATCTTTCTTTGGATTCTGCAATGGTACTAATTGGTGGAGAGCAAAGAGAATGCTATGGAGATTATCCACTCTTGATTTATTTACCTAAAATTACATTCGAATCTATGCCAAATCTAAAGATATTAATAGCTTATATAAACGAAAAAAGCTTTATTTGAACAGGAGCTTTGTAAATGAAAAGGGAAAAATCTTCACAGAAGAGTTAGGCCATCGAAATAGATCAAAACTCAAGAGCTGGAATCTTATTCAATCAACAAAAAATGTCATTCCACTTCGTATGTAGCAAAATTTTAAAAAATAAAAAGGGTAAAAAAAACTTCAAAATTTGGCTTTCGAAATGGATAAAAACTTTATTAATCTGGAATCTTCCTAAATCAACAAAAATTCTCAATTTTCATGTAGCACTAGATAATCTTGCTTAAGATCCAAAAATTGATCCATTAAGTAAAATTGTTAACATCTATTCAACAAAAATCAATTAAAAATTAATAATATTATCTTTTTTATTGGAAAAAGCGAGCTTTCAGGCAAGAACGTTCTTCTACTGGCGTATTATCGTTTTCAAGTGCAGAAATATAAACTGTTTATATAAAAGAGAACTGTTCACCTGCAAACCAATTTTGCTTAATAAGTTTGTTAGTCGCTTTCCTCTTAGTTCAAGTTCTCAAGATGGAGGAGCCTCCCTCTCTGAGAACAGCTTTTTATATTTAATCATCAAATTGTAAATAATATAATTTTCTTTGTTTGATTTATCTTTGATTTTTGTAACAATTACCATTGTCCACGTTCAATTTTATTTAGAGGAAATCAGAGTGAGGGATGAAGCTTAGTAATCCAGATTGGATGAATCCAGACTGGATGAGCCTAGATTGGATGAGCCCAGATTGGATAAGTCCAGATTGGATAAGTCCAGATTGGATAAATCCAGATGGGATGAGCCCAGACGGGATGAGTACAGATTGGATAAATCCAGATGGGATGAGCCCAGACGGGATGAGTACAGATTGGATAAATCCAGATGGGATAAGTCCAGATTGGATAAGTCAGATTGAATAAATCCAGATTGGATGAGCCCAGATTGGATAAATCCAGATTGGATGAGCCCAGATTGAATGAGCCCAGATTGGATGAGCCCAGATTGAATGAGTCCAGATTGGATAAGAACAGATTGGATAAGTCCAGATTGAATGAGTCCAGATGGGATAAGTCAGGTTGAATAAATCCAGATGGGATGAGTCCAGATGGGAATGCAGCGCCCTAGGAGTCCAATTATACGGCGGTCCTTCGTCCACATTAATTACACGGCCGGAAGTTACGGACTTTGACCCGGCGGTGACACATCGTCTTCTCTTTGTCTCTGATCACCACGCTCCAGCGCTTTCTTTTTATAGACGTTTCGAGCAGGCCAAGTCGCCTCGGCCGATCTACCGATGGTCGGGATGATTCCATTTGAACAGATATATCGCAACATTTGCTCTTTCTCCTCTTCTTCTTTCTTATCTCCACTCAATCATATTAGGGCAGGAGTTGGCAAACAACTCGTGAGCCACATGCGGCTCTTTATATTGCCACGTGGAAAGTTAGGGAAGACAAAAACTTCAGGAGGAGATAACAATTTATTTCAGGCAAGAACAAAACTATGAATGGTAAACAAAAGATAAGCCACAAGGGAAATTTACAGAGTAGCAAAATATAATCATAAAAATAACCACTCTGTTAATAAAAATAATAAAATTAATAACTTTGTTACAATATAGCTCCATA
This sequence comes from Cordylochernes scorpioides, assembly GCA_030710605.1. Lineage (NCBI taxonomy): Eukaryota > Metazoa > Arthropoda > Arachnida > Pseudoscorpiones > Chernetidae > Cordylochernes > Cordylochernes scorpioides. The sequence goes on along the minus strand of CP092885.1, from coordinate 3,786,724 downwards.
CGCAAATATTATTTATGCGAGTACTATTCATTTTTTTGCACGAAAAAATTCGTGGTTCTTTAAAAACTTCGAAATTGTGTAAATTGTAATCTTTGACTCTTTCGATTCAAAAGTTTGCCGACCTCTGTATTAGGGTATCAAGCTTGTAGAGCTTGAGACTTTTGATGGTGTCTGCTGGGGATGAGTAGAGCTCATCAATGGATGAGTCAATACAGTCAATAATGTAGTTTGGGTTGTAGGTTGAGAATTTCACTTAGTACATAGTGGGAAAAATTTGCAACCATTTGCTTCTAATCTTGAACGTCAAGGCAGCTAGCTTAAAAGATTAGCATTCATAACTAACGTTGGACAATCGGGACAATAGTTTTAGAATTACAGACACTTCGGCCAGTATACCTTTTAACTATCTTGACATTTCGACAAAAATCTTTTATCTCCTCCTCATGAACAAAATAAAAATTAAAGCATTAGGCAACCAACTTACAACCTCAGAATAATTTTTAATACTTTTCTAAATGCTTTAATTTTTATCTGTTCCTGACGAGAACAAAATATTTTTGTCTAAACGTCGAGATAAAAAGATTTACTAACTGAAGTGTTTTCAATTCTAAAGCTATGAATGCCGGCCAGGTAACCTCTTTTTTCATGATAATCTATAAATCAGGAATTAAGAACGATGGTGAAGAGTTTCTTTTGATCAAAATCGAAGATCCTTACATGAATAAGTTTCTTTATCAGTTTTCATTACGTGAACTCAAGCTTTTGGGTTTATCAGTCCTTCGACGGGAGTAACACACTAATATTTGGATTACATAATATTTTGAAGAGCATCTCTGTTCTTCTGCAGGTAAACGGTGTTACACAAAACTGACCTATATACATACTATAGGCTAAATTTGCATAATGGTATGTAAATGTGGCTTATGGATACGCTTTACCATCGTTGCATTTTTCTTGAGAAAAAGGGGGATTAGGAATTCTCAATTAAGCAGCTTTGTGTTAGAAAACATTTCGTTCTGCCTTCTTTCCGTGGAAGATATTGTCCTGTGGTAATGTAAGCAAAGCATATTTGAGGCTATTTATTTTAATTTTCTATTTTGTATAACAAGGGATGGGTTGTCCTGGTGTGGAACTAACACCTACTCACATATTCTCATGCCCAGCAATGGCCGCAGCCTTGCAGAAAATTGACATAGACCCAGAGCAGCAGCTTTACACACCCAAGATAGTGGATATTGCTGCTTCTGTGATAGAGATGTATGGAGACATCTGAGGCTCTTCATTGGACACGACAGCAACAACAACAAGGGAGGGGTGTTTAATGTGTAACATAATGTACACTTTTATTGAGCAGTGTAAGGAAATTTTTCCGAAAGCTCTTCGTTGTATAAAAAGGATAGCCATAAATATTTCTTTATAATATAATAGAAAATAAGAGTAAGTCTCGTATCTCTTCTTCTTTCTTATCTCCACTAAATCATATTGAGGTATCAAGCTTTAGATGGTGTTTTCTGGGGATGAGTAGAGCTCATCAATGGATGAGCTAATGCAGTCAATGATGTAGTTTAGGGTTTCAGGTTGAGAATTTCACTTAGTGCATAATGGGAAAACCTTGAAATTATTCTAAAAGGACTTTGTTTCGTATCTGAATCAATAAAATATGCAGCCTGGCTATGTTATAGTGAGTTATACACAGAAACAATCACACACATGAGAACATTCACATGTAAGGACAAAGATTGGTCCTGGAGATGTAACGAAATATGCAGTCAGGCTATAGTACAGTGAGTTATACGCAGAAACAATCACACACATGAGAAGGCAAAGATTGGTCCTGGTAATGTAAATAAATATGCAGCCCGGCTATGGTATAGTGAGTTATAAACAGAATCAATCACACACATGAGAACATCCACATGAGACTGGTCCTGGTAATTGTAAATAAACGTGAAACCTGCCTATGGCATAGTGAGTTATGTACAGAATCAATCACACACATGAGAAGGCAAAGATTGGTCCTGGTAATGTAAATAAATATGTAGCCAGGCTATGGTACAGTGAGTTATACCCAGAATCAATCACACACACGATAACACCCTCAAGAAAGGGCAAAGAAGAAGTTGGATGTATTTGTCTGAGACGTCGTGGTTTTTGTCTGAGCGCCATTGTCAGACAAACAGGTTGGCATCGGCCAGGTCAGTAGGCCTAACCGGGCATCCAATCTCTATGGGAACACCAACTTCTGTTTGTTAGACTAACTCCATGTTTCTCAATACACACCTTTCGACACTTATTTAATTTTAATTACACATCACTGATGTTTTTAAAATCTAATCTACAATAGAAACCTCTTTCCACATCTTGTTCAAACACCATCACCAAGATTAAACAATCAAATACATACTATATAGGGAAGGCTTGGATCAATAATGGTAAACCTACCCAATTTTTCCGCCAATTCAATCTACCAGATCGCTATAACTATTGTATGGTTTATATGCTACATAATTTGTATTAAGTTTATATTCACCATACCTGCCAACTGAGGTGTCTTGTTTGTATGGATGTCTTCTTCTGGATTGATGGTGGTGGTGTCTTGTCCATGGAGCAGATCAGATCGGTCCGTGCACCCTGATCACAATACCGGCCAACTGAGGTGCCTTGTCCGTATGGATGTCTTCTTCTGGATTGATGGTGGTGGTGTCTTGTCCATGGAGCAGATCAGATCGGTCTGTGCACCCTGATAACAATACCGGCCAACTGAGGTGTCTTGTCGGTATGGATGTCCTCTCCTGGATTGATGGTGGTGGTGTCTTGTCCATGGAGCAGATTAGATCGGTCGGTGCACCATGATCACAATACCTGCCAACTAAGGTGTCTTGTCGGTATGGATGTCCTCTCCTGGATTGATGGTGGTGGTGTCTTGTCCATGGAGCAGATTAGATCGGTCGGTGCACCATGATCACAATACTGGTCAACCGAGGTATAAGAACATTGTGAAATGTATGTTCGACCATTCACATTTATAGCTTCTATCCTTATGATACCACAAATTGCATAAATATAATTTATCGTTTAAAGTTTTAAAACCGGACATGAAGGACGCCCAGGTATTATTCAACGTCAATTTTAACTTTTTTTTTCGTTTACCTGCAACCAGATGTCTATTTAGGTTTTCCTTAGGTCTCATCGTAAACTTATAATTATCTCTTATTACTGTTTACCCCCCGTTCAATTTAAGGTAAGGGAGATAAATAAATAAATAAAATTTATAAGATAAAAGTTTATGTATAAGGGAACGTGAAAAATAGATAATATTATCTAATAAAATAAGAGAGTATGAAAAAAGGGCATCTCCTTATCGTGCAACTGAAAGTTGCTGATGGCTTGCGTCATCTATCGGAATAAAAGAGAGATTTTGTCAATTCGGATATCCCAGGATGACGCCAATTATCCGGGATGTCCATCTCATCACTACAGACTTAATTGCCAAGTACTTTTGATCACGTCCAGAATGGATTACTGAGTACAACCAGTGACCAAGGAAGTTCCATGCTGAGGTCGAGTCTGGCCATAGATGTTGGGTTGACGTGGGTCAGTCCAAGCAGGATAGCTGTTTGTATTCCATGTCTCAGGAATGCTGGACAGCTGAAGAGAAGATGATAAACTGTCTGTAGTTTTATCAAACAGTTCTGGTTTGATCTGTTTCGGGTTGTTAAAATTAATTTACGAAAACAATGGGAAAATTTAATTGTACAGAGGGTGTTCCATTTTTAAAATAATGATGTTTCAACGCTGTAGCTCGCGAAAGAAGAACAATTCGCGGGATGTTATATTTATTCGAAAGAACAAACATTGATTTATATTTCCTGAAGTCTGAAGTTTTCGGTAGTACTTATCATGAAACATAGACAGAATGTGAAATAAATGAATATTCCATAAATAAATACACTCTTTTCCAACAGTTTAGCACAAAACGAAAGAGGGGTCAATATAGATTTTTTTCTCGAATATAAAAAAGATTTTGCTCGAGTCATGAGTAAGATATAGATCTATATGTAGTAATGATACAAACACAAAGCAACCGGTTGAAGCGAGGGTCACGTTTTAGAGAGTGGCTGATTTGCATATTAAATTATTACCTTGCTTGCAATAAGTCTATTTTCTTATTTACATATTGTTTTAAAGTCGTATACTTAATTTGAGGGTGGAATATATTATATGAACTTTTTAAATTTGTATTTTAGGTTTCGTGTGTTTTTAACATTTAAGGAAGGATATGTAAATTCCATAATAGGATTGTTGCTGCTAGTCACCCGGATACTTTGTATTTTCTTTCTTAATTCCTACTGGAACCTCTGAGAAACAAGTAGCCAGCCAATGTTGATCTTCTTCTTCCTTGTCTTCACTCAATCATATTAGGGTATCAAGCTTGTAGAGCTTGAGACTTGACAACCATCATGACTGGCTGAAGTAGAATGCGTCTGCCTTTGTCATTAAGACTGGGAGCACTACTCAGTGGCAGGCCGACTTAGCTCCAAAAGAAATGGCCGCCTCTGACATGAGGAACAGACGTCATGGGCAGCCGCTCCTAACATGGAGTACTATGCTGCTCATCCTGTATCCCTGGAGCTCTTACAGGGTACTATCAGCCGGGCCAGCTGAGCCCAGTTTTTTTAGCGAGCTAGTTACTGCTCCCCCTCTTCCTTTTTCATCCGGGCTTGGGACCGGCAAAGGCGGAGTTAAGCCAATGTTGATACTTCGCACAAATCCCATCTAGATCTGACGCGGCGGTTACCCCGGACGTTGCTGGAGATATCGGTTTTTATCTTCATTGGAAAATAGTTGCCGTTGCCTACCCAGAGCAGCAGCTTCACAAACCCAAGATAGTGAACATTGCAACTGCTGTGATAGAGTTGCATGCAGACACCTGAGGCTCTTCATTGGACACAACAACAACATAAATATGACATGGACCCAGAACAACAGCTTTACACACCCAAGATAGTGAACATTTTAATTGGTGTGATAGAGATGCATGGAGATACCTGAGGCTCTTCTTTGGACACAACAACAACCGAAAAATGACATGGACTCAGAACAACAGCTTTACACACCCAAGATTGTGGACATTGCAACTGCTGTGATAGAGATGTATGGAGACATCTGAGGCTCTTCATTGGACGCGACAACAAAATAACAACAGAAAAAATGGCATGGACTCAGAAAAACAGCTTTACACACCCAAGATAGTGGACATTGCAACTGCTGTGATAGAGATGTATGGAGACATCGGAGGCTCTTCATTGGACACAACAACAACAACAGAAATTTGACATGGACCAAGAACAGAAGCTTTACACACCCAAGATATAGTACATTGCTACTGCTGTTATAGAGATAAAAGGATACAGCTGAGGCTCTTCATTGGACACCACAACAACAATACCAACAGAAAATATAAAGATAAAATTTGCATAACTAGAAACGTTTCGAAATAACTTATATTTGCATACTATTTATACACGGGGGAGTTCAACATCATATTCGACCAAGTTAGAAAACACAATTTTAGAGAGAAAAGAGTAAATATATTCTGATAATAATGGAACTATGTCAAAATGGAGGATTTCAACAAATTACAAAAAAGGCATAAGACGCCTCAGAAAACAAACAACTCTTCCTATTTTACCTGATTAAAGGAAGCTTTCAGGCAAAACTTTATTCAACTTATTAGAGCCGTTTTGTTAGATGGAGAAGGACTTGCCCGAAAGCTTCCTTTAATCAAGCAAACAAAAAGGGTTACGGCGCTCTATATTTTTTTTTTTCGTAATGAAACTATGGATTATATACAACAACAAAAAACTTTATTGAGACACTATTGTCTTACAAGGGGATTCCCCTAAAAGGTTATATATGTACATGAGTGAGGAGGAAAAGCAATTTAGAGGGGAGGGGGAGCAATCAGCCGTTGCCTGTTGAGTTGAGCACTTCTTCCCTCATTTTATCAATCGCCCAGCAGGAGAGTAGCAAAAATTTTATATGCATGTTGCTCATTGTAGTGAGTTGGCCCCGAAATTTCTTGAATTTCCAGTCTCTTTTCATGTAGGAATGGGCAGTGGACGAAATTGTCTTGGATGCCAGCATTGCAGAAGTACTAAATTTAAAGGGTCGCTGTTCCAAAATCCCGTGATATCCTCGCGGAAAAGTAGCCATAGAATCCTTTGACGGGCTATAAATCGTTCAACTTTCAAAGGGAGTTTGATAGTAAGTAGCCCTCCGTCATAAAGGAGTTACTTAGAGATTAGTAGTGAATATAATGAGTTGGGTTTTGTATCTTAGCTCGGTCAAATTGGAGTAGCTGGTCCACTGTGGTTTGCTATGAATTATATATAGGTAAGAGGAAACAGGGATTTAGTGACTGCAGGAACACATGGCAGAATGTTCTATGTACAAATGGTGGTAGATTCCAGTAACCCGATACCATGGTGGCCAGTCAGGCGTGCAATGGTGATTTATGAACCTCCAGCAAGATCACGTCGGAATGTCGAGGTTCTTTACCACCTTGGCGAGGTGACCTTCAGTGTTGGGTCAGCTCCATTCTTAATAGCTTGCTGCATCGTTTCAACGAATTCCTTTTAAGTACTTTCCACACACAGGAGTATTAAGTAAACCCATTATATATACGTAATAAACGACAATTGTCTACAAAATGTCTCTAAAATTATCTAAGACTCTCACGTGGTAGCGCTTCATCAACTTAATAGATCACTGTAAAGGCGTGAAATATATGCATTTAAAATCTATATGCAAATTATTTTCTAATATTCATTTCGTCCATTATGTCCCTGATGGAAAGAGAGAGAACGAATTCGTTAAAGTTGACTTATAAATATATTTTTTTTTTAAATCTCTAATTGATATTGCCGGTAGGTTGTTTTTGAAAGAAGACGGAGGTAATTTTGTTCACACTTTGTTATCTCGTGTCTTCAATAAAGATTACTGTAATATCTTTCAGAGTTATTGTCTGAATACCGATATACATTCTAAAAGGTACAATTTCATTAAGTTTTGTCCATGAGTGTATCTTTCAGAGTTACTGTCTCAATCCCGATATACATGCTAAAAGGTACAACTTCCTTAAGGTTTGTCCATGAGTGTATCTTTCAGAGTTATTGTCTGAGTCCCGATATACATGCTGAAAGGTACAACTTTCTTAAGTTTTTTCCATGAGTGTATCTTTCAGAGTTATTGTATAAATCCCGATATACATGCTAAAGGGTACAACTTCCTCAAGTTTTGTCTATGAGTGTATCTTTCAGAGTTGTTGTCAGAATACCGATATCCATGCTAAAAGATACAACTTCCTTGAGTTTTGTCAATGAGTGTATCTTTCAGAGTTATTGTCTGAATGCTGATATACATGGTAAATGGTACAACTTCCTTAAGGTTTGTCTATGAGTGTATTCTTACATTTCTATAACCTATCTGTGCATGTGTGGCTTACACTGTGATGTTTGTTGCAGAAGCCCACAGAACTATTAGAATGTCCAGAAGGTAAGTAACAGCTCAGATTTACTGTTGATCAAACTTTCATAAAAAGGTTTAAATATTTGAGCCAATTTTTTCTTTCTCTTGGAGTGGTCGATGGCCCGTGAAGAATGGATCTAAGGGCGATGCCTAAGGAGAGCGACTATTTAGAGACTAAAGGGAAAGATTAACCCAGTTCTGGCAGCCATTGCTTCCTCACAGAAAAAGTGGGTGGAAATTTAGAAAAAGAGCGGTGACCCATTCTCTCTCTGTGTGTCTACAAACTCCTGCAAACAACGCCCCCAGCCTGGCCCACCGTGCTAACCTAGCCATTGCTGTGTTGGATGTGGTTAGGAAGGGATCCATGCTTTCTTTCTTTCAGTCGATTTCCTTAGTCCAACTAATGGCATCCAGTAATATTGCCTTGAGAGAGAACTTTACAATTCAAATACTTATCCCATTATCTGGATCATTCATATTCGCCTATATATGATGAATCATTTGTGAATATATCTATGTTATGAATAATTTGTCTGTTGTTAGATAAAGGGTTGATAAGACAAAGGATCGATAAGATAAAGGGTTGAAGATACAGTCGTGATAAAAAATAGATAATTATTTACCATCAAGTAGCTTTTATTTTCAATTACTCGAGGAAATATTACACATTAGTTATTTTCACATTATATAGAATTTATAAAGTTAATCTCATATTAGTGATTCAAAAAGATAGATATGTTAACTACGCATATTTACAACAAAACTGAAAGTTATTCTAAAAACGATTGTGACAAAAGTGAAATTATCAATGAATAAAAATAAAATATATATTTTTTTTAAATATAGAAATATTTGAGTTTTTAGATTATATAATATATATAAAACAATAACAACAACAAAAAGCTTTATTAAGACCTTTTAGTCTTATACAGATTCTCCAAGCAGAAATGTAGGGTACATACAGTAATAACAGTAATAGTACCAGTAATCAACAACAACAAAAATATTTATTAAGACCTTTTAGTCTTATACAGATTCTCCAAGCAGAAATGTAGGGTACATACAGGAATAACAGTAATAGTACCAGTAATCAACAACAACAAAAGGCTTTATTAAGACCTTTTAGTCTTATACAGATTCTCCAAGCAGAAATGTAGGGTACATACAGGAATAACAGTAATAGTACCAGTAATCAACAACAACAAAAGGCTTTATTAAGACCTTTTAAGTCTTATACAGATTCTCCAAGCAGAAATGTAGGGTACATACAGTAATAACAGTAATAGTACCAGTAATCAACAACAACAAAAATATTTATTAAGACCTTTTAGTCTTATACAGATTCTCCAAGCAGAAATGTAGGGTACATACAGGAATAACAGTAATAGTACCAGTAATCAACAACAACAAAAGGCTTTATTAAGACCTTTTAAGTCTTATACAGATTCTCCAAGCAGAAATGTAGGGTACATACAGTAATAACAGTAATAGTACCAGTAATCAACAACAACAAAAATATTTATTAAGACCTTTTAGTCTTATACAGATTCTCCAAGCAGAAATGTAGGGTACATACAGGAATAACAGTAATAGTACCAGTAATCAACAACAACAAAAGGCTTTATTAAGACCTTTTAGTCTTATACAGATTCTCCAAGCAGAAATGTAGGGTACATACAGTAATAACAGTAATAGTACCAGTAATCAACAACAACAAAAATATTTATTAAGACCTTTTAGTCTTATACAGATTCTCCAAGCAGAAATGTAGGGTACATACAGGAATAACAGTAATAGTACCAGTAATCAACAACAACAAAAGGCTTTATTAAGACCTTTTAAGTCTTATACAGATTCTCCAAGCAGAAATGTAGGGTACATACAGTAATAACAGTAATAGTACCAGTAATCAACAACAACAAAAATATTTATTAAGACCTTTTAGTCTTATACAGATTCTCCAAGCAGAAATGTAGGGTACATACAGGAATAACAGTAATAGTACCAGTAATCAACAACAACAAAAGGCTTTATTAAGACCTTTTAGTCTTATACAGATTCTCCAAGCAGAAATGTAGGGTACATACAGGAATAACAGTAATAGTACCAGTAATCAACAACAACAAAAGGCTTTATTAAGACCTTTTAAGTCTTATACAGATTCTCCAAGCAGAAATGTAGGATACATTCAGGAAAAACAGTAATAGTACCAGTAATCAACAACAACAAAAGGCTTTATTAAGACCTTTTAAGTCTTATACAGATTCTCCAAACAGAAATGTAGGATACATTCAGGAAAAACAGTAATAGTACCTTAATGGCAATATGATATTTATATACAAGGAAAATTATATAAAGACAATCAAGCTAATATCGTTATCGTATATCGTTTTTATTATATGAACCTTTGAACAAAACTTAAGAAAGTAGAAATTCTTGATGTTACCGAGGTCTTCTTTTTGTTTGTTTGTTTAAGTAGACAAAGTCAATTTCGTTCACATTTGATTATCTCGCGTGTCTTCAATAAAGCTCACTGTGTATCAAATATATTTCAGAGGTATTGTCTGAATCCCGATATACATGTTAAAAGGTACAACTTCCTTAAGTTTTGTCCATGAGTGTATCATTCAGAGGTTATTTTCTGGATCCCGATATACATGCTAAAAGGTACATCTTCCTTAAGTTTTGTCCATGAGTGTATCTTTCAGAGTTATTGTCTGAATCCCGATATACATGCTAAAAGGTACAGCTTCCTCAAGTTTTGCCCAAGAGTGTATCTTTCAGAGTTATTGTTTGAATCCCGATATACATGTTAAAAGATACAACTTCCTTAAGTTTTGTCCATGAGTGTATCTTCCAGAGTTATTGTCTGAATCCCGATATACATGTTAAAAGGTACAACTTCCTTAAGTTTTGTCCATGAGTGTAGTGAAACTATAAAAATTCGAATGGCAATATGCGTCTTTATTAAATATTCGCCAAAATTATGAGAGGTAACTCATGTCTAAGGAAGAGTTAACGGTAGGACTAATAGCACAAGTAGACAAAGCTCAAGCAAAGACAAGTACAAAGTTCAAGCAAAGACAAGTACAAAGCTCAAGCAAAGACAAGTAGACAAATTCGGTCAACGACTCAGAAAGAAACCTATGAATGTTTGATTTGTTTCAATGATTGGTATATTATACTGCTAATTTTTGTCTTCCCCCTGACGTCAGGAACAACTAGAATAACTAAATTAAATATAGTAGAATTTGTTTCATGTTTAAAAATAACATTCGTGTTTTTAATGCTTTCATTTCCTATATATAGATGTCACATAATCGCCTTATAATTATCTATGACTAAACTGGCCTTGTTCTTATTGTTTGCGGAAGATCATTGCTCGATGCAAATATTTATATGTAATTCTACTGTCCTAAAAGCTTATGTCCATAGTTTTATCGAATACCATTTCTAAGATTCCTCACTTCAGTGTAGCATATATAAGCATAATCCAATACAGTGTTAGAGCTCTAAGAAGCTCTCTGGTAGATTAAATTGTCAAAACCGCTGGGAGGGTTCACCACTGATGAGTCAAACTCTACCAATATTTTTCATCGCAGTAAGCATAGAAGAAGTTTTTTTTATGTATAAAATAAACAATTGTGGTTTTTAATGCCTCCATTTATTATATATAGTTTGTACGTTATTGCTTCATAACGAGAATAATATTGGTGATCCCCATCATGTGTATTTCATCTCTTCATAACTCCCATTTTAAGGAAGAGACTCTCGCCTGAGGAGAGTGACAGCCACAGTTACTGAAACGTCGAGATTTAAATAAATTGGTACAGAGCAGGAAGGACAAACACTGGTTCTGGCTTCCCAAGAGAACAACAGTCTTTGATTTCCAGACTTAAGTCTGGTTATCTACGGACAATGACTTTCCAGAATGGTTGCAGGGTTTTCCCACTATGTACTAAGTACAATTCTCAACTTGCAAGCCCAAACCACATCATTGACTGTATTGACTCATCCATTGATGAGCTCTACTCTTCCCCAGCATACACCCTCAACAAGCTCTACAAGCTTGATACCCTAATATGATTGAGTGGAGATAAGAAAGCAGAAGAGACTCATCCCCAGCAGACACCATCAACAAGCTCTACAAGCTTGTTATCCTGATATGGTGAGTGGAGATAAGAAAGAAGAAGAAGTATCAATTGTTTTTATATTTTTTTCTCTTTTCATCTAATTAACTTGCATACTAATTTGGTACATATTTAATTCTCTTTCTATGTTCAGTTTACCTATAAAGTGCAAGTGTTCCTATGAAGATATATCACTCTAAGTAAAAAAATAAAATAAAATAATGAGCATATATAAATTAATGGTTGATATAGTTCCAAAGTCTTTCTCACAATATTCTAAACGGCTTTCAGGGAAAATAGCCTCTGTAGCCGTCATTGTGCAAGGTTCCATTTGAACGTTTTCAAGTAATATGCGACCCTGCTCCAGTAGCTACACTACTAGACTGTGACCATGGTATTATGGAGGTAATTGAGAAAGCCTACTAGCCCCCAAAGAGATTAAGGCTAAGTGTCAATTGTACTTTAGTCAATTAGCAAATTAACGTTATTGTGTTCTCCAATTATTGTTCTGAGGAACAAAAAAGTCACATCATGACCATCAAGATGACACTGGGGTTTAAAAAACAGTTAACTCTAACTTGTTCTAATTTCTTTTTTGTATATGTAAATTAGAATAACTTATTTCTATGCTATCATTGTATGTAATGAGAGTTCTTGTATTTGCACACGCGACCTAATCGGTTTCTATAAAGGTCGGTTTATAGGGTTCATTCGACTGATTATTGGTTATTTATTATCATGTGACCTTAATCATCCAATCAGTTTTGAGGCATTAAAGTGAAAATGATTTCTTAGCGTAGTGGTACTATATAGAGGAACTGAGTCGGAGTATACACTGTTGGAGCTGAGTCTGTACTCATGTTAGAGTCGGCAGCAAAGGCTTCCATGTTAGGAACGGCCTCAAATTACAGGCAAAGTCAGACTTTCACCAAAATTGTTAAATTATATCGACAAACATTTTCAGTTTTTGCTGATCAGTTTTTAGCGTGAAGAATGTTGTCTTCGTTTGTTAGTGAACCAATCTCTCACGCCTTCCCATTGGACGAATGTGGCCAAGTCTGTATATAAGAGGGGACTAAGGGAATGCGAGGGGGCCCAGAGCGAGGAGAATTGGTGTGGAGATGCTTAAAGTGTTTTTCTTCGTGATTTTTCCGTGTCTGGGGATCTCTTCGCATCCCGGTGTGACCCGAGTCCGATCCCTACCAAAGCTACAATAAAGATAAGTAATGTTTGGTTTTATTTTACCAATCGCGAGTTTTATTTACTTCCTTTCCTGTTATCGGTGTTGTACTCTTGAGTGTACGTTTTTCTGTGTATTATTTTACATTTACTTTAGGCCCTAGTATATTCCATTTTTGTGTTGTAACCCGTAATAGTAACTTTTGTCAAAGTGTGCTTGGATCATGGTGTCATGATCAACGAAAGCTGCACCCCTATACCCCATTCTATGAGATCACATGGAATTCGTGTAATCTTTATACAAGGGGATAAGAAACAACAACTATACGCCAAGGTTTTAAATCTCGAAGGTTTTTCTTCTTCTTTTTTAAAATTTTTATTGCTGTACGTTATTTTGTAATCATATTTTTTCTTCTCTAAGAAATCTTATTTATATTTTAAATTTTTATTTCTAGCTACTAGTATTGATACTAAGTTTTATAAATCTTTATACTATAGAGGTATGTCTCTCTTCTCTGAAAGTTTTGATATACTTATGGTAAAGGTTAGCGGCACAAGAATCTTATTCTTCTTTCTTATCTCCACTCAATCATATTAGGGTGTCAAGCTTGTAGACTTTTGATGGTGTCTGTTGACAACCATCATGATTGGGTGAAGTAAAATGCGTCTGCCTTTGTCATTAAGACTGAGAGCACTACTCAGTGGCAGGCGGACTTAGCTCTAAAATAAATGGCCGCCTCTGACATGAGGAACAGACGCCATGTGCAGCCGCTCCTAACATGGAGTACAAACGCTGCTCATTCTGTATCCCTGGATTAGGAGCCCTTACAGGGTACTATCATCCGGGCCAGCAGATACCAGGTTTTTTAGTGAGCTTGTTACTGCTCCCCCTCCTCCTTTCTCATCCGGGCTTGGGACCGGCAAAGGCGGAGTTGCGGCACAAGAATGATTCGTTTGTATCCTATATCAAATCAATTCTAGACTTAATTATTCTTAAAGTCTTCTATCCCTATGTAAGACAGGTTAAATGATCTAGTTATATCTTAAATTTCAGAAGTTTTTATCAATCTCTTTTTTTTTTTTATGGCAGAGCTGCTTTGTGCTAAACCTCCCTTAATTCTTTATAGCCATACATCACCTTTATTTTCAAGGATTATTAAGGGAAAGGTCAAAGAAGGAGTAAGATGTGGTGATGCTGGTGAAATTTGTGTTCGCCAAACCTAAATATTTCCTTCTTAAAGAAGCTTTACCTCTTTATATACAACATCTTGAAGAGGACATCAGGAAATAGGTCAAAGTGTGAACACGTTGAGCATTTTTCTTGAAGAAGGATGGCTAATCATGCGTGAAAAGTTGGAAAAGAAAGACAATATGACAACTGAGAAGTTGGGCCAAATAAAAAGTTTAGGATTGTTCGGATATAAATTTGGGAAGAACCGTGGAATGTCGTCTCTGCTGTTTAAAGAGTTCCGTGAACCTTGAAATTCCGTTGCGGAACTACTCACTATGATTATCATGGCCGAGTGTATTTGAGATAACGAAAAACGAATTTATTATATCCATCAAAAGAACTTAGATCGTGACTGAATAAATTATCAAATTTATTTCAATTAAACAAATAGTTGTTAACGGCGTGTTTTCACGTGACGATTTATAGGTGTTCAATATACGGATGTATTTCGGTAAATGATATTCTAAACCTTTTGTGTCAACGGATACTAAAACGCAAGTTATGATGAAAAACATACTTAAAATATTATTCAACAACAACAAACAATAAAAAAGCCTTTATTAAGGACGCTAGTTCCATAAATGATACTCCCAGATAGGTAAACAGAAGTAAACATAACAGTTATGTACAGAAAGTGGGGTTTAACATCAACCTTTCTTCAAGTTGGATCCATCATCTGTATTACGCCTATTGTGTGTGATGTTTTCCAAAATTTGTAAAAATCTAATGCATTAGGTTTGTTTTTTACTAAAATTGCCATTGAAATAAAAGGTTTTTCATATAAAATCCAATTGAACAAGTTTCTTCTGTGACAAATGAATGATTTTTAATGTGTGAGAAGATGGTTTGGACAGCAGGGAAATTTGTGTTAGAACCTGTCATGAGCAAATTTGCTCTCATCTCGAGTGGGACCGGTTCCTTTCTGCGGCAGGGGGTGACGTGAGTGTTCTCCCCACAACGTCGCAACCGATAACCCACCAAAATTACAGCTATAACGCATCAACATAACACAACAATAATACGCTCTTAACACAACAACAATATAGCATCCTAATATAGCGTACCAAATATATAACACACAGAGTAAAAATACGCTCTTAAAACAAAAATAAAACGCCAATAACACAAAAAATATATGACACAGCAAATATTTGCTCTAGCCACAACAATGGCACGCGAATAGCGTACCAAATATATAACATAGAAAAAATATGATCTAAACACAAAAATAGCACGTCAATTGCACACAAAAAAATATATGACACAGAAAAAAATTGCTCTAACCACAACAATGATACACCAATAGCGCACCAAATATATAAGATAGAAAAGATATGCTTTAAACACACCGATAGCCCGCCAAATATATAACACAACAATAAATACGCTCTAACCACAACAATAACACACCAATAGAACACCAATAATATATGACGCAGCAAAAATACATTATTAAAATACGTTTAAAATGTGTTTATAATTTCCAAAATATAAATTGCTGAAGATGTGATACACAATATATTGTCCCTACAATAACCACACCAGGCAGTACCAGGCACCTAACTAACCAATCAGACAGAGCTATAAAATTTCCTAGCTTTTCCTGTTGCCAACTGTTTCCGTCTGGTTGATGAGTTGGGAAAAGTTCTTCTTTCATATCATAAAGTTTGATATCAACATGTTGTGTTGTGTGTATTTGTTATAGTTGTGTTCCCCAATATATATTAGCATAATTTTACCTAAGTTAGTAAAACTAAACACACACACAAGCCTTTATTAAGACATTCCGTCTTATACGAGTCTCGTACGAGTTCCGTCTCGTACAGACGATTCTCCTTCTTCTTTCTTATCTCCTCTCAATCATAGTAGGGTGTCAAGCTTGTAAAGCTTGAGACTTTTGATGGTGTCTCCATCATAATCGAGCGAAGTAGAATGCGTCTGCCTTTGTCATTAAGACTGGGAGCACTACTCAGTGGCAGGCCGAACGATTCTCCTGTTAGAAATGAATCTAAAAAGAAATGAGAAGCAGGGGAAGAAATTGATTCCTCGCTCAGAAAATAGAAAAAGAAGAAAAGGAAAGAATATCTATGTACAAAGGTTGAGACTACACTTATCCCCCGATTTACACGGTACTTGTTTTACACGTTTTCGCTTTTACACGGTTTTCCAAATAAGTTTTTTTTTATCGCACTATACTAAATGCGATATTCTACTCTATACTACCTATGTTGAAAAGAATATTGAGAGGCTCTGATTCATGAGGGGGCGAACACCTATTCAGATTTGACAGTTTAATATACACCTATCCCTCGATTTACACGTTTTTCTCAGAAACGTATCTACCGTGTAAATCGGGGGATAGGTGTACATTGTTTTTCGTGCATAGAACACAGTGAAGAAGTAGACTATTGAGTAAATGGTTGCATTTTGTGAAAAAAAAACATTTCTACACAGTTCAGTAGTAAAACTAAACACTAAACTTCGTTTTAGTAATATGGTTTTAGGATGGCAATAGCTATAGGTTATACTATTTACAAATATATAAATAAAGAGGGCATGTGTGGGAGAATGAAGAGAGAGAAGTTTTTTAACCATGGATTATGGTTTTTTATTCTATTCTCCTGATCAGTGTGTGAAATATACCATGGTGGCGGTGGTGCCTTGTCCATGATTTTGTTGCTCCATGGAAAGGGGAGGTGCCATTGCCACGTTAGTCAGCCAATTTCAAAGTTCCCTGTAGGCCTTCACAGTTACCGTAGCGGCTCGGGGTTCACGACACCGTACTACAGGGCAGTCCCTTACTTGTGCTGATTCTCCCGCCGCCACATAGATGAGAGGTTGGACTTCTGGGCAGGGAAATATACCATAAAATGTATATAATATTATTCAAAATATCGTTGGCAAGTCATATTTGTTGGAATTACAAAAACCACAATGGTTAGATATTCCATAATGGAAGAACGTCTGTCTACTCGACCGTAACTCTTTATCCCCAGAAGCATTCTAAAAACTCCCAGGTCTACTGCTAACTGCGCCGTTTGCTAACGAACTCTGTAAAAAAACAAGTCTTGCCCAGGCTTCCATTACTGGTGTAGTTTACTGAAGAGTGGTTTGACTTCACAATATCTCTGATAGATACAAGTTCTTTAACTATCCAAGGATGTTAGGCAGTCTGGAATTTACCATCTTTGTGTATAGGATCTTGTGCATTCATTGATAGAATGCCTTGTAGTAGTTAGCATTCCAACTTTGGCCAGAGAAACTGATTACCAACCAAACTGGCTGCAATCGTCTTTTGTTCAGCATTTTTCTAATGAGTCTTTTCTCTGCAGCTTCTATTATTTCTTAAAATACCTCAATCGATGAAGATTTTAATTTTAATAAAAGAGGTGTGGAACTATACCAAAATACGTTTTTTCGTCAATATCTAGAAATAAATATAACAGGTGACTCCAGACAGATTTAGAACACACAGCACCGTAAAGTTTCAAACTCGTCTGGGACACGGTTCGTATCAACTGGGACAACAGAGAAGATGGTTGGTTGCGTAGTTTATTTTCAAATGTAAGCGTTTCAAAAACTGAAATATCTCGTTAAATACACACAATTTGTATTATAGATTAAAACTACAAGAAAATAAAACCTAATGCGAATAAATTAATAGTGTGTGACGTTTTGGTAACAGCGTTGTTATCATCCAGAATTTATAACCTTAGTATTGAACTGAATATTTTCCAATGAAATCTAATCTCTCCATTTGTAGATCAAATTAATCTCTCTAATTATAATATCAAGTGTTTTATTTTATTATTTTGTCTGATGATGGTAATAACGCTGTTGCCGAAACGTTACACACTATTTATTTATTGGGATTTAGTCATATTACCTTGTATTTCTATCTTGTTAAAGGTTATAAAGGACGCTGTTATGAGAAATATAAACAATTTTGACGTTTTTCTTTTCAAAATAACACAAATTTCAACTACCTTTACACTGCAAAGGTTCTCCCAATATTTTATCACTACAGTAAGGACAACAGAAAATGGTTTTATTTAGAAAAGAAACATAAACGTCAAAAATAGTTCAAATTTCTTTCACAAGTCAATATATTAAAAACAAAAAAGCCCTATCCTGACCGCTCAGATGAGCATTTTATATGGTAGAGCGCCATCTATTGGAATAAAAATCAACCAAACGTTGATTTAACTTGTTCCGTGATATTTGAGCATCCCATTATCTTGATAAATCAAGAAAAGTCAACCACGTAAGCGTTTCGGGCTGTTGGCCCTCGTCAGCATAGTTCAAGCTATACCTTAAAGACCAATAATTTGTTCCTAGATAGGTTTTTTCTAATTATTAGCTCACAAAGATAGAGATTAGATGTTGTACAAAATTTGAAATATCGCGTGAGAACGTCCTTGGAACTTTAGAATGATTTTAAACGCCTTGCCAAATGTTTTAATTTTTTTTTTGCTCCTGACGAGGACAAAAGCTTTTTGTCGAAACGTCGAGGTAATAAAAAGATTTACTGGTCGAAGTATCTTTATTTTCAAGAAATATTAGCTCACAGTTCAATGTATATTTATACAATAAAAGATCCAGTTTTTTCTAGAAATAGAGCGATTTATTTAGATTAGCTTGTTATACCCAATTAATTAACCAGTTGTTTAAATAGAGACAAACCAGTAACTAGCTGTATGTGATCATTCTCGTTCCACAACTATCATTAAATAAAGAGGACAAGGTGTTCAACCATTTTTCCCCATTTTTATTCACAAATCTAACGGCGTTCTACTAAATCAGTGAGAAATAAAGACCTGCCACTGAGTAGTGCTCCCAGTCTTAATGACAAAGGCAGACACATTCTACTTCACCCAGCCATGATGGTTGTCAAGTCTCAAGCTCTACAAGCTTGATACCCTAATATGATTGGGTGGAGATAAGAAAGAAGAAGAGACTCATCCCCAGCACAGACACCATCAACAAGCTCTACAAGCTTGATACCCTAATATGATTGAGTGGAGATAAGAAAGAAGAAGAAGAGACTCATCCCCAGCACAGACACCATCAACAAGCTCTGCAAGCTTGATACCCTAATATGATTGAGTGGAGATAAGAAAGAAGAAGAGTGAGAAATAACAAAATGTAAATTTTTAAAATTGTCTTTAATTTTGTATTATACAACCTGAATGACATTTTAAAACACTTTCGTATATCTATTCCGATATGGCGTCTTCTGGAGATGGATAGAGATGGATAGGGAAGAGCACTGAATCAATGCAATCAGCCTAAATGGAAAAACCAACTCTGATATCACAGATCCATTAATAAATACATCGTGAAGATAGAGGCTGCCTGGCCAGCATTCATATTTCTTGAAAAAAGACACCTCGGCCAGTATAAATCTTTTTATTACCTCGACGTTTCGACAAAAAGCTTTTGTCCTCGTCAGGAGCAAATAAAAATTAAAACATATAGCAAGGCGTTAAAAATCAGTCTAAGGCTCTAAGGGCGTTCTCACGCGATATTCGAAATTTTGTACAACATCCAAAGCACGAGTCAAAAATAAATATTTAACTCACAAAGACTACGATCTTTGAAATAAAATTATGATATACATATTTATATATATTAAGAAATTATAAACAAAAATAAATATAAAAAATAATAATAACATTTAAAAGATTTCACAATAGTATATATTAATCGATATCTATATCTACTTATATCTATTTATAACTACTTTTTTGAATTTAAAAACAAATTGTATTGTAGCGGAATATCTTCATATACATTTAAAGTTCTTTTCCCCATTTCCCGTGATACCCACCCCTCTAAAAATAATCTTACTTTTTTAAATTTTATATTCCTATGAAATATCTCAATATCATTCCAATCTGGCCTATGTCCTGAATATAATGCATGTTCCCCAATTTTGCTTAACGCCCTTCTCCCCAATAAACCCTGTTGGTGTTCTTTAATCCTAGTCTCTAAATTACGGCCTGTTAAAGAAGGAGTTCCCCTACGGCCCATTGTGTCAGGATTCAAGGCCCCCACCAGACGTTTAGCGGACTGGCTTAAAAAACAGATACCGAGTACAAGTAAAATTTCCGGGTTAGAGATTAGAAATAGGAAAGAGCTTTTAGATATCGCTAAAATTTTGAAGTTAAATGACCATGGAATAATGGTATCCTTTGATGTCAAATCACTTTTCACCAATATCAATAGAACTCTAGCTCTAAAAGAAATAAGGGAATATTTTGAGGTGAAGAGACAAGATTGCGAAAACAAGGGATTAGAAATCAACGAAATGATAGAAGGCTTTAGGTTATGTTTAGATAATATTTACTTCAGATATGGGAATAAATTTTACAAGCAAAAAGACGGCACTGCTATGGGTTGCCCTACAAGCATGATCATTGCTGACATCGTAATGGCATCAGTAGATAAAAAGGCAATCTTGATTGAGGGAATAAGAATCTGGGGCCGATATATAGATGATGTTTTTGCCGTGATCCGCAAAGAAAATCTTAACGAAATCATGGTCATGTTGAATAATTTAGAAAGAGGAATAGATTTCACGGTTGAAACAGAAAAGGAGACTCGTGCTTTGGATGTTGTACAAAATTTCGAATATCGCGTGAGAACGCCCTTAGAGCCTTAGACTGATTTTTAACGCCTTGCTATATGTTTTAATTTTTATTTGCTCCTGACGAGGACAAAAGCTTTTTGTCGAAACGTCGAGGTATTAAAAGATTTATACTGGCCGAGGTGTCTTTTTTCAAGAAATAAATACATCGTTATACCTTTAAAATGTTTAGCGTTCAACCTGCTAAAAGTAAACTTTTACGGGTTAACATACAAAGTGAAATTTACTAGGGTCTAAAGTAAGAGTAACTTAAAACACAGAAAGGCGTACACTCAAAAGTACAACACCAACAAAAGGGAAGTAAATAAAAACTCACGATTTGTTATATAAAAAAACAGTACTTATCTTTTATTTAAGTAAACTTTTACGGGTTAACACACAAAGTGAAATTTACTAGAGACTAAAGTAAGAGTAACTTAAAACACAGAAAAGCGTACACTCAAGAATACAACAAAAGGAATTAAATAAAAACTCACGATTTGTTATAGAAAAAAAACAGTACTTATCTTTTATTGTTGCGCTCGTAGGGAGCGGACCGGGGTTTCACAGGTATACGAGGAGATCACCAGACAAGCACACAGAGAACGCTTTAAGCGTCTCCACACGATCACTACTCGTAGACTCCTCGCATTCCGTTTCAACCCTCTTTTATGTACAAACATGGCCACATTGGTCCAATGACGCGGGAGATCAGTTCACTTAACAAAAAAAAAAAAACACCATCTTTCCGCTAAAAACTGATATTTTTACCAATATTTCAGTTGTTTGTCAAATAATTTGACAAACAACTGAAATATTGGTAAAAATATTATTTTTTATCTAACATACACACACGCGTCTTTGATTAAAGATCCATCAAAGTAATACTGATTAATATAAAGCAATAACGCATCATCTATATATAGGACATGAAATCATTTAAGCTCGAATGTTTATTTTATATACAAAATAAATTTCTACTGTCCTTACTGCGATGAATAAATATTGGGAGGCTTGTGTGACTGATTCAGCTACTTGTAATTAGCTTGTTTGTATAACGCATCAAAGCGAAGGATAAAATGTATTTTACTAAGATAAGTGAGTCTATCTACTAGAAAACTGTCCCAAAAGTTTGTAAACACTTGCAAAAAATTGATATGCCAATATTATTCGCCATAATATTATTCTCCGCGTTATGTATAAAGTAATTATATTCTGAATAAAGTAATTGTATTATGTATTCACCGTAATAATATTATTCGCTGTTATGTATAATGTATTTGTATTATGTATAAAGTAATTGTATAAATTTAATTGACATCTATCGATAATACAGAGTTCACTACTGATGAGCCAAGCCCTCACATTCAATAACTTATATCATTGTAGTAAGGTCTGTAGAGATAATATTTGATGATATTATTGAAAAGAAACACATTGCCATAAAGTAATTGTATTACGTATTATTATATTTAAAATAATGAAGGCATATCCTGAACAAAAGCACATGTATGTATTATTATATATTCGCCCAAATAATGATTATTCGCCAAGTAATAAGAAAACAACGTTTTAAGAAAAAACACAAACTTTTAGGACGTTATAAATGAATGGCATTAGGAATCGTCTGAGTGTAAATGCCAGCGTGGCCAGGTTACTAGGATAGCTAGATCAGTTCTGGGTCACTGGTCAAATTTTATAGCCGCCATGCTACTGACCAACAATCAATTCTCATTGTCCGCCTCAGCCATTACGGTCTCATTCTTCTTCCCAAATGGTCGCAGTCAACCAGTCTGGAGTAGATTGGGGAAAGTCTGATCGAACGTCAGGGTGAACGAAGAAAAAAAGCTCCATTGCAACGTTTACTTTCGACCCAGCGGAAAATTGAGGAAGTCAGACACTCGCGATTGTCTGGGAGAATTTTCCGGAATGTATGAAATGTATCTTCCCTGTATCAAGGTATCGACGGTAGTTGATTAGGCTTGAGGGGGCCCTGCCCCGCCCGTTTGGCAGGTACGGTGACCTCGAAGGAATGCCTTCCTTCTTCCTGATCCCCCAACCAGAGGCCTCGCTGGGAGAAAAACAACCCGAGCTGCTTATAATAACACCGTGCTCTACGTCCATACATTCCTGATAACTTCATTGTTACATTTGAGAATTGGTTTTACACTCACACACAACAAAACACATACAGCTTTATTAAGATCACCAATCCTATATAGATTATTTGAATTGGTTTTTCAATCCGACAAATTTATATGTCTACCTGACAAGCTATAATAACACCATGCTCTACGTCCATACATTCCAGGCAACTTCATTGTTACATTTGAGAATTGGTTTTACACTCACACACAACTAAACACATACAGCTTTATTAAGACCACCGGTCTTATATAGATTATTTGAATTGGTTTTACAATCCGACAATATATCTATCCGGCAAGCTATAATAATACCATGCTCTATTTCCATACATTCCAGCCAACTTCATTGTTACATTTGTGAATTGGTTTTACATACAGCTTTATTAAGACCCCACTGTTTTATATAGATTATTTGAATTGTTTTTTACAATTCAACAATCTATATCTCATTATCATTTTCCTTTTTTTAATTTAATATGAACAAGCTATAATCACACCGTATTCTACGTCCATACATTCCTGCCAACTTCATCGTTATATTTGAGAATTATTTTTACACACAAACACAGTACATACAATTTGAGTCAAAAGGCGATCCATCAATTAAATTTATATAAAAGGGCCTACCTGGATCTGTAAAGGAAAAAAACAGAATTTTTTTCTCAAAATATTTCGAGAGATTGCTCCCTCTTTATCAATTCATTGTGTTTTAAATTGATTTAAGAGGGAGCAATCTCTCGAAATATTTTGAGAAAAAAATTGTGTTTTTTTTTCTTTACAGATCCAGGTACGCTCTTTTATATAAACAATACATAAAGATTTATTAAGACCACCAGTCTTATATAGATTACTTGGTTTTATCACTCAACAACTCTATAACTACCCGTTTCCTATTTTTGATTCAGAATGGGTACGCTATAATAACACCGTGCTCTACGTCCATACATTCCTGCCAACTTCATCGTTATATTTATGTTCTTATAATTAAAGATAATTCAGTCAGTAAATCTTTTATTATCTCGACGTTTCGACAAAAATCTTTTGTTCTCGTCAGGAGCAATATTTTGGTCCTTAACTTATATAACTTTAAATGGTAATTTATTTATTTTTTTACTTTTATTTATTCACTTTTACTTTTATTTATTTGCTTTAAATATGGAAACCCGCTCGGGAAACGTGTATAACACCAAGAAGGAAGAAACCAAGGTCGACGACCCTGTAAAGCTGCAACTTGGTGCAACAATTGGTGGAGATGCTGGGTACCGATCCCAGTACCTCTCGCATTGTTGCAATTGTTGCACCAAGTTGCAGCTTTGCAGGGTCGTCGACCTTGGTTTCTTCCTTCTTGGTGTTATACACGTTTCCCGAGCGGGTTTCCATAGTCAAAGCAAATAAATAAAAGTAAAAAATAAATAAATTACCTTTTAAAGTTATTGTGTTTATTTATTCGTTGTCTTCCTCGTAGGTCGCGATCCGCAGTCTTGGTCTAGGTCCTCTCTCGCTCCAGTTACCAATCAAGATATATGTACAATAACAATATTACAAAAGGAATGAAACTATAAAAAGAAATGATGATAATCTAAATATTCTGTTTCAAATAAATATTAAATATCATAGAATATTTTGAATAAATGTAGGGCGCATTAAAATTGATGTAACAATATAAATCATAATGTTTACGAACTTTTGAGACAACCTTTATTATTTGCCCCCGTAGAAAAGCAAATTTATTTGAAATCTCTCGCTACACTTCAAAAATGAATAAACGAAATTCTTTACCAACAGAAAAATTTCCTTATATATGTAAATAATATGATTTTTTTAAAAGTTGTTTTACTTAGGTAGGGCTATGGAAAAGGGATGTTTGACATCACGGTAGCCTTGTAGAACTGGAAATGTTTGAAAATGCTAAATTATTCTGATTAGTTTACTTATTTAGATTCATGTTTATTAATATGGTTATTTTCTTTTAATAAATCCCATGTCAAAGGCCAACATCATTTCTTAGGAAATTCTACTAAATTGTTTCCTAAAAATCGCTTCGTAAATAAATTTTACATTTTTAAACATCGATGTTTCTCTTTAAATAAATAACTTATTTATCCATATATTCATTATTTTGAAAATAGAGCAATCCATAAATAAATCTTTAATTAAAAAGGCATATATCGTATTAAAATATAATTTATTTTACCAATATTTCAGTTGACTGAGCGCCAACCTTTATCAAGGTATTATAACATTTTAAAGTGTGTCAACAACAAACTCAGCGCCACATAACGTCAACAGAATTAAGTTTCAAATTTTTTTCTCCCCATTGAATATAACAAAATATTTTTAAAACTCTATTCTGTTGACGTTATGTGGCGCTGAGTTTGTTGTTGACACACATAAAATATGTTATAACACCTTGATAAAGGTTGGCGTTCAGCCAACAGAAATATTGGTAAAATAAATGATATTTTGATCCAATATATGCCTTTTAAATTAAATATTCATTATTATTTATTATTGTATTTAACCATATATAAACTTTTATGAACGATATAATAAAAGTAGTTTCAATCTCAATCTCTTTGAATAAAAATGATGGGTTTTTTTTTCTGCGAACTATATCTTCGATGAAAGAAAAATTTGTTGGAAGGACATGGTTCTCTCATCTAGTGTTTCTATCATCACAGTAAGGTGGGGATTGAAAAGTAGTTTTTGACGTTTTCACTCGAGAAAGGAAGCATCATTATAAAAAAGTGTAAGATTTATTCGATCGATGGCATTTTAAGATGTAATCGGTTGCTTAAAAGAGTTCTGAAGAAGAAGCATTCAGGCGAAGAGAGCTCTCTATTATCCTACCAAGCGATTGTTCAATTGTAAGCACTAGATAATTGATGTTAAGCTTTTAAGAGAAGAGAATGACTTTGTAAAATTTATCATAAAGATAGAGGCTACCAGGCCGGCATTCATATTTCTTCAAATAAAAGATACTTTTAAAGTATAGAATAATTTCTAACGCTTTGCCAAATGTTTTAATTTTTGTTCGCTCCTGACGAGAACAAAAGATTTTTATCGAAACGTCGAGACAATAAAAAGATTAACTGGCCGAAGTATCTTTAATTTGTAAAATTTGTAATCGTCTGCTTCTTCTTTATATATATATAAAAAAGAAATAATTCTCTTTCTAATTAGTTTTTTAAAATTATAATCAAATTCCATAATGTAAACACATTTAGCGTACTCTTCGTATGTAAAGGTTTTTTCAGCGTTTTTTTATATATATATATAAAGGAAACAACTTCCTACTGTTCTTACTGCGATGTAAAAATATTGGTATAGCCTGGCTCATCAGTGGTGAACCCTGCCAGCGGTTTGTCCAGTTTAATCAATCATACCGCTCTAATATTGTATTGGGATGTTCTGCTTGTATATCCGACACTATTTAGAAAAATTCTTGTTGGAAATATTTGAGCAAGCTATGGACATAGACTTATAGGAAATAAATATGTATAGGCACTTATGGAGAAAACTTAAGAAAGGGACAAGTCTTTGATATCGCCAGCCATCTATTTTTTTCAAGGAGACAGAGGCAATTATGTTCACTTTTGGTTATCTTGTGTGTCTTCAATAAAGGTCACTGTAATATCTTTCAGAGTTATTGTCTGAATCCCAATATACATGTGGAAAGGTACAACTTCCTTAAGTTTTGTCCATGAGTGTACGGGCTGCGGCAAGAATTTTGCATAGATTGTATAACAGAATTAACAATTTGTTGAACGACCACAGAACTGAGGCCAGCCATGTCTCAGGGTGATCACAGGGGGGTTCAGTGTGAACTGACCACAGAACTGAGGATAGCCACGTCGCAAGGGTGATCACTGGGTGTCAGTGTAAACTGACCACAGAACTGAGGATAGACATGTCGCAGGGTGACCACTGCGGGGTCAGGGAGACAGTCTGTCTACTAGCGATCGGTGACTCACACCCCCCGGGGCTTCATTGTCTCCCAGAGGAAGTCCCCAAAACAATGGCCGTAACCTTGGACCCCGCCCGCATGGTGGGAAGGAGCTGTCCAAATATGGCGAGGTTGACATGTCGCAGTGAGGAGAGAAAGTAGCGAACGTCCACGCTCTCTACATTCACGGGCCAATTCCAAACATTTTCTTTCAATTCTATACATGAAATATTTTAGGCTATTCGCATATTTTACCTTTCTATCTTTGTAGGGATATCCTTACGTGAATTAACTTTGATAATTTACCATTTAAACATTAATATTTACAAGGGGGTTGTCCCTCAATATAGTTCTTTTTCAGCAGCTATAAGTAACTTAGACCGTGATTTCGAGGACTTCAAATACCCACAAAAAAAATTGAGAACAAAAGTACAGGAGTTCACATCCCTTCACTGGTATATAAACCAAAAGCCTGGAGCTATTCTGGAATGTAGGTTGAACAAACAGGCAGAAACCTATATTCCAAAGGTCAAAGCTGGCCATACAGGCCACTCTTTCTCCAGGATTGTGTCAAGACACTGCACCATCTGCAGGACCAAAGATACATCGTCTAACCATTTTCTAGAATGTATGGGAACATCAATACCTATACCACAACACAGATTGAGAATTCGATCGGTAAATTCGGTTTACCTGTGACCTTGTCCAAGATAATCCAACAAAAAACAAAGAAAGGTCAAATATGCGACAAAACACACTGAGAGAAGAATAACTAAAACAATCATGTGATTCAGAATGAAACATTATAAAGAAATGACAATACATCCAGATGGCACAATAATAATAACAATATTGTCCTGGTATGGAACTAACAATTACCCACATATTCTCATGTCCAGTAATGGCCGCAGCCTTGCAGAAAATTAACATAAACCCAGAACAGCCCTTTTATACACCCAAAATAGAGAACATTTATTAAAATTAAAATATATTCTCACAATGAGGTTTTTTTTTTATTATTATCATGAATAGAGAACATTGCAACTGCTGTGATAGAGATGCATGGAGACATCTGAGGCTCTTCATTGGACACGACAACAACAACATAAAATGTCATGGACCCAGAACAGCATCTTTACACACCAAAGATAGAGGACATTGCGACTGGTGTGATAGAGATGCATGGAGACATCTGAGGATTTTCATTGGACACGACAACAACAACATAAAATGTCATGGACCCAGAACAGCATCTTTACACACCAAAGATAGAGGACATTGCGACTGGTGTGATAGAGATGCATGGAGACATCTGAGGATTTTCATTGGACACGACAACATGTTGCATTCGGATAATACTTCTTCAGGAGAATCTAATCGACGTTCAGTTGAGTGGTCGTCGTTGAAGGCGTGACGAGGTGGCCTGCGCAGAACAATTCGCAAATTGAATAATCTCTGAGTTCCTGGATCCACCCTGGCGGAAAGTTGGCTGGGCCAGGTGGAGTGATGGCTCCACAGACTTTCTCTCCAACGGTGGCACTTCTCCCAATTGGATGAATGCATCAATATTACAGTAGCAACTTAATATATTATTCGTTTACCTTGATTGACCCGTGATTTCGTAATGGGCTTCTTCTCTTTTGCAGGTCGCAATTTCCTTATTTTCCTTCTTTTCTATAAACCACCACAAGTCTTGGGATCTTCCCATCTCACTGATGGTCTCCCCCGGTCTTCTCACCACATTTGCTAACTGAATTATAAATATTTAGAAATAATAATCGCTTCTTTCACGTGACTGTACATAGTCTTAATAATACTTTGACAATAAAACATTTTCTCTCAATTAAAGATAATATACTTCCTATCACTTGAAGACATGTTTATCAGACTCTCTTTATCCGATTCGATTCTAGTGCTTGGTGTAGGTTATAGAGGGGCACCACTCTCTGATTCCATACTAGTGGCCGGTATAGATTAGAGGCATCAAGTGCTTGCGTGTGACTTCCAGCCCCGGGGGAGTCTGACCTCCAACGGAAGTTTCCGGGCCGACAGATAAAATCACAATTAGCGCTGAGATAAATTGGGGCTTGAGGCGAGAAGCGGTCGCAGGGAAATGGGTTCTTTAACCCGATGGTTCTTCGAAATTCTTACATTGATGGAAGTCTACACCCCTTCGAGAAGTTATTGACTGTTGAGGCAGATTAA
This sequence comes from Cordylochernes scorpioides, assembly GCA_030710605.1. Taxonomy (NCBI): domain Eukaryota; kingdom Metazoa; phylum Arthropoda; class Arachnida; order Pseudoscorpiones; family Chernetidae; genus Cordylochernes; species Cordylochernes scorpioides. Next base: position 3,757,728 of record CP092885.1, on the reverse strand, counting down.
TTCTTCCATAAAATACAAAGTCGGATATTGAAGACAGGTGCCGCGAAGGCAGAATGAACAGATCGGTCGCTTTAGAAGCTCGATCAGAAAATACACAGCAAGAAAGCCGCAATTGGTAAACGATGGCAATGATATAATAGTTTCCTATGAGAGACCATAGACTGAAACATTACGAAATCCGATCTCTCCTGAAGATGGTCTTTTATCAGAGACCCTGTTCGATTCAAAGAGTTCTGATGAGTCCCTGAGGAAACACCAGATTTAACCGTGCTTTTAGGCTGTGGTATTTTATTGAAGGCTTTACTGTAGCAATTAGAAGCTCCCAACTATATAATTCTTGATGTGAAGTCGAGAAAATAGCATTCGGTTAGTTGCAAGTTTTTGGAAGAGAAAGGCTAGAGGAGAAAGGAAGTATGTGTCGAATAGGGGGCGTCGCAGAAAATCTTACATCGGGAACCCACAATCTTCAGGATAGCCCTGATAGAAGATATATTGTTTATTATAAAGACACACACTCTCTCTGGTATATGCAAATATGTTAGGAAACACTCGATTAAAATAATTACCGTAGAAGGAACACCACTCTCTAAAAGTGAGGTTGACCGTGAACTGCTGCTTCGCTCGAGTGACCATTTGTCTTTCAATTTCTCTGCCATTCACCAGGAAATTGGAAGTGCCGTTCCGCAGACTTGCCAAGCTTCCTGCAACGATTGGATGCAATTTGAGATCGGTTGGAACGTCATGGCTCAGGAGGTTGTCACGTAGAATTAGAGGTGGAGACATTTCCGCTGTGATGAGGATATTCCCCCAGCATTATTTTGTCTCTCAACATTGCCATCGGTAGTGTGCAGGGAAGATACCAACTGAATTCCTCAAAGTGAGATAGCTTTAATTTTTGTCAATTAGTGTATTTTTTAAATTCGTATTTGTATATAGATTAGTTCTTCAGCATTGATTAACCATTGACATTGTTAGGCTTTACGTGTTTCATAAAAAGCTGCGTGGGCATTTTAGTTTCCTCGATTAAATAAGCGATCAAGAAGGCTAGACGTTCTCGAAGCAGACGACCCAACAGAGTTTGTCGTTTGATCCTAACGTAACTTGAGATAGCGATACTTGACACGGAGGGTCTGCTTGCTGACTATATAATATAGGACTGGGTAAATGTATAAACTCGTGGACAAAACTAAAGAAAGTTTTACCTTTTAGCATGTATATCGGGATTCAGACAATAACTCTGAAAGATACACTGATGGACAAAACTTAAGAAAGTTTTACCTTTTAGCATGTATATCGGGATTCAGACAATAACTCTGAAAGATACACTGATGGACAAAACTTAAGAAAGTTTTACCTTTTAGCATGTATATCGGGATTCAGACAATAACTCTGAAAGATACACTGATGGACAAAACTTAAGGAAGTTGTACCTTTTAGCATGTATATCGGTATTCAGACAATAACTCTGGAAGATACACTCATGGATAAAACTTAAGGAAGTTGTACCTTTTAGCATGTATATCGGGATTCAGACAATAACTCTGAAAGATACACTCATGGACAAAACTTAAGGAAGTTGTACCTTTTAGCATGTATATCGGGATTCAGACAATAACTCTGAAAAATATTAAAGTGACCTTTATTGAAGACACACGAGATAACCAAGTATGAACAAAATTGCTTCCTTAAAAAAATAGACAACAGGCGATATAAAATACTTTACACTTCTATAATTTTTGTCCATACTTTCGAAATGCGAAGACATGTGGTACATTTACGGTTAGATAATCTCTAGCTACCTATCATTATTATCATGGTCTGTACTATGTGAGTACTCGGAATAAGTAAAAAAAAAAACTTCTAAACCAGTCTAACGTGTTCAATTCCAATATTCAGAAAATCATTGAATTTTCATAAGAAAAATAAAAAAGGTTTTTATATTTATGGGAATATCATTTATACCCTACCTCCCTTAAAGACTCTCCACTTCCTTGAGTTTTGTCAATGAGTGTATTTGGATTGAACACCTCCAGAAGACATTCCCCGGCAGACACCATCAACAAGCTTTACAAGCTTGATACCTTAGTGTGATTGATTGGATATAAGAAAGAAGAAGAAGAAAGAAGACATTTGTAGTGTATACATATTGAATATTTGTCCATAACAAGTCTATTCTGGATTTTATGTAAAACCTTTGATTAGAAATAAATACACGTAATGGTTCGAGAGGTCTAAAGTCTTTCTATCTTTTTCAAGAAATTGTTTACAAGTTCGATACACATCTCTATAGTGATGCCGAAGTGTACAGTTCATTTTCTTTTTTCTATATCTTCATCTTGTAAATTGTCTGTAGTCCATAGGAATCTTTATTTTCTTATTTAAAATGTTCTTGTCGATTATGGAGGACCAACTTTCTAAGAACAATCTTCTTTATTTACATATAAGTTAGGGATATGATTATTTACCATAGCGTGTTCATATTAAAGAACCCACATATATTTTAGAGGATTTTTAGCAATGATGGAGCTGTTGAGGACTCAAGCTGTTAATGGAAGACCAACTTTCTAGAAACAAACTTTATTTATTTACATATTTCAGTTAGGGATATGATTATTTACCATAGAGTGTTTATATTAAACAAATCACAGAAAATGTTAGAGGATTTTTGGGCAACAATTGGATCTGTTGAGGACTCAAGCTGTTACTGGAAGACCAACTTTCTAGAAACAAACCTTCTTTATTTACATATTACAGTTAGTGATATCATTATTCATCATAGCGTGTTTATATTAAACAAAAACAACGGAAATTTCAGAGGATTTTTGGCAACAATTGGAGCTGTTGAGGACTCAAGCTGTTAATGGAAGACCAACTTTCTAGAAACAAACCTTCTTTATTTACATATTACAGTTAGTGATATCATTATTCATCATAGCGTGTTTATATTAAACAAAAACAACGGAAATTTCAGAGGATTTTTGGCAACAATTGGAGCTGTTGAGGACTCAAGCTGTTAATGGAAGACCAACTTTCTAGAAACAAACCTTCTTTATTTACATATTACAGTTAGTGATATCATTATTCATCATAGCGTGTTTATATTAAACAAAAACAACGGAAATTTCAGAGGATTTTTGGCAACAATTGGAGCTGTTGAGGACTCAAGCTGTTACTGGAAGACCAACTTTCTAGAAACAAACCTTATTTATTTACATATTTCAGTTAGTGATATCATTATTCATCATAGCGTGTTTATATTAAACAAAAACAACGGAAATTTCAGAGGATTTTTGGCAACAATTGGAGCTGTTGAGGACTCAAGCTGTTAATGGAAGACCAACTTTCTAGAAACAAACCTTATTTATTTACATATTTCAGTTAGGGATATGATTATTTACCATAGCGTGTTTATACTCAACAAACGACAGAAAAATTTAGAGGATTTTAAGCAACAATCCGAACTGTTGAAGACTCAAGCTGTTACTGTGGCAAGGAAACCTAGAATTCGAGACACCTACTGTTGGAATGCTCACTTTTCTATAGCGTTAGACAACAGACAGTTACTAATGTTGAAGATCTGTATGAATTTGTTAATATCAGAGAGAATTGTCAGAGATTAAATCACTACTGTAAATATATGTTTATTTGTCTGACTTGAAAGAATCAGGTTCCTAATCTATCTCTTGTTTCTTATATAGTTTTTTTCCTCCTCCACTACATGATGGTGATTGATCATTGTGAGGATATCATTGCAAGCTGGCAATGAGAGAGGACAATCTGACTGGTGTCTTAATAAAAGCTTTGTGTGTATACTGATCTATATAATTGTTTAAATAATAAAAAGACGTAAATTGTCAAATAAATATTTTATTCAATCCAATATATGCCTTTTTATTGTCTAAATATTCCAATATGGATTTGCTCTATTTTCATAACAATATAATTGTTGGTTATCCTGAAGCTAGAGGCTGCCTGGCCGGCATTCATAGTTCTTCAAATTAAAGATACTTCGGCCAGTATGAATCGTTTTATTATCTCGTCGTTTCGACAAAAATCATTTGTCCTTGTCAGGAGCAAATAAAAATTAAAGAATTTGGCAAGGTCTTGAAATTTTTTTCATACTTATTGTTGGTGTTACAATTGTAAATTGATGCAATTATCTCTGTAGGGGATATCGTGTTTTATGTGTTGGAATATATAAATAGCATGTTTATCTAATAATGAAAGTGTTCTATTGAAATACCATTGGATATTGAGCTATCTAGACCGAAGTCTGTACACCTGAGGTTCTATTGATAATAGACAGAATGTCTGAGAGTTGTGTGGCGTGTTTTAGGCTGGACCTTTGACAACGTGGGCATCTGCTACAAATTCTTCAACATCCGCCATTCCTGGAGGGAAGCTCGGGATGTTTGCCGCAGGTAAGTTCATGGCTACATAGAATAGCAAATATTGCCGCAGCTCTTCAGAATCCTATATACCGTTGTATAAGTAGATCAGTGTTGGTCACACAATGAAGAAATAAATTCCCAAGAAACAGCTTTTAAATCGGTTTTCGCCTGTACCAAATACAGTCGAACCTCTCTGTAAAGTACAGCACCTAGTTGTAGAGTCAGTGTCCTCTAGAGGATGAGAGATGTTCTCTAATTGGAGATATGCTAAAAATGATGAATTTGAAAATCCTTTGTAGAGAGTACTCTAGATCGAAAATATCCTCTCATTATGAATGTTCTACCCTATGAGAGAGATGTTTTTATGACTTGATTATTATACGTATATATACTACTATAATTTTTTAATATTTGAGATGTTACCGCTGTTACTGCATGTTTTTCTTTACGTTTTATACTACACAACTATTTCTTCAAACTTTTAAATTCACCAGGGGCTATAAATATCACCCCCCCCCCCTTCCTCCTGATGTACCATTGTATGTACGCGAAGAAATTCATACTTAAATTGTACGGATACAACAATACTTGAAATTAGAATCAATTCTTCTAATTAAATGTATATTTTTTTATCCTTTTTGAACTAAACGATCAGGTATTCCGATCAGTGAATAATCCACAAAATGATTTTTTGGGAAATTCAAATAAATGATCAATGAACAACCTCTATATACCATAGTTTCGGATAATGATCTCCATTAGTACAGGGAGGCTGATGGATCTGGCTGTTCAGTTCGATTGATATCAAAATATACGTGTTTCAATGTACCTAAGTGCAATTTCTACATTTATTAGAAAGTACAGGTACGTTTTTGTGCATGAATACCGTCCTTCCGCAATTGTCCATCTCCTACCCAAATTCAAACCATCTCAACGGCAATGTTAGACGAATTGTATATTACCATTCATTACATATCTAGTAAACCCAATTTTATTCTAAAATTACGAATTTTCCAAGTATTTTAGGTCATTTTCATATAGAGCAATTATGAAATTGCAATAACGTAATTGTATATATTTTATCTCGTTTTACTCTTTGCCTATTTTTTTTTTCATAAACATATTCCACGTAATCTCTCTCAAATATACACAGATTAGCAAAGCTTATGTCCATAGTTCATCTAAAATACCCATTCCAAGAGTCTAACACCATCTATATATAACAAATGAAAACATTATGAGACGCGAGTGTTTCTTTCACAAATAAATCAAACTTCTACTGTCCTTACTATGATAAAAAAAAAAAATATTGGGAGGGGGCTTAGCTCATTAGTGGTGAACCCTCCCAGCGTTTTCGCCAATTTAATTTACCAGACCGCCTTTTCAGAGCTCTTAATACTGTATTGGATCATTCTGCTTATATATGCTACACCGAAGGGTGGAATCTTAAAAATAGTATTTAAGCAAACTATGGACAACTATGGACATATGATTTATTTCATAAGTAACCATTAGATTCAACATTCTGCAGATGAAAGACTGATGTCTTGGAAGGCTTGAGTTGGCTGTACGGTCGAAGCAATTATCCGCTCAAGTCCTGCCCTGAATATTCATCTGTCGCTTCCTTCTCGGTCACTTCCGGCCTGTGGGAATGTCTTCGTGAACAGACAGACAGGGCATTCATCAACTTCTGTGGGTAAAATCTCTGAAAGAGATAATTCTATCCCTCAGGAGTATCTTTCATCTAAACTTTAGCCAATATTTGGTTTAACAAATGAAAATATTAAGGCACGAATGTATATTTTATACATTAAACAAACTTCTAACCTTCTACCTTATTATCTCGCGCTTTTTATGAATTTGTATACTTTATTTGCATAAATAAAAAGCCGAAGAAAAAAGGATTATTTGAAATATAAATTACCTCAATTTTTCAAACTATTTTTCTTTGTTTAAATAAAGAAGGGAGGTATAAAAGTATAATGTTTATTTATACGGATTGCTTCTCAAATTAAATACAATTCACCAAAAAGCACTCCTTGGTATAAGAGGTTATAAAAGAAAGATTGGCACGGAGGATCTCCTCGGCTTCCTGGTTCGATACTTCCGGCGTTGTTACATAACGAGGAGGGTACAAAAGAAGGAGCCTCAAGGACAAGTCGTTACAAAGTATCTTCAGTCGCAGGGATGGTCTTCAATGGCAGGTGCGCCGTTGGCCTTGCAGGCTTCCGCACTGTGAGCTTCTATCCCGTTACGTGCCGTTTCTGCTCAGATCACATTGGGTGAGGCTAATGGTCTAATCCATTGTACAAATACTGTATTTCACTATCCCTATATATATAAAAGTCAGTGTATGTTTGTATGTTTGTCGGCTATACATGTCCACAATACGTAACTAATCTGGTTGATATTTTAACAGTATATAGTGTAGAATCTGGAAAAACTTATAGTGGAAATTTCAGGTCTCTAACCCGAATATTCTTCGAGTTATTTGCAAATTTGCGTTGTAACTTTGCCCTTTCGCTCGCAAGCAGCGCCACTAGCGGTGAAGATGGGAGGTAATATCAGCTGACCTAATGTACATGTAAAGTTTGGAGCGGGACGTTTCACAAGAGTGACACCCATGGCGCTAATTTCTAATTATAACGAATAGTATTTGAAAAAAAAATAATAAAATTTAAAATATCGTTGTGAAAATTTACATTTTTATTTTTATATTTTAAAAACACACAAAGTTTGGAGTGGGACGTTTCACAAGAGTGACATCCACGGCGCCAATTTATAATTGTAACGATTAGTATTTGAATAAAAACAATTAATCGGGTGAAACCCGGGCGTTGCCCGGGTCATTCGGCTAGTTTTTAAAAAAGAAGCATATTGTAAATTATCTGTTTACCTTTTTTGCATATTTGCAAGTAGAATTTATATTGTCTACTTGGAATTGTCCACGACAGCGGCCAAGGTGGTTGTTAGCAAGGCGGAAGTGAGGGGGGAACGAGGAAGTTCCCACACATACATAAATGAATGAAACTTGTATGCCCTGAGCAGCTCAATGAGATATCTTTAAATGACACAACGCCATCTTTCGGAATAAATATCAACTAAACGTTGAATTTTTAACATTATTCCAAACCCTTGATCAATCAATAACATCGAAAAGCCATTATTAAGGACAATCGTCCCTACTGGTAGCTCCCATATAGGTAAACAGAAGTAAACATGGCAGTTATCTACAGAATTTCGAAATTAAAATTGAACTTTTTTTTTCAAGTTGGATCTATCATCTGTGTTATGCCTATTGTCTGTGCTGTTTTCCAGAATTGGTGAAAAGCTAATGTATTGGGTTTACTTTTCATTACTTTTTCCATTATAACATATGGCGATTTGTTTGCATTTTAGATCAATAAAGAAAATCCAAATAGTAAAAACTCATTGAACAACTAAAAGCATACCTTTTTATTTATTTTAACAGGATGAACTTTTCCTTTTCTTCTCTTGTTACTTTTTATTTCTCTTTTCATTTATGAAAATTTTTGAATAAAGAGTCATGCTCCGAAACCCTCAATTGACTTTTTAAGATGACAAAAGCGATATCTTTCGGAAAAATATCGAATAAACTTCAGTGCGGGATTTAGGCTGATTAAATTTCTTGACGAATCCAAAAAAAAAAAAAAATCAACCACATTCGTTGTTCAAGCTATTGGCCTTCAGCGTAATGCAGTCTGTACTGTACCTCAACGACCCAAAAGGCTGATTTTAGAGGCTTCCTGGAAAATCATGAAATGGGTGTTTTAGGCCAAATTTTCCTAAGTATGTTTAAATGTAGGAAAATAAAAAGGAAAATTAAAGGAAAGAGGATAAGTAATTCACATTTTAATTACCTGACCTATTTTCCTCTCCTTTCTTAACTTTTTTTTTCTTTTCATTCAAACATGTATATAAGGTTTCTCCTTGTTAAGCCGCTTGCTTTAAGATGGAGTTTAAAATCTTTATTTTTCCTTTTTGGAATAGGCACGGACTTATTAAAGGTGATTGGTTGATTGCGTCTATATATACACTCATGGACAAAACTTGAGGAAGTTTTACCTCTCAGCGTGTATATCGGGATTCAGACAATAACTCTGAAATATATTTTATATACAGTTTCCTTTATTGAAGATACAGGAGATAACCAAGTTTGAACAGAATTGCCTGTCTTCTTTAAAATACGGACGATCGGAAGATCAAAATATGAAATTTCCTTAAATTTTGTCTATGAGTATCGATGGAAGAAAGTTTCATTAATTATTTTTTACTTTCCAGAGAAATATTTATTATAAATTACTATAAAAATTATAGTAATATTTCTACTTTTTAGCTTTTCATACATGTATTCTTCCCTGATTCATACTTTTATAAAATAAATAAAGCTTCCAGGGCTAAGTTTCTTGTTCAACTTTCTATTTTCAAGCTTTTATTAACGTGATTGTCCTATTGAAGGATTGACAAGTCCGAAAGCTTGAAAATAAAAAGTTGAACAAGAAACTTAACCCTGGAAGCTTTATTTATTTTATAATACATGTATTCTGTTATTAATTGTTGCTTCCTTTTGTACGATTGGCTCTGTGTCAACTGTAGATTGGTCTATCGCTGTATAGTGTAGACATTTCCCAGAGCGGGTTGTTCTGTAATAAGTTGAACTCACGTTACATGGTTCACGATGATTTACTGCGTAAACCACCACAGATTACAATATTCAACATTACTTCATGTAAACTATACAAATTCCTAGAAGGCATATCCTGATTGTACATCTAAAAGTTTCTGATGGCTTGACCTCTCTGTCGGAATAAATATCAACTAATCGTTTATTTTTTAATTATTCCACAGAATTGCCCAAATACTCTTTCTTGAATAATCAAGAAAAAACAACCACGTTTCTGGAATAATTAAAAATCAACCCTTATTTGATATTTATTCAGACAAATTCCATCAGAAAATTTTAGTTTCACGATCAGTAGATGTCTTTCTCTTAGTTCATCCACCTTATTCACCTGAATTCACGCAGACGCAATCTACTTCACCCAGTCATGATGGTTCATATTTTGATTTATCCAATCGTCCGTTTTTTAAGGAAGACAGAAGCAATTCTGTTCACACTTGGTTATCTCGTGTCTTCAATAAAGATCACTGTGTATCAAATATCTTTCAGAGTTATTTTTTGAATCCCGATATACATGCTAGGAGGTACAACTTCCTTATATTTTGTCCATGAGTGTAAATATATAGACGCAATCAGCCAATCACCGCTAATAATTCTGTGGCTAATAAGTCTCAAGCTTTACAAGCTTTATACCCTAATATGATTGAGTGGAGATAAGAGAAAAGAAGAAGAAGACCTGAATTCCACATTTATACTAGTTTTCATATACAAATTCTATTTGATGTTTCTTTTCCACTTTGTTTACAACTATGTGAATTCATTTGAGTTTGAAAAGGCTCAAATTAGCAGAGTCCAAGTAATGATCCAAATTGGCTTCAATAATAAAGAGGTTCAAAGAAGGTGGTGGTGGTGCACATTGTCTTCCAGGCCTCAGCCAATTAGAACGGCTGGAAAGTCCAAGGTGGTCTGCTTCGTTAGAATGGCCCGTGATGGCCTTCGACCGATTCCTGCAGTCCAAATATTAGCAGCCACATTTGCATATTGGCCTTCAAATCAATAATATAAAAATTTCAACACAATACCCTAACAATATGCAACTTTTATCATATTCGCGAGGATAACTTTAGATTTAGAAAGCTCTTCTATCTATTTTGATAGTATTTGTAATTAATTAGTTAATTTGGTATATGTGAATGCATTTAAATCTAAATTAAGATAGGTAAATTTGCTGATACTCATATTCCATTGAGTCTATGCAAATTAACTTATATCTATATATGAAAAATGGTCGCAGTGGTACAGCCTACTCCACTCTGACGAGCGCCAAAAGCGCGAAACGCGTTCGTGAATGGGTTTTCTTGATTTATCAAGAAATTGGGTTGGCCAAATACCAGAGAACAGGTTAAATCACACACACACATAACAAAAGCCTTTATTAAGACACACAGGTCTTACAGAGGATTCTCCTTGGGGTTACAAGACGGAGAAACCTATGAAAGTGGGAAATAAAAAATGGAGAAAGATTATGTACATATGGTAAATATATACAGATTATAAGAAAGAATAAAAAAATAAGAAAAAAATTGGAAATATGGATGGGAGAAGTGGAGAGCGAAAAGAGGAAAGAAAACAGGTATTTACATATGGAACAAGTCAATTTAAGGTCTTCTGCTCACACAGCACAAGTGGACCATGTCTTTTTCAAGAAATCTTTAAGAGATTTTCCAGGAAAATCCGAGTGTTCAGGGTTGTAAGGTAAACACCGTTTTATCAGTGTGAGGGGTTAACTTATCGTACCTGCCTAAACAAATAATTGGAAATTGGCTCTGTCCTCCTCATCAAACAGAAATTTTTGGTATGTTTGGATGTTCGGTTAAGTCTTTCTTTTTTACAGCATTTTTATGGAGGTTATATAGATTCAAAGCTACTGAACTATTGTCTATGAAGTTGGATAATAAAGAATATAATGTGAGGTGTGTATGGCCTATCTTAGAAAAGAGTATAACCGGTTAAATCAATGAATAGTTGATTTCTGTTCCACTAGATGGCACTCTGCCTTCTGAAAAGCACATGTGCTCCTGGTCAGGATATGCCCTTTTTATTTTTAATATATATATATATATATATACAATATAGATTGTTAATCTCTCTCGACCGAATAGTTGGCGACTTCTGTACGCCCCATTAGTACGAGTTTGACACAGTTAGTAGTTCAGCCTCGAGAAGATAGGATTTAAGACTTGCCAATCAATCACAATCTATAACAAACAAAAAGAAATCGACGCTCCAAGAAATAGTTGTCAGATTGGGACAAATATTGGTGTATGTGAAGAACATAGGAGTTGTATATAGGAGAAAAAAACGGTTAAAATTTCAGAACAATTGTTTTATTCTAGAGATTTTGATCTAGAAAACCCCATAGCCGTTAGCCCTCCTTCTAGATTAGCGAAACCTACAGCCATCTGGGAGGCAAGTGAGCAAGTTTTGATTCAATCATCTTACAACCATGCCAGGGAGGATCTATCTAACGGCAGTTCTTGCAAGGAGCGTCCATCCAGCTCGGCCAAAGTCTAGGCCAGCAGAATCGCCATTGACACCAAAGTGCGCCCGCCATTATCAATATTTTGGGGATCCAGGAAGTCTTCATTGTCTTGTATTGTATTCAGATGGTGGGGGAGACAATCGCTGTATTGTTCTTTCCGCCCCCAAGGAAATATTTAATTTGGACCTAGGACCACACTGAAGTTGCAAGTCATACCCACAGCAGTCTTGATACTTATTCATTGACCCACTTTCCGCTGGAATGGAGATTTTAATTGAGACAGAGGCCGAGAGTGGTTGTCGGGTAAAAGGGAAGGTCTTTCTACTCGGTTGTTCAACCTCACCTGGGAGGTCCGTGACCTAGGCAAAATATGAATTTCATATTTTGATTTTCAGATGTTTCGTGAAGATTCTATACTCTTAGTGGTAATGGACGGATGGTACATGCATCAGTTTATCCTCAACATATATCAGAGTTATAATCCTGATACGTCTAACAGTGGAGATCTCTTCGAAGATCGCGAAATACGTGGTGTCGCTGGAGACCCGCTGGTGATTTTCCACTAAACTCTGCAGCGCTGGCAGAGGTGCCATATTCATTGTACATAATAGCACATAATAGCATGCATATATATATATATAAGTCGAATATTTACATTCATGGACAAAACTTAAGGAAGTTGTATCATTCAGCATGTATATCGTGATTCAGACAATAACTCCGAAAGATACACTCATGGACAAACCTTAAAGAAGTTGTACCTTTTAATATGTATATGTATATCGGGATTGAGACAATAACTCTGAAAGCTATACTCATGGACAAAACTTAGGGAGTTGTACCTTTCAGCATGTATATCGGGATTCAGACAATAACTCTGAAAGATACACTCATGGACAAAACTTAAGGAATTTGTACCTTTTAGCATGTATATATCGGGATTCAGACAATTACTCTGGAAGATATTACAGTGACCTTTATTGAAGACACACGAGATAATCAATATACACTCATGGACAAAACTTAAGGAAGTTGTACCCTTTATCATGTATATCGGGATTGAGACAATAATTTTGAAAGATATTATAGTGACCTTTATTGAAGATACACACGAGTAACCAAATGTGAACAAAATTATCTCTGTATAAAAGGGGCACCTGGATATGTAAAGAAAAAACATTTTTTTTCTCAATTTATTTCGAGAGTTACACAGTACAATAAATTGATAAAGAGGGAGCAATATCTCGAAATATTTTGAGAACATTTTTTTTTTTTTTTACAGATCCAGGTACGCTCTTTTATATAAATTTAATTGATGAATCGTCTTTTGACTCGAAACTATCTCGGTCTCAAAAAAAAAAAAAAAACAGATGACTGGCAACATTCTTTTTCAAGTTTGGTCCGTGAGTATATATTTATATAAATTATAAATGTTATGAGAGAAATATATTGTGTGGCGTGTTATTGACTTATAGTTGATATATATTCCATATGGCTCAAAATATTTCTAAACTATTTTTGAGCTTTTTCATTTCTGCCACATCACCACTAGCGCTCAAGAGGTCCAGTAAAGATGTATTCTTCCCTAAAAGTTTCAAACATATCTCTAAAATCCAATTCAATAATTATTTCTCTTGTGTTTTTATTAGTAAAACAAATTAGAAGATCGCCAACTGTAATCACTTCCTTGCCATAACCCCCATTCACTTAGCTGCCAACACATGTACACTATTATCAAAATTCGAAACTATTTTAAACGCGTAACATTCTTTTTGAAATTAAACAATTTTCTACTGCCCTTACTGCAATGGAAAAATTACCATGGTAGATTAAACTGGCGAAACCGCTGGGAGGGTTCACCACTGATGAGCCAGGGCCTCCCAATAATTTTTCCATTGCATTAAGGGCAGTAGAAATTGTTTAATTTTAAAAAGAATCTTACGCGTTCAAAATAGTTTCGAATTTTGACAAGATACATTATATTTACATACATTAAAGGTATTCACAAAAAAAGCATTAAATTGTCTTTAAAATACGGATATTTGTTTAAGAGCCTAAAAAGGAAGTTCAGTGGTTTTTTTAACAAGTGAATGGAGGAAGGAAAACAAGCATTCACCGGAGCTCTCTGAAGAAACAAATGGCTAGAGGGGAAAACAGGTTTGAAAGGGCGGCACCAGCTCTCAGCGGGCAGTGTATGGTATTGTCTGTCCTGGGGAGTCGATCTAGGTTTGCTATATCTTGCTGGAACCTCAATCTTTACTTAGTTTATAGACAATTAAAATAATTTTATTGACATCTTGTCAATACATGCACAGTCTGCACTATTTAAAAAAAAAGATAATTAAATATATAAATGTTATAAATAAAAAAGATAATATTTTCTGCTGATTTTTGAATTATCTTTAAGATTGAGATTATGATCTTGAGATTTGATATATTTTGGAATATATTAGTATTAGGTCAATGGTATTGGTAATGCAGTCGTGGCAAAAATCTTGAAACTATAATAATAAAAATAGTTTTGATCAGAGATTGCTTTAATTGAACTATAAAAAAAAACATAATTTGATAAAAGTACTGCCTGGCTTAAGGCGTAAGAATAAAAAATAAAAAACTTATTTACATAATGTACAAAATATTTGAGCCGGCCATCGGGAAACAACAACAATAAGTTTTTATAGGGGAAGCGTGACCTCTGACGGTTGATTTAACAGATTATTTGAATCTATGAAATATAATTTTAAATAAAATAATATTTTAATATAACATATATGCCTTATGTACACTATGTACAATGAATATGGCGCCTCTGCCAGCGTTGCAGAGTTTGGTGGAGAATCACCAGCGGGTCTCCAGCGACACCACGTATTTCGTGATCTACGAAGAATACATAGATCGCGTACTTCGCCGCTGAGGAGATGGTGATGGCGTGGTCCTCGAGACCAACTGGAAAGATCTTAGTTTATAGCTTATGCTTGTCAATGTTTACTGAAGATCTTGATATATCCCGTCAAAATAGATGATAAATTCATTCATCATTGCATTAAAAACAGTATAAAATTGTTTTATTTCAAAAGGAACCATATATCAAATCATTTCATTTGTGATCGAACGTTGTATATATATTACAGTCAAAAAAACGGATACGTTTTTGTCTCTTACCTATATTTTAATTGAAAAAAATCAAATATTTAGCTTATAAATTTACACTAAAACTTGGAATATTTATCTTGGTTCCTATAAGTTCCTATATATAGAATTTCCGTTTTTAATTCGAATTTTTTGATAATTCGATTTTTTTTTTGTCCCTTGGGCTTCGAATTATTCAAGTTATTCAAGTATATAATTAAAAAGATATCAAATATAGTGACAATATAAATTAATATGTATTTTAATAGATAATCGTATATGGTTAATGAACAAACATCCCCAAGAGGAGAAATGCATATATTCCCAAGATGGGCCCTGCCAAATTAAAACCAACAAAGAGGAAAGGGAGAAAGGGAGGACAGGTTTAAAATGTAGGTTGGCCATTCAAAGTCACTCACACCCAGCTAGCTATGCGAATGGGACCATCCAGATTACATAAGACCAAGGAAATTGCTTTGTTTGTTTCTCCTCGAAAGATTTCCTATGGTCTTAGCCCTTTTCTAACTTTCAATTATTCCAAAAAATGACTAAAATATTTATTTTCAATCCCGATAGAAGTTTTTTTATGAATATAATAATCAGTTTGTGCTCTATGTTGCTTTAAAGGTATGTGGTAACAACACATGGAAATGTATGCAAGCCTCAACAATGCCATTAGAGATGAGACAAAGAGAAGACCGCGCAAGAGTTTCTTGAAGACTATGATGACCTCTGAGGACCTCAACGCCCACGCATCTTAATAAAATGAACAGGATCTTGTTCCTTTCGAAATAACTGGTCTTCTGCTTGTGTTTTATGGCTTTGTTATTGGATTACTTTAGCACTTGATAATTGTTTTAGAGACGATACAGTGAAACAATAGGTATTTCCCAATAAGGTCTTCTTCTTTCTTATCTCCATTCAATCATATTAGGGTATCAAGCTTGTAGAGGTGGTTGATGGTGTCTGTGCTGGGGATGTGTAGTACTCATCAATGGATGATTCAATACAGTCAAAAATTTTGTTTAGGGTTACAGGTTGAGAATTGCACTTAGTACTTAGTGGGAAAAATATTTTTCTTTGAGCTTTCCAAGTAAGAATCAATTTCTTCAGGCCATTAATCGAGACTAGGTAAAAAGAGATAAAAATCAAGATTCAAACTAAATATAAGCAAAATAAAATCGATGTCAAAAATAGAAATGTTAAATAAAAATGCTAACGAAATTATTTGTTTTTACGTTTAGAGTTTCAATTTCATTTTACTTCGTTTTTTAGCTTGAATCTATATTTGCATCTGTTTTATCTAGTTGTACTCTATCTCCAGTGGCATGAAGAAGTTCGCCACTGAAAGCTAGCCAAGTTAAAATAAACTTCTTCTTGTGCCAAAATCACTTTATTAGGTACCGCTCAAAAAGAACAACCTAGTTTGTGTTATTTGCAACAATGAATAATATGTGTGAAGGTTATTCACATATTAAACAAAATGTTAACGCGGGATTCAATCCTGGTTCATAACTGTCGGGAATCGAGGGTGTTACCCACTCGTCCACCGACTCTTAGATAAAATAATCGGTTCAAAATCACATTAATAGGTACCGCTCAGCATGAGCAACCTAATCCATTATAATTGAAACAGTGAATAATATATGATGGTTATTCACATATTAAAACAAAGGGTCCAACGCGAATTCAATCCCGGTTCATGGCTGTCGGGAATCGAGGGTTTTACCCACATGTCCACCGACTCTTAGTTAAAAGAAATTATTGATTTAGATTGCATTTTTATGCTATAGCTATCTGTATTTAGATTCCTAAATATGATGCCCTCATATAATCTCGCAGGAATGAAAATATATTCTGAGAGAAAACTGACAAAAACTATAACAAGACTTAGAACAAAACACTATAAAGGAATGACAATACATCCAGATGGCACAATAACCTATAGGACATGCAGCAACTGTCCTGGTGTGGAACTAACACCTACCCACATATTCTCATGCCCAGCAATGGCCGCAGCCTTGCAGAAAATTGACATAGACCCAGAGCAGCAGCTTTACACATCCAAGATAGAAGACATTGCTGCTGCTGTGATAGAAATGCATGGAGACATCTGAGGCTCTTCATTGGACACGACAACAACAACAATTTTTCTTACAAATGCAATACTGTAAAGTGAAATCTTGATTATAGTATCCATACAAACTATGAACATAAGTTTCTAGGACAGTATATATTAATATATAAATATTTATTATATTATAAATACCCATTTCTTGATTTCTCATGAAGCCTCTGGAACCAAATTTTGGTAGTAAGAGGTACAGCCTGAACCACGCTGATGAGGGTCAACAGCCCGAAATGCCTACGTGGTTGGGCCTTCTTTATTTATTAAGAAATTGGGTTGGCCAAATATCATGGAACAAGTAAAATAAACTATGAAAAAAAGAAAAGAAAAAGGCATCTCCTTATCGTGCAACTCTTTTTTTTTTTTAAAGATGCCTTTTTCTTTTTAATAATTTATGCACCTTATCCCAATACAATGTCACACTTGTACTATTTTTCCATAAGTTGAATAAACGTTTAGTGTATTTTTGTTCCACTAGAAGGAGCTCTGTCATCTAAAAATATTCATGTAAGCACGGTCGGGGGATATACCATTTTTGTTTTCAATATAAATATTTGTAACAAAGATTCTTCCCTGCTTTCACACATTTATTTAATCAATAAGGAATCAAGGGTTTCGTTTCTTTTCTTATTTCTTTCTCGAGCTTCAACACGGAGATCCGTGAAGGGCATGTTGACCCGAAAGCTCTAGAAATAAACGAAATAAGAAACGTAACCTTTGATTCCTTATTGAATAAATATTTGCAACAACACAATACTCATCCACAAATTACTCAGACCAGCTAGACGTAAACCAATTATGAAGTAATACCGAGACATCGATAGATAAAGATTTGAGGTAAAAAAGGCTGTTGGCCAGGTGAAGGAGTCCGAGGGGATGGTTGAGGGTAACAACCTAGCCAGAGGCCTGTCTCCACAGAAAGGGGCCAGTGTCAGGTCAGTGGATTAACTCACGCCTGAGGGGCTGTTTGCCTTCTCCAGACACTCGCCAGGCTTTCCCTGATCTCCTGACATTCACAAGTCTTCCTTTCTTACTTCAGAAACTTTATACATCAGTTGTGAATATATCATGGAAATCTCTAGAATTTCTTCGTAGATCGCGAAATACGTGGTATCGCTGGGGACCCACTGGCGATCTTCCATCAAACTCTGCAGCGGAGGCGCCATGTACATAGTTATATATTTTAATCATTTTTCTATGAAAAGAAGACATTTCGGCCAGTTAGAGTTTTTATATTATTTAAAATTTATATATAATAAATAATATATTATTTATATATAGATGCATAGAGACATCTGAGGCTCTTCATTGGACACAACAACAACAGAAAATTGACATTGACCTAGAACAGCATTTTTACACATCCAAAATAGAGAAAATTGCGACTGCTGTGATAGAGATGTATGGAGACATCTGTGACTCTTCATTGGACACGACAACAATAGAAAATGGACATTATCCCAGAACAGTAGCTCTACACACCCAAGATAGAGAGCGACTGTTGTGATAGAGATTCATGGAGATATCTAAGGCTCTTCATTGGACACGACGACAGCAGAAAATGGACATTATCCCAGAACAGCAGCTTCACACACCCAAGATTGAGAACGACTGCTGTGATAGAGATGTATGGAGACATCTGAGGCTCTTCATTGGACACAACAACAAGTAGACAAAGCTCTCATAGGGTGATGAATCAGGGAAAAGATTGGAAATCTTTGACTTGTTAGGAAGATAGCAATCACTAAGTGAAAATACAATGATTGTCGTGGTGTATGAGGATCATCTCAACCCCAAGGTAAGATTCCGCGGAGATGTCTCCCCACCGAGGGGAAGAAAGCATCAGCTAATCGCCCATTCCCCCGCAGGAGGAAATTGCCTTGGTCCCCGGAGCCAACGACCGTCTCGGCTCACTACGCCACGCCAAAGACAATTTTCTCCATGGCTCGCTTCCTACTCCCTAGCCATCGTACCATGGCCTACCCCCGCCTTCATTGACACTATCACACATTTCACTTCTTTATTTCATAGAAATATAAGTCGTTTTCACATATTTTACAAATATAATAGCTTGATTCTGGAATCTTTAATCTCCAAATACAAAATTCGCGTGAGAACGCCCCTGCAACCTTAGAAATTTTTTTTAACTCCTTACCAAATGCTTCAATTTTTATTTGCGCATGACGAGGACAAAAGATTTTTGTCGAAACGTCGAGATAATACAAATATTTATACTGGCCGAAGTATCTTTAATTTTGATGACAATTAGCATAACTACAAGGCAATATATATAAGAGGTGAAAACTTTAAATCACGAATGTACATTTTACACATAAAACATACTTTTCTTCTATCCTTAATGCGATGAAAAAATATTCAAGGGCTTGGTTCATCAGTGATGAATCCTCCCAGCGGTTCCGCCAATTTAATCTACCAGACCGCTTTTAAGGATAGTAGGTATTAAGGATAGTAGGTAGTAAGGATAATAGAAGTTTGCTTTATGTGTGAAAGAAACATTCGTGATTTAAGGCTTCCATTTCTCATAAAAACAGAAGGATTGATCTATCTTAGCAATTCCACAGACACACGAAGACCCCCTCCTTGTCTGGAGGAGGACTCTCTCAAGGTGGGGAAGCCTTCCTTGCTGAAGACATTTGTATATATATCCCCCTACACTTTATATGCCCTTTTACTATTTTATTTTTCCACCTTTGTAAAATTTGATTGAAAGAATAAAAAAAATTGTTTAAATTGTCAATTGTCTTAGCAATTCTAACATATTCAACGCAGATCAAAAGAGATTTTTTTAAAAATGAATTGAAGCGGAAATGTTTTAGTAATGTGAGTATGCAATTATATATATATGCATAAATCAAAAAAGGCATATCCTGACCACGAGAATATGAGCTTTTTATTATCTTAAAATATAAAACTTCTTAAGTTTCGTCCATGAGTGTAAATTATACGTGACGCTTCGGTAACAGTGTTGTTTTACCATTCTGTTCTGTGAAGATGGTAAAGTACCATTAGCGAAATCCCATGTGTAATTTGCTTATTCGGTCTTGTTACCTTATGGTCATTGACTCTGTCGTTAATTTATAGTATTTACTGATAGTGGGGGAATATCTTTTCGAACTCGAGACATCTTGACGTTAGAGATCATGTTTCAGTTTTGTTGAGTATATATGTACTCCATCTTGAGCTCTGGTTTCGCTAATTCTGCATGACGTGAGCAGACTTTTCAATAGGTCAAATAGTGGGGATATCTCTTTGAACTCTTGACGTTGGAGACCGCGTTTCAGCTTTGTTGAGTATGGAATCTAGTAGAGCTCTGGTATCGCAAATTCTGCATGAAGTGAGCAGACCTTTTCAATAGGTCAAATAGTGTGGATATCTCTTTGAATTCTTGGAATTAGAGATAATTTTTCAGTTTTGTTGAGTATGGAATCTACTAGAGCTCTGGTTTCGCAAATTTTTCATGACGTGAGAAGAATTTTTCAATAGGTCAAATAGTGGGGATATCTCTTTGAATTCTTGAAATTAGAAATCATTTTTCAATTTTGTCATACTCAGTATGACATCCATCTAGATGGATCAAGAAGGCATCCATCTGGTTTCGCTAATTCTGCATGACGTGAGAAGAATTTTCAAATAGGTCAAATACAGAGGATCTGTAGAGAATACTTCAAATTCCGATCTATCCATCTCTTTTACATTTGGCATATCTTCTTGAATATCTCTTCATCTATCTTTATTTCTTAAATGTCGAAATTTTCTTTTAAATACATCATAAAGTGTGGGTAACTCTATAATCAACATGATTTTCCAAAATGTACCATAACAATTGAGAGAGGTATTCTATGTCGAAGAAGGCAGTTTGGATTGATGGTAACCCTCCCTCAGTGCCGCACAAAGAAAGTGGGTCAGCCTCTAATCTCCACAAACAACAGCCCACTTAAGGGGTTCCACCGACTTAGTGCCAGAAAAAGTCATCGGAAAATATTTTTGAACGGCGTCCTAGAATGAGGTTAAAGATGAATTTTCGGTAGATTTCGATGATTCTATGTAATTCACTCTTTAAATTCTAGGTAGATTTGGAGCCTTCACTATGAATGTAACGAACTCCCCAGAATCTAGAAAAAAAACACCCTACAGGCAACTGGTGTCTTACATAAACTTTATTTCCTAATCACAATGTATATACAGTCAATTTACACACGTGACCAGCTATTGTTGGTCAAATATATACAAATTTATACACAGATTAATTATAATAATAATTAAAAACTCCAACAATAACTGAAGAAAAAAACAATGGTTGCCTGTAAAGTCGGTTTTACGGGCGAAGATTTTACGTGACAACGGTAGAATATTTATTGATATGAATATAATTAAATTGCACAATAGGAACAAGGAATTGGATGAAAATAAGAATTGCACAAATTTTAACTATAGAAATATATTTTGTTTACTAAAACATTGTACATGTAAACTTAAACTTAACTAATTCCTATTTGAGTGATTTTGTTGAGGATAGGACGATGATAGGAGAAATATGAAATGAAAGGAAGTGTTTCTGCTGTAATGTGTCTTGCGAAAGTCAAGTCGATAGTTGTTCCTTTTAACGTAGTTGACTTAGAAACGTTTGATACGAAATAAAGATTATACGTATTTTTCATGAATTTAAGAAACGAGTTGTCAGGCTTTACGTTTTTGTTAAAATCACCACACAGAAGAATCGGTATACTAGAATCAACTTGCACGAACGGTGGCACGTACTGGCTGTTGTGAATGTACGGACCGAGTCCTTGCCATAGTAACATTCCAATATCCTGCATACTAGCTCCTGGATGAATATATACAGCACCGAGTATAAACTTGAAGCTAGTATTAGCGGCGAAGCAAGTAACTTCAGTCATGCACATGTCACCCTTGGTTTTAATGACACGAGTTACGTCTGTGATCTCAACTTGGAACACTTCCGCCGTAGATGTCGATGATAATTTACGATAGATCGCCACTCCACCAGCCGCGTTGGTATTTGAAAATCAAAACACTTATTCAGATCGAAGGTTCAAATTTTTGCTAAATAAATTTGAAATTAAATAAAATTTGTAATTGTAAATGATGAAGTTGAAAATTAAAACATTTACTTAAATTAGATGTTAAAATTCTTGCTCAACACAGTTTAAATAAAGTTTTCTTATATCTGCCACTTTTTCTTAATATTTGTAATTTTAAAGAATCAATTCGAAAATCAAAACATTTATTCAGATCGAAGGTTCAAATTTTTGCTAAATAAATTTGAAACTATTTAAAATTTGTAAAATAATAATTAATTAATTAATTAATTTTAAACTAATAATTTACTTAACACTATCAACATTTATCAATAGTATGCATAACCTATAAACTCAGTTTCTCAACTTTTGTGTCAATCTAACAATTAATCAATCAATCATAGTTTACGATAATGAAATATCAGTGTACAATTATTTACCTTTATTGTTGTAGTTGTTGTAAATGACGAATCTAAGCACTCCACATTATTAATCAAGAATCGGTAATTGGCCAATTCTGGAATAATTAGAAATCAACGAGAATAGTTAATATTTATTCCGATAGATGGCGCAAGCCATCAGCAACTTTCAGTTGCACTATATAGAGATGCCTTTTTCATAAATAACTGAAGATTTAGTTTATGAATCGCAACTATTCCTTTATTAGAAAACTGTTATACAAGTTTTCAAGCCTCACAGTCCTTCAACTGGAGCAATTCTAAAGAAAGTTGACAAAAATATTATCTTATTTTCATATTGCGACTGTGTTTTGCATAGATGATATACAACGGAGTTGAGAGCTGTCAAAGAGTTCAGAAGGTTCTTTGCCAAGTGGGTTAATGTAATTAAAACATGAGCAGGAATTACAAAAGATATGTAAGACAAATAGATGACTACAGTTAGCCTCTTCAAGAGTTTGATACTGAATGTCAATTCTATCAAAATGTATGCCTACAAAATCCTAATGGCTTTGTGATTTTTTCCCTATGTATAGACGCTGGCTGGTGAAGTTAGCTAAACGTAGAGAACAATTTACCATCTAGCTAGTTGATTAGTCTTTCAGCATCATCCAGTATCTGCTGGGTTTGATTTTCAGACAAGTGATGAAGGACATCATTCACTCCATACCCACATCAACCAAGACCTGATTCTTGAGGGGAGAGATGTAACGAAGTTCTCCTGATTATCTGGAAGAGGATTCTTCACTGTTTCACTTAACTCAATGAGTTTTTGTCATCAACGGATTTTGAACGTGTTTTATAAGTGAAAAAAAAAATAATACAAATGTGATATTGTAATGGGATAAGGTGCAAAAATTATGGAAAAGAAAAAGAAATATCCTTATCTTGCAACTGAAAGTTGCTGATGGCAATGAAAAGCCCGAAACGCTTACGTGTTAGCTTTTCTTGATTGATCAAGAATGGGTATTTGGCCAATTCTGGAATAATTGAAAACTTCAACGAGAATAGTTGATATTTATTCCGATAGATGGCGAAAGACATCAGTGTTTTATAAGGTTCTGAAAAAAATGATTCAGTCTGAGCTATGTCGTGCATCTTGGGATGCCGTTGTCCATAAACCTCTATAGCAACTTCCAATATTTCCGGATGGCGGCCGCTTTTTTACATTTTCTGATTTTTTTTTTAAATATTGGTCCATTCTCTCTGATAGTGTTCTTCCTGGTTGTGACATTTCCTTGTTTGCCTCCCTCCAAGTTCGTTTTCCCTTGACTTACGTCGGAAGTATTCTCCTCGCATGACTTCAAACTACAGTTTCTCTATCCTTACAACTCTCCCATACCTAAACACGACAATAAGATGAAATAGAAAGAATGTAGCGGACGCTAGAGATATAAACTGTAAACTTGTAAATAGGTAAATTCATGATTTTCTAATTAGGTAAAATATTTTGTCAGTTTTGTAATGATATTCCAAGTATTTTATCCTTTACAAATTATTGATAACTTTATCATTTGCCTTATCTATTTATCAATTATCTTGTTTTTTTAATTCTGCATTGTTTACTTTTTAAAATAATAACTAAAAATATTTTAGAGTTGTTTATTTAAATGTAAAATATATTAAATAATTAAAAGTAACAACTTTTAATTAAATAAATAATATTATTTGAAATATTAAGAGTATTTATAAATATTTCTAATTATACATGTAAATAAAAAATGTTAACCATCATCAATATAAATATATAGCACAAAATAGTTTGTTTATGTTAGAATAGATGCAACCTGCAGCCGAAGATAAAAATAAATAATGGTTGATCTTCCAAAGTAAATCGTTTGTGTAAGTCATTGATTGTTTTAAACAAATAATAACAACAAGAATACCAAACGCGCAATTCTTTTACAATTCCTGATATTTAGGAGGACATCTCTTCCAAGATAGCAAAACTTCAAATGAGCTGGTAAGAAGTCAAAGAAGCTACTGGGAAGTGCCTAGTTAGATGAACTACGGGTAATAAATGGTCCCCAATAGATCAACTTGGAGAATTTTCATCCATATAGTCACCAAAAGTCGAACTCGACTTGATGAACACTTAACACAACACACAACTTGGAAAAATAATCATCAAAGTGCGAAAGAAACTTCGGTAATTGTAGAAATTTAACGAATATTTTTATGGCTTTGAGAATAGTTCCATATAATCACTTTAACTCAAATTTCCTTGTTTTATTTTCTGATATGATTTTTTCACGCTGGCAATTAAATACTCAAAGTACCTTATCCATCCTAAAACCGAAGAGTATTAAATGAAATGCAGAGTATTTCTAATACCGAGCCTACATAGCATCTGTCTCATTGAATAGTCCATTAAAACAGCTCATATAGGTGTGATGGGTGGATACAGTTGATAGCCCGGGCGACAGAGATGGACAAGAAGAAATCCATGTCAATATTGCATATATCCCATTATTAACAGTTTACATAGAGTAGGTTTCTTTCTGTAGATATGGACAGCCGGCTTATGAAAGGAAAGGTGTGGGAGGCCATTTGCTTCCGGGATGTAGATGTGGACAGCACGATGTGACAGAGATGGACAGTAAGAAGCCCGGGGGACAGAGATGGACAGTAAGAAGCCCGGGGGACAGTGATGGACAGTAAGAAGCCCGGGCGACAGAGATGGACAGTAAGAAGCCCGGGGGACAGAGATGGACAGTAAGAAGCCCGGGGGACAGTGATGGACAGTAAGAAGCCCGGGCGACAGAGATGGACAGTAAGAAACCCGGGCGACAGAGATGGACAAGAAGGAAGCCATGTCGCTACCATATCGCAAGGTGTCTCTAATTGATCCTTTGTCTCGTCCAGGAATCGCCAATCCCCGGAACCAGAAGGTGGGGTTAA
The DNA here is from genome assembly GCA_030710605.1 of Cordylochernes scorpioides. NCBI lineage: Eukaryota > Metazoa > Arthropoda > Arachnida > Pseudoscorpiones > Chernetidae > Cordylochernes > Cordylochernes scorpioides. Next base: position 3,732,477 of record CP092885.1, on the reverse strand, counting down.
TGAACACGGCGTTTTTTGGTCTCGGCCTTTTATTCCCGTCGTTAATATGCTGCTCTCCTTTGGTTCCTTTCACTCCGCCTTGTACTCCAGCCATCCTTCGGTGTCTGTCTTAGAGAATGCTGCATGGATGTACCGACCAACACAGTACTCACCGTCGGTTGATTCTAAATAATGATCTTTGTAGAGTTACCGTGGATCAGTTTAATATAGCACACCTACACTCATGAATCAAACTTAAAGAAGTTTCATATTTTGATTACGCCTGTTGTCTGTTTTTTAAAAGAGACAGAAGCAATTTAGTTCACACTTAATTATCTCGTGTGTCTTCAATAAAGGTGATTGTAATAGCTTTCAGAGTTATTGTCTGAATCCCAATATGAATGCTAAAATGTACAACTTCCTTATGTTTTGCCCATGAGTGTAAATGGTACTTGTTGGTATCGTACCGTGCCAGAATACTACAAGTACTTGTATTTGCAGGTACCGTAGAATCTTCCGCCTGTCTACAATAAACATTACCACACGACAGTTCGTGAAAATATTTTTAAAAAATACTAATCTTACTACAGAATACATTCATAGACAAAAACTTAAGGAAGTTGTACTTTTTATATCGGGATTCAGACAATAACTCTGAAAGATATTACAGTGACCTTTATTGAAATCACACGAGATAACCAAGTGTGAATAACATTCTCACTTTTTCTTCTTAAAAAAAAACAGACGTAAAAGACTTTCCGCTTCCTTAATTTTTGTCCATGAGTATACTTTAAAAAACGATTTCAGAATTGTACTCATTATAATTATTTTGATAATAAGCTTTTTTTATTCTTTATATTATAGAGATCTTATGTTTGATCATTCTTCAATCTGTAATGGTAAAATTTATCGGCGTGAGAACATTTCCATTTTAATACTTCGCAACATTTTAAAGTTCAATTCTTCTTGAAATCTCCCGTCCCATGTGCGGCAAACAAATGATCTATACTTTAGTATAAAAATGAGTGTCGTTTTAGACCCGTTCGTTGAACGAGCTAATGTTCTAACTTCATTATGATATCGTATAGTTAAGACAATCTCCCTATTAGCTATGGAATAAGTCAGGGAGAAGAGCTTCTTTTATAAGAGGACAATCGTAAAAGCTTTTGGGTAAGATGTCCTACTACGGGAACAGAATGACACGAGTTGGCAATGGCTTATATACATACATTTTCATGAAAATTTGTACGTAATTCAATTTATAATATATATAAATAATAATAATAATAATGGTATTGAACTGTAATATTATATATAATTATTATCTGTATATAAACTGAATACAATATTTAAATCAAAGATACAATTCTTTCATTGGCCTTGTAGAACGAGAGTGGTGTACGCGTTCTCGTATGTTTTTAGTGAAAAACACAAACATCCTCGATAAAGAGAGGCGAGTTGCCCCTCGAAATATTGGAACATTAAAATTATTATTAATCCAATATATGCATTTTTTAAAATAAAAGTGTATATAAATAATTACTAATAAAAATGATATAAACCATTGCCACTCGTTTCATTTTGTACCCGTTGAAGAGCTTCTTGCCCTGTAAGCTTGTACGATCCTTGTCTTATAAAAGAAGCACTACTCCCCGACTTGTGTTTCTATATCGTATAGTGTATAATAAACGTATTCTCTGATGTACCTATGTGGAAGCCATGATATCATCATGTTGTCATCAGCCGGGTTATAATCATCGCTGTTGTATGTGTGATATAGGTACGGCAGTGAGCTGGCTCTCCTTCAAGACTTCCCTCAGAACAACTTCAGCGCCTCCCTAGCCGGGTCTGTGCTGAGGAACACCGGTCACAACTCCTATTGGCTCGGTAGGTCTTCATACGTCTTAGATGTACAACTCCTGGGTACCTAGCAAGTTTACCAACCTAGCCAAACCAACGCTGTGGCGACTTCAACCTTTAGATATCTAAACCTCTCAGACCCAATGTAAACTCATACGCAAAACTTAAGGAAGTGTCAAATCTCTCAATAGAAAGCACAAATGAATACAGGGCACATAGTGTGTGTAATAGGATTTTGAATAAAAAAGCTTTCCAGCCGGTGTGATTACTCTCTATTAATTACAGCTTAGTAGTAATATGGGGCATGCACAAGGCGGTTAAACAACAGGAGCAACACTAGAGAGAAGATTTAAAAAACAAATTGACCATCACAGAATACGCTAACAAAACGTCAGATCTCCAATACAAAGATTTTTGAAAGTATCATACAAATCGTTGATTTTTAATTATTCCAGAATTGGCCAAATAGAGTTTCTTTGTTAATCCAGAGAAGCTAACCACATACACGTTTCGGGCTTGTTGGCCTTCTTAAATAAGATTTCGTTTAATTAAAAGATGAACATTTCGTAATAAATAGTTTCAATTCTAATTAACAGATGACTCTCTATTCTTGTACTTAAGCTAGAATGAATTCTTGATGGTTCACACGCTTATGCAAATCAAATTGGGATTTCTCCTGGATAAAGTGAGGAAAGTCGTTAGAGGTTTCCTCCCCTGCCAGGTATCTCGACCAAGACGGCTATCTATAGCAGACGTGGTAGCACGCACACTATTAGCACTTGATTGCGGCTTTTTAGGTTGCGGGTGGACAATTAGCTCGCCATTGTGTCCATATCATTACAGGAGTCCCACAATACTATATTGAAGCCATGTACTGTACTGGTTACTGATGATGGCCTAGCTTTTCCTCAATCGAAGGTCACTTAACTTGTATAAAGGATTTTTTCTATATAAAGTTTGGTATGCTTAGTTCTAAATAGGTTTGAGTTATTAGATTACATATAGGACAGATTATATTGAGTGAAGAGAAAAGTTGTGTGAAATATATTTACATATAGGTCAGATTGTAATCTTCGTTGATATGGTGATGCTGGTAGTTATCCTAATCCAATCATCCTAATCCTCATCTAATGGACTGTAGAAAAGGTCAATAGATAGCGTCTAGTTTTGACGTTTAATTTGACGTGAGAGGCGTCCTATGCTTTTATAGAAAATTGCCTCTGTTTCCTTCCAAAAAAAAAAAAAATCTTTACATTTATCCATTAGTGTAGATTATAAGTTTTCCAACGAAGTGTCTTGAGGTGAACTGACAGACTGTGTGGTGCAGGACTCCAATCCGTTGAAGGTCTCTCCACCAACACGCTGGAGTCGGCGGGAGGCAGGTTTGTCTCCAAGTACGTCGGGCTGTGGGCCCGCAACGAGCCCGATCCAGCCGTGGGCCAGTGTGTGCGGGCCGAGCTCCGTGGCACGGGTCACGAGTGGCACATGGCGCCGTGTGAAGCTCTGCTGTCCTTCATGTGCCAGGTGGAGGCTTGTCCTCAAGGTAACCATCACCTTAATGTCCCTGATTCCATCCCACATGGCTGATCGCCCAGAATGGATGAATGCTCTCTCAATTTGACATCTACACAAACGTTTTGACACACACACACCATTTTAAATATATATAGGTAATTCTACTGTTCTATTAATAGCTTTTGTCCATAGTTTGCTTGAATGCCCTTTCTAAGATTCCACCCTTCACAGTGTAGCATATATTCTGGTTCGTTTCCAAGGTGACTAACGTGGCAACGGCACCATTTTCCAATGAAGAGAAAGATAGTGGACATTGCTGCTGCTGTGATAGAGATGCATGGAGACATTTGAGGCTCTTTATTGGACACGACAACAACAACAACAGTGTCGCATATATAAGCAGAATCGTCCAATTCGTGTCTCAATTTGACATTTACACAAACTTTTCGGCACACATACAATTTTAAACATTTATATGTAATTCTACTATCCTAAAAGCTTATGTCCATAGTTTACTTGAATACCCTTTTTGAGATTCTACCCTTCATCGTAGCATATATAAGGAGAATCGTTCAATTCGTGTCTCAATTTGACATTTACACAAACCTTTTGGCGCACAAACATTTTTAAACACATATGTAATTCTATTGCCTTAAAATGCTTATGTCCATAGTTTACTTAAATACCATTTCAAAGATTCCACCCTTCAGTGTAGCATATATAAGCATAATCGTTCAATTCGTGTCTCAATTTGACATTTACACAAACTTTTCGGCACACATACAATTTTAAACATTTATATGTAATTCTACTATCCTAAAAGCTTATGTCCATAGTTTGCTTGATTATCATTTCTGAGATTCCATCTTTTGGTGTGGCGTATAAAAGAAGAATTGTTCAATACAGTATTAGAGCTCTAAAAAGCGGTCTGGTAAATTAAATTAGCGAAACCACTGTGAGGGTTCACTTCTGATTAGAAAGTACTCCTATATTTTTTCACCGCATTAAGGACAGTAGAAGTTTGTTTTATGTGTAAAAGAAACATTCGTTCTTAAATGCTTTTGTTTCCTATACAGTAGAACCTCTCTGTAAAGGACACCTAGTTGCAGAGCCAAAGTTTCCTTTAGAGAGAGGTGTCCTCTTACCGGAGAGTTGATAAATGATAAAAATGGTAATTTTACAAATGAAAACTGTCCTTTGTAGAGAGGTGTCCGCTAAAGGGAGGTTCTACTGTATTTATTCTTAAAAGTTTACAGTTTTTATTTAATACGAGAAGACTTAAAGGAAATGCTTCAATAAACTCTTTTTATTAAGACCTTTCGTCCTAAATGCCCATGGACTCCAGGAAAGTAAGAAAGGAAAATTCAAACAATGGCAGAAAGTATCCACAAGAGAAAAATTTCTTAAAATTAAGAGACACAAAGCCAGAAAAAGGTTTTTATTTTCTCGACGTGCTTCGAACAAAAATCTATTGTCCTCTCCAGGAAAAAAATCAAAGATTTAGTAAGGCATTATAAATGTTTTATAAATAGATAAATTGATAACGCCTTGATAAATGCTCTAATTTTTTTTTTTCCTGACGAAGATAAAAGTTTTTTGTCGAAACGACGAAAAAATGGAAATTTTCTGATCGAAGTGTCTCTTATTTTAAGAACTATGAATGCTGTTCAGGCAACCTCTATCTACAAGATAAATAAGAAAATCCAGTTATATAAACTCTCTGTGGAGAGAAATGACAAACGCTGAGTGTATTCAGTAATCTTCTTTTTCATTTTCTAACGATATTCTCAACTTTTCTGATGGGTGGTGGTGTCTTGTCCATAATTGTCAATTTCTGATTTTGTTTCTCCATGATCGATTGCCCAGCATTTCAAGATTATAGAATGAAGAATGAACTAGTTGTTTGTGAACTTAACGATTTGATTTCCGATAAAAAATCATATTTAAAGTTCAATTCATTTTGTAAATACATTCTAAACTTTCTACAAAATCTGGATCTCTAATGTTTTCATGCGTTGAATAATGTAAATAACTTATGTAAATAAACTTTTCTCCTTATTTGGCGCAAATATCCCTTGCGGGATATAGCGCTTTGGAAATAAAATAATTGGAATTAAAATGGAAAGGGGAAGGTGCCATTGCCCCGTTAGTCAGCCACATTTCAGAGTTCCCTGTTCATGGTTACCGTAGCGGCTCGGGGCTCACGACACCGTACTACAGGGCAGTCCCTTACTTTTGCTGCTTCTCCCGCCCGCCACGTAGAGGAGGGGTTGGACTTTTGGGCAGGAACTTTACTGATAAAATTCTGAAATGGCAGAAGGAATTGTGTTACCATCAGAATCTAATAGCAACACGATCAGAAAGTATCCTTTCACACATTAAAGGATACAAAGCTATAAATTATATAAGAAACACATTGACAAAATATATTGAAACTCCCGGGCGAGGGCATATAAGATGTCGTATATTTTTTTATATATTATCCCTAATATACTAGGTACAGGTCATAATGATTATTGTGGGTAGTTAGCGACTGCTTTTACTGTAAGTGCACCATATATCTACACATGTGAAAAGCAGTTCGACTTTGCATTTACAAATGTGCCAGTGCCCCGTTTGGTTACTTGCACTCGCTGGTGAGGTTTAACCTTTGCCAGAATCGGTGGCCATTGGAGCATATTTTTAATTAGAAAAAAAGTGCCCAATGCGGGATTCGATCCCGGGGCGTAGCGGTCGAAAACGAATGGTTTAGACCATCCTTCCACCGAACCCCCTGAAAAAAATAATTAATGAAGAGAGAGAGAGAGGGCACCGCAAAAATGTTTCTTCACTAATTTATCAGTATTGCAATCTTTCGAGTTGAAAAATCTTCTACGGACGTTTCTTCTAAGTTTTCCCGTCGAAGAAATTTTTAACTTGAAAACTTGCCAATACTAATAAATTAGTAAATAACCTTTTTTTTTTTCAGAGTACTTGATTAATTAATTAAAAATTATTTCTGAAATTTCCAACGCGATGGAAAAACTTCATTGTTGCTGTAGGTCCTTATGCCCACATTGATACAATGTGCGGTTACCAAACAGCTCCATGTAGGTAGAGAGCGACTTAGACATACAGTTAAACCTGTCTATAGCGCCCCCTCTTGGGACTCACCAAAATAGGGTGCTATAGAGAGGGGGTGCTATAGACAGGTCACTTTTAATGTAAATCGCATCGTACTACGTATTTAAAATCGGGCGCTATAGAGAGGAAGGCGCTATTTAGAGGGGGCGCTATAGATAGGTTTAACTGTATGTGTAAATAAGATGATTTATTCTTAAAAGCTGTTTTACTTAGGTAGAGGGCTATGGAAAGGGTCGTTTGACATCACGGTAGCCTTGTAGAACTGGAAATGTTTGAAAAATAAAATTTAAAAAATGTTTACATTTTATTGTTTTCAAAATTCGAAACTATTATAGACGCGTATGATTCTTTTTAAAATAAAACAATTTATACTGCCCTTACTGCAATGGAAAAATTTATGGGAGGGCCTTTTTCCATTGCAGTAAGGTCAGTAGAAATTGTTTTATTATTAAAAAGAATCATACGCGTCTATAATAGTTTCGAATTTTGATAACAGATGGCGCGCTAATGCATCATAATATAATTTTAATGTTTAAAATCGGGCGCTATAGAGAAGAAGGCGCTATTTAGAGGGGAAGCTATAGACAGGTTTAACTGTATTTTGAAGAGAGGTACATGCTACCTAGAGTGTTTAGATTCGACTGAAGGACAAGGTGTCAAGAGTTACTTTTACGGGTTATCACACAAAAATGGAATATACTAGGGCCTAAAGCAAATGTAACTTAATACAGAGAAAAGCGTACACTCAAGAGTACAACAACAAAAAGGAATTAAATAAGAACTAGAAATTTGTAAAATAATATGAAAATAGTACTTATCTTTATTGTAGCGTTGGTAGGGATCGGACTCGGGTCACACAGGGATGCGAAGAGATCACCAAACACGGAAAAATCACGCAGAAAACACTTTAAGCGTCTCCACACCAATTCTCCACGCTCTGGGCCCCCTTCGCATTCCCTTAGTCCCCTCTTATACCACTATGGTATACAGACATGGCCACATTCGTCTAATGAGAAGGTATGAGAGATTGGTTCACTAACAAACGAAGACAACATTCTTCCCGCTAAAAACTGATCAGAAAAAACTGAAAATGTTTGTCAATATAATTTGACAAAGGTTCCCAGCCAACTATATCCGTGCAATGCCAGATGGAACGTTGCATCATCAGCTGCTTGACCCTCAATGTCAGCACTATAAATACCTGTCGACCAAACTGACATAAGACAAATAGGCATAATGAATAAATAGCTATAATCTGACAGGTCAAATTAACATTTTAGAGCACAGAGCGCCATCTATTTTAATAAATAATAACTAAACGTGTGAAGTGTCTACCTATACCAGTATGTGTGTTTGTGTACATCATAACCAAGTGTTATTGACTTATCCTTTGATGAGCTCTACTCATCCCCAGCAGACACCATCAACAAGCTCTACAGCTTTACAAGCTTGATACCCTGATATGATTGAGTGGAGATAAGAAAGAAGAAGAAAATAAGATAACCAAGTTTAATAAACGCCTTCATATAAGTGAACTTGAAATTTTCCTTCCCTTCTATGTTGAATATATAATCCTAAGAGAAGTAAAAAAGAAATAACTAATGCATATTACAAATAAAACTTGCGAGAATTTTAGTCGCCTGAAAATTAAAAATTAAACCTCCAATGTAAATACTACCTATTAATATATTTCTCTTATTTTTACTCCCAATCCAAATATAGTAGAACCACGCTTATAGTAAATCGCAATGGGACTTTAGGTCACTACAGCCATAGTTCACTATAAGTGGTATCAGTATCATTTATCAGTTCTATCAATAGAAAGGTCACCTCCCCCGTTAAACTATAGATGTAAAACAATTCGTCAATCTCAGGTGGGCGATCTGAATTTCCCAAAGCTGGTGTTGTCACCCACTTGAATGCGATAGTTTTCATAGATGGTCGAAAGATGACGCATAAATGTTGTTGTTGTCGTGTCCAAATTGTCATTGGGTGTCTTTGCTACGTTAGTCATCTCGGACCAGAATTTGGTCGAATATCCTCAAGGGTCCTGGGGGAACCGCAGTGAGTGGTATTCGGATTCCTACCTTTCTTTTTATCGATCAATATCTATCCAGGAAAATTTCCAACGATTTTTTTTTCGTTTTAAGGTAAAGAAGGTTTGTAATAAAAAGGTAAATTTATATAATAAATAAGAATCTTCACTCTTGTGCGAGTACTTCGTCCTTTTTGTTTTACTCTCATAGTGTGTTTTGCAAATGTCTTCGGAAAATTAGCTATATGCGTTCGGTTCGTTTTACTGAAGTTTTTAATGTAACTATCATACATATTCGAAAATTTTGGGACTATGTGCCTATATATATGTTAATTTTCTATTTAATTGGATGTGTCTCAGGTTTGTTCTTTTTCTTCGGCATTGTTGGGTCCTCTTATTCCAGCAGTATTGTGTCCTCTTATTTCTAAATTGTTGTGTCCTCTTACTTCAGCAGTGTTGTGTCCTCTTACTTCGGCAGTGTTGTGTCCTCTCACTTCGGCAGTGTTGTGCTCTCTAACTTCGGCAGTGTTGTGTCTTCTTACTTCAGCATTGTTGTGTCCTCTTACTTCAGCAGTGTTGTGTCCTCTTATTTCTACATTGTTGTGTGCACTTACTTCAACAGTGTCTCAGGTGTTTCCTCTTACTTCAGCAGTGTTGTGTCCTCTTATTTCTACATTGTTGTGTCCTCTAACTTCGACAGTGTTGTGTCCTCTTACTTCATCATTGTTGTTTCCTCTAACTTCGACAGTGTTGTGTCCTCTTAATTCAGCATTGTTGTGTCCTCTTATTTCTACATTGTCGTGTCCTCTAACTTCGACAGTGTTGCGTCCTCTTATTTCTACATTGTTGTGTCCTCTTACTTTGACAGTGTTGTGTCCTTTTACTTCACATTGGTGTGTCCTCTTACTTCAACATTGCTGTGTCCTCTAACTGCGACAATGTCTCAGATGTGCCGTGTGTGCAGGGTCCTTCCACTGCAGTAACGGACGGTGCATCAACAAGCGCTGGAAGTGTGACGGCGACGACGACTGTGGAGACCAGTCGGACGAGATGGACTGCCCCCGTAAGTCCTGCGCTGAATTGATTGCCTCACGCCTACCGACCTACTTCGGCCACAAGGAAAACACCTCAAGGTTGGCCCGGCCAAACTTCTAACGGAACCTGTTCGGTAGCCTTGCCGACTCTGGAATCTGGTGACAAATCGAGGTCTTTCGGAAGCTGCTGACAATTGTGTGGGAAATATTCAAATAGGGCGGAATAAGTTTAAACGCGAAATCAATGATCAATTACACTCATGGACAAAACTTAAGGAATTGTACCTTTTAGCATGTATATCGGGATTCAAACAATAACTCTGAAAGATACACTCATGGACAAAACTTAAGGAAGTTGCACCTTTCAGCATGTATATCGGGATTCAGACAATAACTCTGAAAGATATTACAGTGACCTTTATTATAGACACACTAGATAACCAAGTGTGAACCAAATTACCTCTGTATTCTTCAAAAAGAAAAAAAAAACAGGCGAGTAGCGACATCAAAGCCATTCCATTTCCTTAAGTTTTATCCACTCCATAAGTATATTCATTTTCACTTCACGACATGAACTCTGTAAGTTTGCATGTCCACAGTGGAAGGTCTTCGAGCTGTTATAGTGTCGCAGAATCAAGGACATCTATAGAAGCCATGACAATTGACAATTAAAAATGGTTTATTGACATCTAGTCAATGGTCAAAAGAGAGTTTACAGAGTTTGAAATAGTAGAGAAAAATATATACACCAGACGAGGCCTTCTCCGAAGGTACGTCTGGATCCTATCAGGAGCTTAGAATCGTCTTGAGTTCAGACTTGCGAGTTATGGAATCCGTGTCCCCAGCGATGACTGTGTTGAGGAACTTGACAAGAATAATCTTGTGTTTAGGTAAGGTATCCGCGACTCTCCCTAAGATGGGGGTACAGGACCGCATGCGCGACATCATTAATGGTCGTCCCTCGGTTATATAGGGGCCTAAGGATAGTTTAATCATTCAGTTGTTCGATTATGTCCATTAACTGAATTATAGAAGCCATGGATGACCAGTGGAAGTTGACATAATATAATAGAGTCCCAAGGATGTCAGTGTACCCCCGGACTCCACTTATTTCCGCCTCACTCCCCGCGTCTAATGGAATTAATTAGAAAAAAAAAGTCCACAAGTTCCGCCGCCATGTAAAAGAGGAAATAGCTGTAGCTTTCCTCAATTAAAATAAGTTGACAGGAAGATTGGTGTTGTCCTACCCAACATCCTTGCGCACATGTACCACAGTCTCTATCCTGTTACATCCTTTTGGAAATTTCTTATTCTTCCATCTCTCAGTAAAATCTGCCGATATAACAAAAATTGCACGCCCACGAGAACACATGCCAATAACACAATTATTACTGTACAAAGTTCATCTTGATATTAGATATAGAAGTATATGCCCGTTGAAGAGCAGAAACTTTGCTCGAAAACTTGCGAAAATCAAAATTAAAAGAAACCCTTTACCTTAATATTGTTTATTCTTTCTTTTTCCAATAATTTTTGGTAACTATAACTCACATAAAAATTGTATATACAATATAATGCAGCTTATGATTTTAGAACGACCTTTGACAAATTTTACCGAATTTGAACGAAAAATCGTAATTTATTTTTAAGGAGAAATAAAGACTATTTCTATCCTTAGGGATGAAGTATGAAAGGATGAATTGTGAAGAGAAATAATAAACGGAAAATAAAAGTGTCCAAGTTTCCCATCCCTGGATACTTTTATTTTTCCGTTCATTATTACACTTCACAATTCATCCTTTCATACTTCATTCCTAAGGATAGAAATAGTATTTATTTATCCTTAATATAAATTACGATTTTTCGTTCAAAAGAAACATTTGCGGTAAAATTTGTCAAACGTAGTTCTACAAAAAGTTTATAACTATATTTGCATACAAGCAATTTTTTTCCCAATGAGTAGATTTTTTTACAATAGGAGTGTGATCGCGGGATATTATTTCTAAGAAGGAATAAGCACTAACGGCGAGGAGAATAAGAATTTCGTCTTCATTATCTTTTATATTACCTCTTAGAAAAGTATAGTTTTTATTTGAAGGGGAAACTTTTTCAATTTATAATCGATTCCATAATACCACGATTTTCTATCACTAGAGCTACATAGAGATAAGGAAGATAGGAAGACCTGCAATAAGCTGGCTAGAAGGGGCCAAGAAAACTACCGGAAAGTTACTAGATGAGCTGAGAATGATTGACACTAACAGATAAAATTGGAGAATATTTGTACACATATACTCTCTAAAAGTTTACTTGATGGACGCTAACAATAGCAATAGAGCTACATAGTATACTCTTGGACAACACTTAAGAAAGTTGTGCCTATCAATGTATATCGGGATTCAGACAATAACTCTGAAAGATACACTCATGGATAAAACTTAAGGAAGTCGTACCTTTTAGCATGTATATCGGGATTCAGACAATTACTCTGAAAGATACACTCATGGACAAAACTTAAGGAAGTTGTACCTTATAGCATGTATATCGGGATTAAGACAATAACTCTGAAAGATACACTCATGAACAAAACTTAAGGAAGTTGTACCTTTTAGCATGTATATCGGGATTCAGACAATAACTCTGAAAGATATTAGTGATCTTTATTGAAGACACGAGATAACCAAGTTTTAACAAAAGACGCCCGTGGAAGAATGTTTTGCCCGAAAAATCTTGTACGATCATTTTCTTATATACAGAAGCTATTTCCCCGACCTGTGTTTTCTTCTTCTAAAATTATCTCTGTCTCCTTGAAAAAAAAGACGATGAGTGATATCGAAGACTTTCAACTTTCTTAAGTTGTTTTCCATGAATGTGAATGTGAAGTGAAGTAGCTTATCGGGATGTTGATGTCCAGGCAATTGCCACTACTACTTCCAGAGCTCCGGCGACACCATCCTGACCCCCAACTACCCCAACAAGTACGGGCCCAATGCAGACTGCAAGTGGACGCTCGAAGGACCAATCGGCTCGGGAATCATCCTTCAGGTAGGCATGCACTGAGAGCCACACTGTGTTGGATACTTCTTGTAACTGGCAGTCATTCAAAGTGTCTAATGTACTTTATCCTATTTTTCAATTGAAATTATTTAGCACGCAATTGTTTCTTTTCTCAAATGTAGCTATTTACTATTCTTCACTCTTTAAAAATCCTGAGTTCAACTGACCCAGTTGATGGACCTCAGCAATGGTCCCACTTCAGGGATACGGAGGAGCTGCATCTGTGCTCATGTTAGAGTCATCAGCAAAGGCTTCCATGTTAGGAACAGCCTCAAATTACAGACAAAGTCAGACTTTCACCAAAGTGTACCTGGATCATGTTACCATAATCAACGAAAGCTGCATCCCTATAAAGCATTCCATGAGATCATGAACTCATGGAATTCGTGTAATCTTTACACAAGGCGATAAGAAACACTATTCTTCAATAAAATATATTGTCAGGAGGACATAGTTTCCTGGTATTCCCTCTTATCTGGACCGACCGGTCGGGGTAAACAGTGGCGCCACGGAAAAGGAGGAAAGATCTCAGTTCGCCCCTCTGGCTCTAACGGCTGGGTCGATTTGGCTCATGTAAATAGTAACTCTTATTTTATATTTAAAATCTCGCATAAAACTCATTAAATCAATATTTAAAGTAATTCGAAGGCCTAGTTTATTATTTTTCATCGCGACAATATATAATCCCTTATTTTGACAAAATTAATAAGGAATATAGAGAGGGCTAGGTTTTCTTTTTACAATTCTTTTATTTCTCGAGCTCTCGGGATAACATGTCCTTCAACACGGAGATCTAGTCCTGTAAAAAGAAACAAAACCCAAGATTCCTTATTGATTTTTCAAAGTGTAAAAGCAGAAAAGAATCTTTATTATAATCCCCTATATCAATATTAAGATGAAGATATCAGATTTCCAGGAATACGTTTCCAATAAAAAATTTTAATTTATAAATCTAGAGCTTTCAGGCATGAAATCCCTTCTACAAGAGAAAACAAACACACACAAAAGCCTTTATTAAGACACATAGGTCTTACAGAGGATTCTCCTTGGGGTTACAAGACCCACGAGAGTGGGAAATATACAAAGGGGTAAAAATGGAGAAAGATTATATACACATGGTAAATATATACAGATTATTATTTGAATAATCCGATGGAAAATAAGAAAAAAAATTGGAAATATGGATGGGAGAAGTGGAGAGCGAAAAGAGGAAAGAAAGCAGGTATTTACATATGGAACATACATATAATGGAACAAGTCAATTTAAGCTCTTCTGCTCACACAGCACAGGTTGACCATGGCTCTACAAGAGAAAACAAGCTACAATAATTCGCCAATATGACAGGAGCTTATAAAATAACTATAAGCACCTTCTATATTTGATTATATTTTAACTCTTGCTTTTCCTCCTCACTCATATGTACATACTAGACGAATGACCCGGGCAACGCCCGTGTTTTACCCGATTGAATGTTTTTAATCCAATACTATTTGTTACAATTATAAATTGAAGCCGTGGATGTCACTCTTGTGAAACGTCCCGCTCCAAACTTTACATGTACATTAGGTCAGCTGGTATTACCCCTCATTTTCACCGCTAGAGGCGCGAGCGAATTGACTTTTTGTAAATATACATAATTATAAAGATAGAAGATAATGATCATAATGATGATGCGCGCGCATCCGTGACATGACGGTGAAAAGACGGTCGTGACTATATATGTTGATAATAATAATAATATAATAATAATTATTATTATTATTATCATTAGATAATGATAATGATCATAATGATGATGCGCGCGCATCCGTGACATGACGGTGAAAAGACGGTCGTGACTATATATGTTGATAATAATAATAATAATATTATTATTATTATTATTATCATTAGATAATGATAATGATCATAATGATGATGCGCGCGCATCCGTGACATGATTGACGGTGGAAAGACGGTCGTGACTATATATGTTGATAATAATAATAAAAATAATATAATAATAATTATTATTATTATCATTAGATAATGATAATGATCATAATGATGATGCGCGCGCATCCGTGACATGATTGACGGTGGAAAGACGGTCGTGACTATATATGTTGATACAACAACAAAAACAATAGCCTTTATTGGGCACACGTGCCATACAGGATTCTCCCGGTAGAACAAAATAAATAAATAACAGATTAGCATCATAGTTATATACAAATATTGGGTATTGACCTCGACCAATTATCGAGTTGGATCCGGTATCTGTGCTAAACATTTTGATTGAGCTGATTTCCAGTATTTATAAAAAGCAAATGCAAAGGGTCTGGATTTTACGACTTTTGCCATTAAAACATAAGGCGAATTGCTATTATAGCCGGTCTCTTGACGAAGAATTTCTCTTTCTTCTTCCATTGCCGTGCCATATGTACATATACATATGTACATATATAACCTATTAGGGGAATCCCCTTGTAAGTCAATAGTGTCTTAATAAAGGTTTTTGTTGTTGTTATTATATTTAACTCCTGTCCTATATTGGCATATTATCTTAACGTGCTTTCTCCTGTAGAAGGACTTACGTACATGAAGGTTAGAGATTTGTGAATTGAAATGTTTTTAAAATAAACTTATTTCTGTAAACCTGATATGTTCACCTTAGTTTACTATTGTTCTTTCTGTAAAAAGCAAAATGGACTTCTACATAAGCAATTCCATTTGTAGAAAAGAGACATATAGGAGAGCGATGTGATGTTTGAATATAATATATACTCTCTCAATATCTTTATATCCATCTTTACTTGCTAAACTGAAACTTTGACTCACTGACTTTACTACATGTATATAGCCATTGTTCTTATGTAAATACTTCTATGTAAATATTGCTATGTAGTTAATGTCTGGATAAAGAGTTTTAAAACATGATGATTGGATGTTTGTATCGTAATTGAGTTTGTATAGGGTCAGGTTAGCTCTACCATAGGCTGGTCCACCATGTACTCTGTTGATGGTTGTTGGTTCAGAACTGCTTGTTAACTATCCACAGCTAGCCATAGTCTGGTGGCCATTTACCTCATTGTGATCAAACGTTGTGTGCAGTTCTCGGAGTTCGAGACGGAGTCCAACTTCGACACCGTTCAAATCCTAGCGGGCGGACGTACAGAGGAGTCCAGTGTCGCCTTGGAGACATTGTCCGGCTCTAGTCCAGCCAATCTGTCGCAGCGCGCCTTCGTGACAGCTTCCAACCTGATGGTGATCAAGTTCCGCTCCGATGCCAGCGTTGAACGTCGTGGGTTCCGAGCTACGTGGAAGACAGAGCCGCTGAGGTGCGGGGCCGATCTGTACGCCACCCCGGCTGACCAGCTGCTTACCTCGCCCATGTACCCACAGACTTACCCTGGGGGCCTGGAGTGTCTGCATCTCATCACTGCACCCCCGGGCAAGATCGTCACCCTCGAGGTGAGTGGCCATCATGTTGGGCAACTAGGAAGATGACGCGCTAAACTCTTCAATTCAATAAAATAATCCCCTTTACCAATATTGTGACGTAGAAAATTATGAAAGATAAACCTCAGAATTATTTATATGTTATATAAAATAAAAGATTGGATTTTCTGCTTGATTTTTGTTATCTTGTAGATTATGCCATGGCAATGCAGTCGTGGTTGAAAATTTTTAAAGTATGATAAAAATAGTAAAGATCAAAATAGCTTTAATTGAGCTAAAGGAATATATTAAAAAACATAATTTGTTAAAAGTACTGCCTGGCTTAAGGCGTAAGAATCTAAAAATGAAATACTTATTTACATAATGTACAAAATATTTGAGCCGGCCATCGGGAAACAACAACAATGAGGTTTTATAGGGGAAGCATGACCTCTGGCAGTCGATTTAACAGAGTATTTGTATCTATGAAATATAATTTTAAATAAAATAATATTTTAATATAACATATATATACGGCAATTTATTTTATGTAAAACCAAATTAAAACTAACAAAATAGCAGAGAGGCAATGAGAATATTTCACAGTATGTCAAAATTCAAATATTGAAATTTAAAAAATATATTTTCATAGAATAATTAATAATCTGGTACAATATGAAGTTGTAAATATCAGACTTCCAGGGAAAAGTTTCTTTTTAACATTTTTATTCACAAATCACTAGCTTTTGGACACGAAAGTCTTTCTAAAGGAGAAAACACGATATAATCATCATTGTATATTGCCCGATAAGCTAGAGATTTATGAATTTTAAAACTTAAAAAAAATATTATCTCTGGAAGACTAATATTTTCACTTTAATACTAAATCCTATTTACATACCGTTCAAGTATATACTTAGCTCTTTTCAAATTCCCAATCTAGTTGTTCTTTAATCTTCTATATTCTAAAATAAACGAGCAGCATTTCTCAGCCTTGTTTGGCCTTTACCGAGAAATTTTGAGAAAAAAATTGGGGAAAAAAGTGTTTTTAACAAAACACTTTACTAGGTATGAAATAAGTATGTAAAAGGTTTATTCATTTTCTCTAAATTCTTAAATTAATGAGCTTTATATATAACGTAAAAATTATCGTATAAAATATTATTATTTGAATTATAGATTTCTTTTAATGCTTGAAGGCAAAAATCTCCGAGAATTATTCAAAATGTTCCATCGGACCGATCCCCAATATGATCAGCAGTCTTTAATCTCAGAGAACTAGATATTCAATAACAGTAACGTTTAAATTTGACAACGTGAACATTATTGCTCTCACACACAGATATCAAACAGAACAAATACTCTCAGAAAGTACTAAAATGACAATTTATCTTATTTTCGAAGACCATTTGTTGGTTAGAAGTAGATTCAGAGAAAACACAGCCACATCAACCTGCTGTCACTCTCTTCAGGGGAAGTATCTTATGTGAAGGTATTTGTAGTTTCTCGGACTGTCAGTAACGTATGTTCCACAATGGCAGGTGGTGGATGTGGACCTGGAACAAGACAAAGACGTGGTGCTTGTGCGAGACGGCCCGCTACCCTCCAGTCCGCTACTGGCCACACTGACCGGTAGCTCTGCCGACAACCCTCAGTTCATTACCTCCACCCAGAACCGTCTCTATGTCTACTTCCGATCCAGCCCTGGGGACAGCCGCAAGGGTTTCGCTATGAGGTTTAGGTCTGGCTGCGACATCGATGTGGTGGCCCGAGCAGGCAACCTCACCTCCCCGGCCTTCCCCGCCCAGCACTACCCCGGCAACCAGCGGTGCGTCTACCGCGTCTCCCTGCCCGGCGGTGGCGGTCCACTCTCCCTGCGTTTCAACGACTTCCATCTGGCATCGGACGACTTCGTCCAGGTGGGTCGTGGTTCCATTCGAATGTCACACAATCTCAGAATATTCCTACCTTTGTTCTATCTCATCAACCAGCCATAGGTTGGTGGCTGGCAGTATTCCTCTCCTCTCAGAGCTTTCTTTCTATGGCTAGTCTTTTGATGGTATCGTAGGGTCTATCTATGTCTACTCAACCAACCATAGGTTGGTGGCTGGCAGTATTCCTGTTCTCTCAGAGCTTTCTTTCTATGGCTAGTCTTTTGATGGTATCGTAGGGTCTATCTATATCTACTCAACCAACCATAGGTTGGTGGCTGGCAGTATTCCTGTTCTCTCAGAGCTTCATTACTATGGCTAGTCTCTTTTAATGCCATATTAGGATTTTTTTCCGAATTTGTTCATGAATTACATTCTCGGCCTTTCTCTTTCCGGTCATCCTTCCATACATACCTCCAGCAACACATTTATCCACACCGAATATCAAACAAAGTGTCCAAAAAAGGTATTTATTTTACTCTCCTCTATATATCTTTCCTCGATCACTTTCAAGACATCTTTATTTCTTAGTCTGTCAGTTCAAGATATTATCATCATTTGGCACCAACACTACATCACGGAACTCTGTATTTTTACCATTTATGACTTTCTAAAAGCACAAGTATCAGAGACACATACTCCGAATGAGGCCTTTGCTAAATTTCATTTTGGTTTTAAGCGACATGATGTTTTACTTCTCTTAATAAAATGTATTGTGCTGCCCATCCTATCCAACACATACCAACTGGTTTTGTAAATCCACTAAGTTAAACAATTCGAACCAAGTTTAGACTTATAATTCTTATTGTACACAAACAACATTGTACAAGATAATCAAACAAAAAATAAGAAAAGATCAAATATGTGAAATAAACTCTGAGAGAAAACTGACAAAAACTATAACAAGACTTAGAACAAAACACTATAAAGGAATGACAATACATCCAGATGGCACAAGAACCTATAGGACATGTAACAACTGTCCTGGTGTGTAACTAACACCTACTCACATATGTTGTTGTTTGTTGTTTCTTATCCCCTTGTGTAAAGATTACACGAATTCCATGAGTTCATGCTCCTCGAGCTGTTTTATGATGAGCAGCGGCCTCTCCCAAAGGTCCTGTTTAGTGCATCTAATGCAAGCCAAAATGTGTTCTGGAGCTGCAGGTACCAAACTACATTTTGGGCAAGTGGGATAAATTTTGTTATTATTTTCTATCTTCAATGGCTTGAGATGGCCTGTTCTAAATCTTGTTAGTGTTGTTTGATGCTGTCTATTTCTGATCTTCAGAGCTTCTCCTGGGTTCACTCCACTGTACCAACTGTGCTTAGGTGGGATCCTCCAGTTCTTGTTTATTTTTGTTTTGGCTATTGTTTCTATTTCTTTAAAAGTAAGTTTATTTTTCTGTGGCAAGGGTTCTTTTGTGCCTTTTTTCGCTAGCACATCAGCAGCTTCATTGCCTTCAATGCCAACGTGTGAGGGTATCCATTGAAGGTGAATATTTGAGGTTTTTGAGAGTTTTTGGAGATAACCAATTATGTTCCTGCTTACTTTGTCTCTGAGTTCCCCTGTGTGACTCAAGTGTTGTATGGCACTTCTACTATCAGTAAGAATCCAGATATTTTGATAATTAGTATTTCTGATGGATTTTAAGGCTTCATAGATGGCTATAAGTTCTGATCTGAAGACTGAGCAAAAATCTGGGTTTCTTCTGTTCATTTTCTCAATGCCATTTGTGGTTTTGATGAGACAGCCACTGCCAGTGTGTCCTAGCTCGTCTCTGCTACCATCGGTATAGATAGTTATTGCATTTTTAGGAATGTTATTAATTATTTCTAATGATAATTGTTTTAAGTATTCTGGATTTTGGTATTGTTTGTTGGTGGGTTCATTTAAAGTGGCATTAAAAATAACATTTTGTAGTGGTTTGCATGGAGAATTTTTTTCTGCTAAATAATTTTTTTCCACTTTATATTTTAAAAATTCATTTCTTTTGGCCAGGTGTAGAGGGCCTTCTTTTTTGAGTCTTAAATTGGATTCCCAATTAAGTATGTACTTGGAAGTTCTGTGTTTTTTTCCATAACTCTTGATTTTGTTTATATATTTTGGCAGATTGTAGCTTCTTCTATCCTTTAAGGGCATAATGTCTGCCTCGTAAAGTACAATATCATTAGGGCAGGTATTTCGAAGACCTGTAATAATTCTAGCCCTACTCACATATTCTCATGCCCAGCAATGGCTGCAGCCTTGCAGAAAATTGACTTAGACCCAGAGCAGCAGCTTTACACACCCAAGATAGTGGATATTGCTGCTGCTGTGATGGAGATGCATGGAGACATCTGAGACTCTTCTTTGGACACGACAACAACAACAACAATATTGTACTTGAGAACCAGGGCAAAAGGCAAACTACTTAAATAACCTTTTTAAATATACATTATTGGGGAGAACCATGGGCTTTGTGAAAATACGACATATTGTATCCCTCCCACTGTAGATCTTGGTATGATTTTCCTGAAAAAAAAAAAAGAATAAATTATTCTCTGTTGTTCAATATATAGCATTTATTGGTAATGGAAGATGGCTAAGTAAAAAGTTTTCAGTCAAAAGTGAACTATGTAAGTACCTATAGTAAGAATAAACCCATACTCTAATTTTATTTTATAAATAACTCAGATAATTGTCTGAACTTCCAGAAGCCATCAAATGTTGACAAGAGGAATTGTTCCGTTGAAACACAGAGACTTGGTTCATCGACTTTTCTAGGGTACATTCAAACTTTTGATTGAGATAACTCCGATTGAGGATGATGGCCCATGTCTGTCCAGGAACAGATCTGCTCATGATGGACTCAGTTAGAGTAAGGACACGTCGAAGCCCACATATTTGAATTAAATAGATTCAATATCACAGAATCTAAAACCTTCTTTTAATCTTTCAAAAGGGAAACAAAGAATCTCTTCAGAACATTTCATCTATAGGATTCTTCGTCACGTAATTCTTCAGTGCGGAAGTCATCGGTCATAAAATGCCAACAATACGTGGTGGCCGTAATTTAGGCAAGCTCCAGACCTGACGTTTTTTTCTCTTTCTCTCTCCCTCAAGATCCTTTCTCCGGATGTCCCATCCATCTTTCGACGACAGGAGAAAGGGGAAGTGGGAACACAAGTTATTACATTTGTAAAACTTTCGGAATGAAGAACTCAAACAACCATCTACAACCACAATTAGATTGAATTTGATTGAATATAAAAGTGAGTCTGGAAACATTAAGGAATTTTATATTAAGAATCCTAATTGATTTTTCATTTTGATTTTTTCAAAAGATATTTATATATTGAGTAAATTTAGCATTTATTTATTTGAATAAAAATGCGATATCCCTGTTGTACCAAGATAGAGGACATTGCGACTGCTGCGATAAAGATGTATGGGGACATCTGAGGCTCTTCATTGGACATGACAACAACAAGAGTATAGATCTTGAACGCCTTGCCAAATGTTTCAATTTTTGTTTGCTCCTGACGAAGACAAAATATTTTTGTCGAAACGTCGAGGTAATAAAAAGATTTACTGACCGAAGTATCTTTATTTCCAAGAAATATGAATGCCGGCCAGACAGCCTTTATCTTTACGATAACAGTATAGATGGACATTTTGCCGGGAGTATATTGATCTACAAAGATAACTTTCATCTCTCCCTTCAAAATAGATGTCAAAGCTAGACTCCATCTTGTTTTTTGTAGTCATCCATTACACGACTGGCCAACCCGACTAATATCTCACCTAATCACAACTTCACCCCATATGCCATTTGATGGTTAGATCAAGAATCTCCTCCAGACCAAGTATGTGGGTTTGCAGGTGTTCGACGGACCATCTGAAGGTGGCGTAGCTCTTCACCCAGGCAGCGGGTTCAGTGGCGGCGCTCGCCCCGCTATAACCCTGACTGCAGGCACGGGCCGCATGACTGTCGTGTTCGAGTCAAGCCCTCTCAACTCGGCCCGTGGGTGGAGTGCCGGCTTCAGTGCTGACTGCCCGCCCCTACATGTGGGAGCCCGCGCCGTGGCATCGTCCCGTGATACCACCTTCGGAGCTCGGGTCACCTTCGGATGTCCACCCGGCCAGGAGTTCAGCACCGGGGAAACCCGCCTGATGGCAGAGTGTCTGCAGGGAGGCCGCTGGAGCCTGCCCTCTATCCCACCGTGCCAAGGTGACTTTCTGACCCCACTCTATCACCACATATATACATACATATGATACATTAGCGCGCCATCTGTTATGAAAATTCAAAACTATTATAGACGCGTATGATTCTTTTAAAAACTAAACAATTTCTACTGTCCTTACTGTAATGGAAAAATTAATGAGAGGACCTGGCTCATCAGTGGTGAACCCTCCCAGCAGTTATTCTACCATACCACTTATGTTTATATATTTATCATTATATATGTATCTCTCAAAGCCAAATTATGGAGAAATCCAGGTTGAATTCATTTGGTTCATCAATGAAACTATTAGACTCGATTATCCTGTCAACTCTGCTGTATTCTGCTCCAATTTGGGCAAACGAAAAGTACAAAATCTTGGACCAAATTCAGAATAACTATCTCCGACGACTATTGAACTTGCCGAGTAACACACCAGGCTACATACTACGCATGGAAACCGGACGCTTCTCACTAGGAGTCACAGCAACCAAACTAATTCTAAAGTTCTGGTTAAGAATATTAAAAATGGAAAAATCCAGATTGCCCGCAATCTGTCTAGCCCAATTATGGGAAACGTCCACTCTGACGAATACCTTTATAGGTTTTACAGAAAATTTAATGAATATCCTAAACTCAACTGGATTCATGTGGTTAAAGAATTGTTCAGACCCCAATATTCTACAGAAAGCAATACCTCAAATTATCAGAATCACTATAGAACAGTCTATCCAAACCGATCAATCAAGAATAACCAATTCGAAGCTACACACACACTACAAATATTTACATAAAACATTCGCAGCAGAGAACTATCTACTAAGTGAACTCCCACTGCCGGCTAAACGCCTCATTGCGCAATTGAGAATTCTATTTGTTTTATATCGAGAAGACCATATAAAATATCTAAGGACAGAAGACTTGTATTGCCAACTATGCAAAAATAGAACCGAAAATGAATTTTAGAACATTATATATTTGAATGCATGCCTCTTGACACGGAAAGAAAAATACTCTTCTCTAAGATAGGCCATACACACTTCACATTATATTCTTTATTATCCAACTTTATAGACAATAGTTAAGTAGCTCTAAATCTATATAACTTCCATAAAAATGCTGTAAAAAAGAAAGACTTAACCGAACATTCAAACATACCAAAAATTTCTGTTTGATGAGAAAGACAGAACCAACATCCAATTATTTGTTTAGGCAGATACGATAAGTTAACCCCCACACTGATAAAACGGTGTTTACCTTACAACCCTGAACACGCGGATTTTCCTGGGAAATCTCTTAAAGATTTCTTAAAAAATACATGGCCCACCTGTGCTGTGTGAGAGCTTAAATTGTCTTGTTCCATATGTAAATACCTGTCTTCTTTCCTCTTTTCGCTCTCCACTTCTCCCATCCATATTTCCAAAATTTTTTTTTTTTGATTTTTTTTTATTCTTCTTATTTTTTTTATTCTTTCTTATAATCTGTATATATTTACCAAATGTATATAATATTTCTCCATTTTTTATTTCCCACTTTCATAGGTTTCTCCGTTTTGTAACCCCAAGGAGAATCCTCTGTAAGACCTGTGTGTCTTAATAAAGGCTTTTGTGTGTGTGTGTGTGTGTGTGTCTCTCAAAGCCTATATGTCCATAGTTCATTTAAAATACCTTATCCGAGAGTCTGGCTTCGGTATCAGTATAAAATGAAAAATGTGCAATATCACAGCGGTATGGTAGATTAAACCGCTGGAAGGGTTAACTACTGATGATCTAGACCCTCCCATTATATTTTTCCTTTGTAGTAAGGAAAGTAGAAAATTGATTCATTTAAAAAGAGTCATACGCATCAAAAATAGTTTAAATTTCATAGATATATGTGTGCGTGTGTGAAAAAATAGTACAAATGTGAAATTGTACTTGGATCAGGTGGATAAATTAAGAAAAAGGTATCTCCGGATCGTAATACTAAAAGTTTCTGATGGATTACGCCATCTTGCGGAATAAATATCAACTAATCGTTGTTTTTTATTATATATTTTCTATCTTGAATATTGAGCAATCCATATGAAATTATTAATTAAAAGGCATATTTTGGATCTAAAATAAAACAAACATTTTATTTAATATAAGTGATCATCCAAAGCAGTTTAAAACAAGAAACGCCCTGATGAAGTTAGGCGTACAGCCTATTGAAATATTGGCATTTTATATTAAATAAAATGTTTGTTTTATTTTAGATCCAAAATATGTCTTTTAATTAATATTTTTATATATATTTGAACTTATTGAATGACATGATTTTTATTTTATTAATAATACTCTTAATTAATAATTGTATGAAAAACTAGTACTAAAGTAAAATTGTACTGAGAACAGGTGGTTAAATTAGGAAAAAGAAATCTCCTGATGTAATTTTTAATTCTAAACTTGTGTTTTCGATCAAAACTTGGTTGTAATTTTGGTCATCCTATATAGGAAGGGAGATAGTGCCATTGTGCTATCTCCTAAAGAGTTCACACTGTAGTTGAGGAGATAGAGTAAGGAGGCTGGTATTGACGGCGGAGTGTGCAGAACGCTACTGCGGGCCGGTGCCCCAGATCGACAACGGATTCGCCGTGGCGGCCAGCAACGTCACCTATCGCGGCCAAGCTACCTACCAATGCTACGCTGGGTTCGGATTCTCGAGCGGGATGCCCACGGAGACGGTGCGGTGCACGGAGGATGGACGCTGGGAGAAGCTGCCCGTGTGCCTGGCCTCGTCGTGTCCCCCGCTGCCTGAGACCCCGCATGCCTCGCGGTCCCAGCTGAACGGCGGTGGACGTTCCTACGGCACGGTGGTCAGGTTCGAGTGCGACCCGGGCTACTACCGCTCCGGCATGCCGGTGCTGGTGTGCATGAGCGACGGCCAGTGGTCATCGGCCCCTCCTACCTGCCAACGTACGTGTCGTGCTGTTGTTGACATTTCTTTGGACCAACACGCTCTTGTTGACATTTCTTTAGACCAACACGCTCTTGTTGACATTTCTTCGGACCAACACGCTCTTGTTGAGATTCCTTCGGACCAACACGCTCTTGACATTTCTTCGGCCCAACACGCTCATGTTGACATTTCTTCGGACCTACACGCTCTTGTTGACATTTCTCTGGACCTACACGCTCTTGTTGAATTTCTTAGAACCTACACGCTCTTGTTGACATTTCTTCGGACCTACACGCTCTTGTTGACATTTCTTCGGACCTACACGCTCTTGTTTACATTTCTTCGGACCTACACGCTCTTGTTGACAGTGATATTTTTGATTTGCATAAGACCGTTCTTGAGATGTAATTATTATTTATTTTTTTTGCCCGCGTGAAAAGAAAATACATGGAAATATGTACCTAGAGAGGCATCTATCCTTTTAATTATGCATCAGAATGATTCATTATGCTCATCGCCCTAGTAAAAAAACGTTACTAACCAGTTTTGGAAAATTCAGACAAAAAGCCAACCTGTATACCATAGTTTTGGTCTTTGGCCCTCGTCAGTACAGGGGCGGCTTCGATTTCATTACATCCTATGAGAAACACCTCTTTGGTAACTGATTTTTTCGACTGATTCCATAACCCCTCTCGTAGGATTTTATGAAATCGAAGCCGTCCCTGTACTGACGAGGGCCAAAGACCAAAACCATGGTATACAGGTTGTTGGCTTTTATCTAAATTTGCCAAAACTGGTGTTGTGGCTTATTCTTCATCCCCATTTGTAAAGTTTTTTACTAGAGTGATAAACACAATGCATCGTTCTGATTTACAATTAAATGGAGAAATGCCTATCTAGGTATATGGATTTAATCCTACCGCAATTTTATGTTATATGGAAATATGTTTTGACAAGTTTTCGTAATCTGTAAAGGGCCATCCTGACAAGGCATGTTGCAGGTGCCCAGTGTCCCATCGTGCCTGAGATTGCCAACGGGTTCGTCATGGAGCCTCAACGACCTTATTTCTTTGGTGACGAGGCCAAGGTTCAGTGTCACCGTGGATTCAGACTGGAAGGCAATGCTGTCATCACATGTGGGCCCAACCAGAACTTCACCGAGCTCCCTATGTGCCGAGGTAGGTCCGTCCTGTACCATCCTCCCAGCCCAGCTGACAGACTGAATGTGCCGTAGACGTTGATGAATGCTCGGCCACCTCCTGCGACACCGCTTCCACCACCTGCACCAACACCGCCGGCGGCTTCTTCTGCAGGTGCAAGGAGGGCTTTGAACCGAACTTGGGTATGTGGCTCATCATGTCGCCTATTGCTTATATAAAAATTTCTATGTTTTTTATATCTTCTGAATATTGCCACGTGGAAAATTAGGGAAGACGAACTACAGGTTGACACAGCAATTTATTTCAGGCAAGAATAAACTATGAATGATAAACAAAAGATAAGCAATGAGGGAAGTTTACAGAGTAGTAAAATATAAACATAAAAAATAATAATACTTTGTTACCCAGCTCCTTCCCTTTGGGAGCTGTGACCCACAGCTTGCAATTATTGTAGTTACTGACATGGATCTGACGTGCTTCTGTCAAGGATTCCATCCAAGTCTTGGAACTTTGTCCCTAGTACCTTTGCGTCCATTTTCTTGCGGGGTGAAGAGCGGCTTTGTCGTCGTATCGTCTATAGGGACATCGTCATCTTGGAAGGAAGTATTGGCTTTTACACGTCGGTGGAATCCTGGAACCAGTCTCCGAAAATGTAGATCACAGCACCCATGGCCTCTAGGTCTTTTCGGTGATCTTCAGTTTGTCTTCCCTAATTTACCCAGCATCTCAACCAAAATGCCACGTGGAAAATTAGGAAAGACAAACTTCAGGTTGACACAGCGATTTAAGACAAGAACAAACTATGAATGATAAACAAAAGATAAGCAATGAGGGAAGTGTACAGGGTAGCAAAATATCAACAAAAAATGATACTCTATTAATAAAATAATAATACTTTGTTACAATATAAATATTTTACAAAAAAAGGAATAAGATCTTGATTAGATAAGAGAATTCTTGATAAGAATTTGATTGATAAAAGTAGCTTTCGGGCAAACCCTTTAATCAATATTGTCGCGGAGATAAATAAAGCAAAGGCAAGTTTGGTAATAATTGATTTATTTACCCCCCCCCCCCCCCCCCCCCCAAGTTAAAGATAATCCTAATGAGCGACGTCAGCCACCTCGCCGACCAGATTCCGATAACCCCTCACACCCGTGGCCCCCACCCCCATAGTCCAGGGATGATTGACAGGCGTCCCATGGGCCTCTTGTGACCGGAGCTACTTGACAATATCAATAATACTTTCATCAAATCACACAAATAAAATGAGTTGCGGCATCTTATGCCTTTTTGTAATTTGTCGAAATCCACAAACCTGTGATAATGAATAAATATTTTCTTTACTCTTGCCTGTTTCATCAGAGATTCTGTTTCCGTTGAAAGACTCATCATAACTTGTCTTTGATATGATAGCATCTCCCAAACTACTTCCAGGAGAAATTGGATATAGGTATGTTTGGGCAGTCTCTTATTGAAGCCTCTACTGTGGTAAAAATGAGCTGGCTTATGGACCGAAAGGTCTAGGAGCCATTTGCTCCTAGGATGTAGTCAAAATGAGTTTAAGAAAGTGTCACAAGTATCCAGTATACATTGCTGAAGAGAGGTCGGACTAAAGGACCCCTTGTTGCGCAGACTGCCGACCGGTAGCAGACCTCGGACTCAGCACGGGTGTGGTCCCCGATACCAGTCTGCGGGTCTCCAGCACGGAGTCCGGCTACCACAGGTCCTGGGTACGACTGGGAGCCTCTGGATGGTGCGGTGCTGTGCCCCGCCCGGGAGAGAACTGGGTCCAGATCGACCTCCGTGCTCCGGCCGTGATCCGCGGTCTGCGTCTCCAGCCGGTCGCACGACCCGACGGCTCTATGGCACACCCGCTCACCGTCAGACTGCAGTCCACGGACGATCTAGCAGACCGCATGCAGGACTACCTTGATCCGTCTGGCATTGTAAGTAGTCTTGCGTTCACGCACTGACAAAATATACAACAAGGAGGGACTTAATTTAAAAAACACGATTAGTTTTAACAAAACCAGTACCTATATTTTATTGCAGCGTTGATGGACACACAGGTATGTGAGGAGATCACAGACACGATCACAGAGAACGCTTTAAGCGTCTCCACATAATAATGTTTATATACAAACATGACCACATTCGTTCAATCAGAATGCGTGGGATATAAGTTCACTATATCAAACACATTCTTTCAAATAACTAATAGGCTTAAACTGCTGTTTATCAAATACTTTGACAACACAGCAGCAAGAAGATGTAGGAAATGTTTAAAGGAATCGATGGACTATTTCGTAGCACACGTAGATTTTAGATTTTTAAAATACTTTATTCACATCCGTCAAGGGTAAATTATGCACACAAAGTTAAGAGATGTCTTAAAATTACAAATATTTTCTCACAATGAGTTTCTTTTTATTAAAAAAACGCTAGCTTTCAAACGATAATCACTCTTCAATGACTGAAATTTTTTAATTGGTTTGTAATTCAAAAATTTTATGGAATATGTATATTTTCATTTTTAGGGTATCCAGAACCTATAAATTTGATCTATTGATTTCTTCTGAGATATTGGTATTGTGATGGTAAATCTATTTTTAAGAGATGTCTATTAGGGGTAAAAACTAAAAACAAGAAAATTTACAATTAAATACAGTCGGGGAGGCTTCCCCAACGTCGAAGAATCTTCCTTCAAATATTCGGGGGATCTTCGTTATCTCACCTCGAGGTTCAGAAAACACTTTGGAACAAAATCACCAAACCTAATTAACAATCCAAATTAGTCTCAAACGTCCTGTATGCAATTGACAGAGCAAAATGTATTGATGTGTGTGACAGCCCCAGGAGTTCCGTGTCAATCCCAGCGCTACATCTGGTGTGGCTGTAGTCAACCTGCCCCGACCCCTAGAGGCACGGTACATCCGTGTGGTGGTCGGAGAGTATGTAGGGGCACCGTGCCTCCGCCTGGAGCTGACGGGGTGTTCCCGGCAGGACTGCCTCGGTGAGTCGACATCGGCTCAACCTGTACTTGGACATTGGCTTGGGCCATGTATTGGAACATAGTTCCAAGTATGATGAACTTGCTCAGACAATTTATTGGAACAAATTCTAAAGTATGGCGCAGGATTGCCTATGTTTCTTATTTCTTAAAATGTAAGATACTTCGGCCAGAAAAAGTTTTATTTTCTCAACATCTCGACATAATATTTTATTATGATACATTAGCGCGCCATCTGTTATCAAAATTCGAAACTATTATAGACGTGTATGATTCTTTTAAAAATTTAACAATTTCTACTGTCCTTACTGCAATGGAAAAATTAATGGGAGGGCTTGTCTCATATATTTTATCCTTGTCAAGAAAAATGAAAACAAACGCAAGGCGTTATAAACATTTCTAGAATCATTCATAACGCCTTGCCAAATGCTTCATTTTTCTTGACGAGGACAAAATATTTTTGTCGAAGACGTCGATAAATTAAAACTTTTTCTGGCCGAAGTATCTTACATTATAAGAAATATAAATGCCGGCCAGGCAACCTCTATCTTGAAGAGGATGGTATTCATGTACCTTTTATAACTCTGAAAGATATTACAGTGACCTTTATTGAAGACACACGAGTTAACCAAGTGTGAACGAAATTGCCTCTGTCTTTTTTTAAATAAAGAAGACGACGGGTGACATCAAATATGAAGCTTCCTCAAGTTTTGTCTATAAATGTATATGTCTTGAATTTATATAAGCGAAGCGTCGTGTATATTTTTATCTATTAATGTGTACCTTACTTCTCTAAATGTGAGTGTTACTTCACTCAAGTACTTGTCGCTGCCAGACACCATCAAGAGTCCAACTTGATATCCTAATATGATTGAGTGGAGATAAGAAATAAGAAGAAGACTTGTCATTACAGACCCTGATAATTCTGCTGCAGATATCAACGAGTGCCTGACAAACAACGGGGGCTGCGACCAACGCTGCATCAACAGTGCCGGGAGCTTTAGCTGCCTCTGCAACGTGGGCTACCAGCTCTACACCCATAACGGCACAAACGGCTTCGACATCCCTCCATCAGAAACTGGCTTGAAGGACGGCGACCGCTATCGCATCAACAAGACCTGCGTCGGTAAGTTGAACCGTACCATTCACGAGGGTCCCGACATCATCGTTGTTCCACAGCCAAGATGTGCCCGACACTCCAGAGTCCAGAGAACGGCCTACTTCTCTCTACCAAGTCTTCCTTCCATTTCGGCGACTTGGCAACCTTCCAGTGCAACTTTGGCTACGTGCTGAGTGGCAGTGCAACTCTGCTGTGTACCAGCAACGGCGTGTGGAACGGCACCGCACCTAGCTGCCAGTGTAAGTGCTATCAAGAACACTAGACATCCAGACATTCCTAGAACACGGGTTCGTTTGAGCAGATGCCCAGTGTACCAAGTTCGCCGACGATCCCTCTCAAGGTCTCCAGATTGAAGGCCCGGAGGAGGGCCCTGTGCCGTTCCTCAGCAACGTGACGGTGGCCTGCAAGGAGCCTGGTCGGCCGATGCGGCCTACGGCCTCGTCCCATTTCAGGCAGTGCGTCTACGATCCCGGCCACGAGGGTCGCCCCGACTACTGGCTGGCAGGCATGCAGCCTTCTTGTGCCCGTGAGTACCTCTTCAATTCTATACAAATATATCAGCCCGAATATCTCCTTATTTCAAGATTTTTATATGTATTTTCTTTCTTCAACTTTCCACAATATTCTTCTTAATCATCCATAGATTGGTGGCTGGCAGTATTCCTGTCCTCTCAAAACTTCCTTTCTATGGTTAGTTTTTTGAAGGTATCGTAGGGTCTATCTATTTCTCCTCAACCAGCCATAGGTTGGTGACTGGCAGTATTCCTGTCCTCTCAAAACTTCCTTTCTATGGCTAGTATTTTGATGGTATCTTAGGGGGCTTCTCCCGAATTTATCAATAATCCCCTTTTTTTTAGCATTCTTCTTGGTATTCCCTCCATTCATCTCTCCAGTAATACCTGTGACTATTCCAAGTTTCAGACAAGATGTCCTCTAACACAGCAATACGACATCCAGTTAAAGAGTTTGATATGATTGTGCTACGTATAGGTAAACTCGGATATTTAAGTGTGAGGTATGAACTCCACGTTCACACATACTATGTGGTAAGGTACATTGAACTAACCCTCGATCACTTGGATCCAGGGATCAACTGCGGAGAACCCCCAGTCACCATGGGCGCTACCTATGGCTTCCGTGTGGACACCAGTTTCCGATCCAGCTTCTTCTTCGGCTGCGAAGAGACATTCACGCTGGCCGGCAAGACCTCCATGGCTGACAATGTCATCCGCTGCACGGAGAATGGAATTTGGGACTTCGGTGATCTGCGCTGCGAGGGTGAGCTGCCGCTTCTCCTCTGTCTCACCAAATCTGTCTGAAAACACACACAAAGCCTTTATTAAGACACCAGTCTTATACAGATTCTCCTCGATCTCAGCACATCTGTCTGAACACACACAAACCTTTATTAAGACACCAGTCTTATACAGATTCTCCTCTATCTCAGCACATCTGTCTGAACACACACAAAAGGTCTTTATTAAGACACCAGTCTTATACAGATTCTCCTCTATCTCAGCACATCTGTCTGAACACACACAAAGCCTTTATTAAGACACGAGTCTTATACAGATTCTCCTCTATCTCAGCACATCTGTCTGAACACACACACAAAGCCTTTATTAAGACACGAGTCTTATACAGATTCTCCTCTATCTCAGCACATCTGTCTGAACACACACAAAGCCTTTATTAAGACACCAGTCTTATACAGATTCTCCTCTATCTCAGCACATCTGTCTGAACACACACAAAGCCTTTATTAAGACACGAGTCTTATACAGATTCTCCTCTATCTCAGCACATCTGTCTGAACACACACACAAAGCCTTTATTAAGACACGAGTCTTATACAGATTCTCCTCTATCTCAGCACATCTGTCTGAACACACACACAAAGCCTTTATTAAGACACGAGTCTTATACAGATTCTCCTCTATCTCAGCACATCTGTCTGAACACACACAAAGCCTTTATTAAGACACGAGTCTTATACAGATTCTCCTCTATCTCAGCACATCTGTCTGAACACACACACAAAGCCTTTATTAAGACACGAGTCTTATACAGATTCTCCTCTATCTCAGCACATCTGTCTGAACACACACACAAAGCCTTTATTAAGACACGAGTCTTATACAGATTCTCCTCTATCTCAGCACATCTGTCTGAACACACACACAAAGCCTTTATTAAGACACGAGTCTTATACAGATTCTCCTCTATCTCAGCACATCTGTCTGAACACACACAAAGCCTTTATTAAGACACGAGTCTTATACAGATTCTCCTCTATCTCAGCACATCTGTCTGAACACACACAAAGCCTTTATTAAGACACGAGTCTTATACAGATTCTCCTCTATCTCAGCACATCTGTCTGAACACACACACAAAGCCTTTATTAAGACACGAGTCTTATACAGATTCTCCTCTATCTCAGCGCATCTGTCTGAACACACACAAAGCCTTTATTAAGACACCAGTCTTATACAGATTCTCCTCTATCTCAGCACACCAGTCTTATACAGATTCTCCTCTATCTCAGCACATCTGTCTGAACACACAAAGCCTTTATTAAGACACCAGTCTTATACAGATCTCCTCTATCTCAGCACATCTGTCTGAACACACACAAAGCCTTTATTAAGACACCAGTCTTATACAGATTCTCCTCTATCTCAGCACATCTGTCTGAACACACACAAAGCCTTTATTAAGACACCAGTCTTATACAGATTCTCCTCTATCTCAGCACATCTGTCTGAACACACACAAAGCCTTTATTAAGACACCAGTCTTATACAGATTCTCCTCTATCTCAGCACATCTGTCTGAACACACAAAGCCTTTATTAAGACACCAGTCTTATACAGATTCTCCTCTATCTCAGCACATCTGTCTGAACACACACAAAGCCTTTATTAAGACACCAGTCTTATACAGATTCTCCTCTATCTCAGCACATCTGTCTGAACACACAAAGCCTTTATTAAGACACCAGTCTTAAACAGATTCTCCTCTCTCATTGCCGGCTTACAACGATATCCTTACAATGATCAATCACCATCATGTAGTGAATGAGAAAACGGTAAATCCAAGTTCTATTTCCTACTTATCGCTTTGTAAAAGCGCCATCTATCGTAATAAACATCAACCAATCGTTAATTTTCAATTTTTCTAGAATCTTTCAATTTGTTGATCGTTGAGGTACAGCCTGCACCACACTGATGAGGGCCAACTGCCTGAAACGCATAGGTGGTTAGATTTTCTTGATTAATCGGGAAAAGATATTCGACCAATTATGGAATGAATACAAATCAACGATTAATTGATATTTTTTCCAACAGATGGCGATAGCCATCAGAATCTTTTTGTTGCACGAACAGTTGGGAGAGTTGGGTTTAACAGTTGGGAGAGACACGCCATATCCACAATTAGGATAATTGCGTGTATATCTTACATTATATACAATTAACACAATTGAACGTTTTGCATATAGTAATTAGAAATAGTAGCTTGAAATATGTACAGTTAACACTTTCGCCTTAAAATATACATCCTGCAGAATATATTAAACTTAATGTATTGGTCTTGATTGTAAACAACTTGTTTTGTTTTGCTATGGTACATCAGTACGTACTGTGGAGACCATCATCTGACCACAGAGATGTCACAGGTCCAGTATGTGAGGACCCAGGACGTCCACCAGATGGCAATCAGCTAGCCACCAGCTACGAGCACGGCTCCGAGGTCACCTTCTCCTGTGATCGGCCCGGCTACGTTCCCTACAGCACCGAGCCCATTAGCTGTGTCAAGAGTACGTATCCCTTACAATCACCCAGTCACCGTTTACATGGTTTATGTCTACAGACTCGGAATGCAAGGTCGTCAAGCCTGTAGGCATCTCCTCAGGTCTGGTCCCCGACAATGCCATTACCGCGTCCTCCCAGCGAAGCAACTACGAGGCCCGGGTAAGTTCGACAACAAACATTTAACAAACAATGATAGATCACAACTTGTAATATAGATTACACTTACAATAAAATAAGACATAATCCAAATAAATTAATAGTGTGTGACGTTTCGGAAACAACGCTGTTACCTTTTCTTGTATTTAAAAAAAAAAACAAGTTTGTAATCCGCATTATTTAAAATTGCCAAGTTAAACGCTCCGAAAATTTGATATATACCTAGCTCCATTCTTCTAATAGCCTTTATTTCTTCAAATAAAACCTCTCAAATAGATTAAAACGAATCACGAGAAAGGTTAAAGACGAGTTTTTGATTCAATCGTATAAAGGACGAGGTTTCGTATATCTGACTACTCTCCTATATACGTTTAATTTACTAAAAGAACATAATAATAGCATTGCTTATTACTGGTATTATTATTGTTATTCCTACATGTACGTACTCCTACATGTACGTACTCCTACATGTACGTACTCCTACATGTACGTACTCCTACATGTACGTACTCCTACATGTACGTACTCCTACATGTACGTACTCCTACATGTACGTACTCCTACATGTACGTACTCCTACATGTACGTACTCCTACATGTACGTACTCCTACATGTACGTACTCCTACATGTACTGAAAACTTAAGGAAGTGGAAAGTCTTTGATGTCGCCAGTTGTCTGTTTTTTTTTGTTTTTTTTTTTTTAAGGAGAAAAAGGCAATTTTGTTCACACTTAGCTATCTCGTGTGTCTTCAATAAAGGTCACTGTAATATCTTTCTGAGTTATTGTCTCAATCACGATATACATGCTGAAAGGTACAACTTCCTTAAGTTTTTTCCATGAGTGTATCTTTCAGAGTTATTGTCTGAATCCCGATATACATTCTAAAAGGTAAAACTTCCCTATGTTTTGTCCATGAGTGTATCTTTCAGAGTTATTGTCTGAATACCGATATACATGCTGGAAGTTACAACTTCCTTAAGTTTTGTCCGTGAGTGTATCTTTCAGAGGTATTGTCTGAATACCGATATACATGTTGGAAGTTACAACTTCCTTAAGTTTTGTCCATGAGTGTATCTTTCAGAGGTATTGTCTGAATCCCGATATACATGCTGGAAGTTACAACTTCCTTAAGTTTTGTCCATGAGTGTTTAGCCCTCCCAGACTGATCCATTCTCTACTTGTGTTTTTATCTCTTTCCTAACTTAATCATAAATTGTTTCTTAAGTTGTTTCCACGAGTGTAGATATATCTACCCGTGATGAGATGGTTGACGTGATGCTTGTGTCCCCAGAACATCCGACTGAACAGCGCCACTGGCTGGTGCGGCCAACAGGAAGCATTCACCTACGTCACGGTCGACTTGGGACGTGTCTTCAACATCAAGTCTGTCCTCGTCAAGGGTGTCATCACCAACGATGTCGTCGGTCGTCCCACCGAACTACGTTTCTTCTACAAGGTTCAGGAGAACGACAACTTTGTCGTCTACTTCCCGGTAAGTCGCTGTTGACTTTGGCTTTGAATTTTTAAAGAAACTGATTCCAAAAAAATATGAATCAAACATTATATTGTCGCGGAGATAAATAAAGCAAGGGCAAATTTGGGGATAATTAATTTATTATAAAGGTGGGTATTTACCTTTTAGTTCTCCAATAAAGTTATTTACAAGAGGTATTTAAGGGAGAGAGAGTCAGATGATAAAACAACTTATCCCAAGGTAAAGATAATAATAATGAGCGGCGTCAGCCACCGTCCCATTTTCCTTATTTGCAGATCAGCTTCCGAGAACCCCTCACACCTGTGATCCCCCCCCCCTCGGGGTCCAGAGATGATTGACAGGTGTCCCATCTGGATGGAGCTTCTTGACAATATTTATTGATTTACAAGAGAAAGAGAACAAAATAAAATAGAAATATATAACAATAGTAAACAAAATAATTTTTTTCTAACAGGTTAGCGCCTATTTTGTGATTGCTTGAAATGCAATAGTGCGGAAGCTTCTCCGGAACATATCATGCTTAGAACTGACAATAGAGGACCTATTTTCCAGGCTTATAACTACCATCGCAAAATTGGAGAGGAGAGGACTTCAGGAATTGGTTTAACCATGGAGATAAGCACCACCACTTGTGATCCTACACACATACTCTGTGGGAACAATTAATTAATTATATATATATATATGTGGCAATATAATAATAAGGTGGGTAAAGAGAAATAATCACACCACAAGTTGGAAGAGAAGGAACCCAGGCAGCCAGAGAGAGAGAGGGAGGGACAGCCGGGCCTGCCACCGCTGAGCGGCCGGCCGTTCGTTCTTGTCGCCCACAATCACCAACTGTGTTCAAAGTCCCGAGGTGTTAAGTGACGGACCCCAGGAGCCCCTTGGAATGTCGCTGATGTCTAAAGTGACCGGTCCTTACCCTCCCGTCTCTCTCTGGGTCAACTGTAGGTTTGCTTTATTATTACTGGAAGAGTATATATTATGACATATATATACAACAGTTGCGTTGGTCCAAATATGCGTTCAGCGATAGTTTTTTAGAAACCATAGAAACCAAACGCCGTGAGTTGCATAGATTATTGATCTCCACCACAGAAGCCATCAAAAAGTTATAGCTATCCTTAGGAATCATTATAAAATGTCTATAAGTTTTTTTTTGCTTATCCCTAGTACACTTGGTACAGGCCACGATAATCATGGTGGGTAGAAGGCGACTGCTTTTACTGTAAGTGCACCACATTTCTACACACGTGAAAAGCAGTTCGACTTTACACTTACAAATAAATATGCCAGAGCCCCGTGTGGTTACTTGCACTCGATGGTGAGGTTGGTCTTTTGCAAGAATAGAGGGACATTGGAGCATTTTTTTATCAGAAAAAAGTGCCCAATGCGGGAATCGAACCCGGGTCGTAAACCAACGGTTTATACCAGCCTTCCACCGACCCCCCATGTTTATAAGTGATGTTCCATAATATGTACAAAAATGCTCCTTTGTCGATAACATGTCTATCTTCCCCGTCTATCAAACCCAAGAATTTTTGTTGAATGAAAGTTTGACTTTTCATATTTCAGCATTTACAGTTACTGCAATTGAGGCAGATTTTTCCTCCTTTGTCTTGATAAAAATGAACTTATTTTGGTAATTTTTTAAAGTTTTTAAACACAATTTAACTAATATAAAATAGAAATGTATATAGATATGACATTTAGATAAATATGTAATTATGGAGTTGCAGTCGTGACGTATGAAATTTCAAGGCTTACAGAAAGTTGCAAGAAACAAGATCGGGCCCAAATCTGATATTGCGGGGTAAAAAAAAAAGATAATGTTTCTTTTAAATATAAAACAAATTCTACTGTCCTTACTGCGATGAAAAAATATCTCGAAGGCTTGGGTCATCAGTGATATTTATATATAATTCTACTGTCCTAATAGCTTATGTCTATAGTTTGCTTGAATACCATTTCTGAGATTCCACCCTTCAGTGTAGCATATATAAACAGAATCGTACAATACAGCATTAGGGCTCTAAGATTGGTCTGTTAGATTAAATTGGCGAAACTGATGAGCCAAGCCCTCTCAATGTTTTTTCATTGCAAAAAGGACATTAGAAGTTTGTTTTATGTTTGAAGGAAATATTCGTTACGACAATATACTTATTTTACCATTTTATGAAACCTTTAAGAACGCTCGAATATGAAAACTAGCGAAAAACGTTTAATAAATAATGAAAAAGGCATCTCCTTATCGTGCAACTGAAAGTTGCTGATACATTGCGCCATCTATCGGAATAAATATAAACTATTCTCGTTGATTTCTAATTATTCCAGAATTGGCCAATTACCCATTCTTGATTAATCAAGAAAAGCTAACCACGGACGCGTTTCGGGCTGTTGGCCCTCATCAGCGTGGTGCAAGCTGTACCTCATATTTAATAAATAGTTTGTTTTTTTAGTTTGTAAAAGCAAAATAGAGAATATAGTATTAAAGCTTTATGGGCAACAACTTTGCTATGTTTGTACCACTTACCTTGTGTGTACCGTGGCAGAACTTCAACCTGACCAGCCGCGAGCCCGGCAACTACGGAGAGCTAACGGTCATCCCGCTGCCGACAAGTGTTCGCGCACGGTTCGTCATCCTGGGCATTGTTTCCTACACCAAGAACCCTTGTCTGAAGTTTGAGCTGATGGGATGTGAGAGCACTCCCTCACCGGCAGTTCTTGGTTTCAACGGCGGCTACCCAGCTTGTGTTGGTATGTAAACATCGGATTGTTTATCTTACGTCAGTCTGACGTGGATGTTTGCAGACAATGAGCCACCGAGGTTTGTCAACTGCCCAAGTCAGCCTATTACAGTAGCCCGCTCGCCCAACGCAGGCTTACTTCCAGTTAACTACACAATCCCTGTGGCCGCCGACAACTCAGGACGTATAGCTCGGTACGAAGTGGTACCTGTAGGATTCCGGCCGCCCGCCGTGGTGGTACGAGATACCGTGGTACAGTACCGGGCCTTCGACTTCGACGGCAACGTGGCCGTGTGTACGGTGAACATCACGGTACCTGACGACACGCCGCCGTCGCTCAGCTGCCCACCGTCCTACGTCACCGAGCTGGAAGACGAGCTCGGCAGTTACCAGATGAATGCCAACGAGACCCGTCGCCAGGTGAACGCCACGGACAAGTCGGGCGAGGTCACCATCGCTATCACACCTGAGACTGCTATCATCCCGCTGGGCTCCTTCCGCAATGTCACCGTGGTGGCCTCGGATAAGTTCGGCAACCAAGCTGTCTGCCACTTCCAGGTACGGTCACTCACAGCCTATTACATACTAGCTCTGTGCATTATGGAGATTATTGCTTAAATCTTGATTTATATCTCATTTTACCCTATCTCGATTTTTCCTTGAGAGAGAGAAGAAATGTATTATATCCTCGATGGGATGTAGGATCTAGGAGAGGCAAGCAGGTGGCACAAGATGATATCTCTTTGTTTAGTATGACTTATATACATGTGATGATGATAAATAACAAGTTAATGACAACAATACTCTGTTGTCAATACACAATAGAATTGATTCTTCCCCCAAAAGTTCTCCGAGTTCTAATAAATAGCATTATTGTGAGATAAGGACAGCTTTTAATTTACTGTGGTTACAATGGAATGTTACAATACGTTACGTGTAGGTGTCCGTCCAAGCCGCCCGCTGTGCCTCCTGGTCCCTCGCCCGTCCAGCCAACGGAGCTGTGAACTGCCTGCCCAGCAACCCGGGCTACCGCTGTGTGGCCACCTGTAACACCGGCTACAAGTTCACGGACGGGGAGCCGGCCAAGACATATGAATGCGGCGGCCCTCGCCAGCCCTGGGTGCCTACAGCCATCATCCCGGACTGTGTGCTCGAAGGTAGGATTCGCTGTGATCGCAAAGCCTAATTTGTATCATAGAAACCTTCAACATATACATTCATGGCATATCATGTGAAATATGAAGAAATAGCAGATATGGGTGGTATACACAATTTTATTGAGTAAAATTAATCAAGCCTCCAGGGAAAAGTTGGCCAAGGGAAAAGTCCAAGAAAACTTGGTACCAAGTTTTCTCCTGTAAAAGGGCGTCCGTACCAGAAAGCTTGAGAATAAAAATGTTTTGAAAAGATACTTTTCCCTGGAGGAATGATTGATTTTACTCAATATTGATACAGGGTGTTATTTTATTGAATTTTCAACGCAATTTATATTACAATTTAAAATATAATACATATGTGGAATAATGGAGATCCACTTCGGGACGTCGGCCAGACGGATTGGGTGACAGCAAACAAACATACTCGCCAGCGGCGCCAGCGGGCAACAAAGGAAGAGAGCACGGCCTGGTCTGCTGACCAGTTGGATGTTTTCCTCTCTCCTCTTAACATGTTTTAAATAAAGTTAGTTTGAAGGAGACTTTTACCCTCTCCTTTCTGATATTTAGTGATCTGACTAAAATCCTTGCAACAGCCTACAAAAGAATCATCACTGCGAATTCTTCTACCGAATTTCGCATCAGTGTTTTGTTAAACGATTACCAGACTATTTCTGCACAGCATATATACCTATTTGTTGTTAAAAATAATTATACAATATGCTGATTTGGGCGATGTGCAGATTCCAACTTTGCGGCCTACGACGTGCTAGCTCAGGTTGAGTACCGAGCTGGTGGGGCTCTCCCCTCCCACTGCCCCGGCCAATACGTCAGCTACGTCAACACCTTCTACTCCTCCCTCAACCGTGTGCTGTCTGAGCGCTGCTCGGCCATCAACGTCAAGATGGACATCCTCTTCCACAACACCACCGTGCGCCTCGTCGCCGAGAATGAGGTATTACTCTTTCTCTGAGGAAACTTTCTTTAACTGCACAGATATAACAGTTTTGGGGTCCGTTTTCTTGACACATCAGCATCCATACAATGGGAACAATAATGGGATAACTATGATTGGGATATCCTCAGATCCCACACAATGGGACAACAATGGGAAATTTATGTAGGGATATCCTCAGATCCCACCTAATGGGCAACAATGGGGGATTTATGTTGGGATATCCTCAGATCCCACACAATGGGACAACAATGGGGGATTTATGTTGGGATATCCTCAGATCCCACACAATGGGACAACAATGGGGGAACTATATAGGGATATCCTCAGATCCCACACAATGTGACAACAATGGGGGAACTATATAGGGATATCCTCAGATACTACAATGGGAACAACAACGGGATAACTATGATAGGAATATCCTCAGATCCCACACAATGGGAACAACAATTGTAGGGAACTATGATAGGGATAAGAATTTACAATCAAGCTCCCACCATAGGATTGTTTCCTACAATGTAAACATGGACTAAATGACGAGATGTCACCAAACATTCCGTGGCAGGTCGTGGTCACCTACACGCTGCGCATCGACCCCATGGTACGTCAACCATTGCTGTACGACCTGTGCGGCTCCACGCTGGGTCTGATCTTCGACCTCACGGTGCCCTCGACCTCCGCCATCATCGAACCCATCCTCAACATCTCCAGCCAGAACGTGGGCAGCCAGTGCCCCGGACTCCAGGCCCTCAAGTCCTCCGTCACCAGGGGCTTCACTTGCGAGATCGGCGAGGTCCTCAACAACGCGGGCAACGGAGAGGTTCCACGCTGCTGTAAGTCCGACATCTGTTCCATCTACTTTGTTTTACTTATGTCTTATTACAGTACATTGTCCCGCTGGAACCTTCGCTTCAAAATCCGACGGCTGCCAATTCTGCGCCAAGGGATGGTATCAAGACCTGAATAGGCAAGGATCCTGCAAGCGCTGCCCCGAAGGAACATTTACCCGCCAAGAAGGAAGCAAGAGCCTCCAAGATTGCTTACGTAAGTTCTAATTAGATAATCTATCAAATTTGCATGTAATGATTTGAGAAGTTTTCAATAAATTTCTTCCTTCACTTTCTTGGAAAACCGGTTACGACCACATTCTCTAAATGAGAGCAGGATGAAGTTGGATTGCTGATATTTCAAGTGAAAGTTGTTGCTAATTGTAAAGAGTTTTTTTTTTAAAGAATAATCGCTTTTACTTCTCAGCATCATCTAATTTTGACTTCAGTTCGTAACCCCTTTCCCAAAAGAGTGATAGCAGAGCTTCAATGAAACTTCTCAGTTCCAACACCAAAAGTTGCTATTTGGTAGTTAATGTTTGTTTTCTGAATTCCAGCGGTGTGCGGCTATGGCACGTACTCACCGACGGGGTTGGTGCCCTGCTTACAATGTCCCAACAACACTTTCTCTGGCATTCCGCCGCGGGATGGCTTCAAGGAGTGTCAGCGGTGTCCTGCTAACACCTTCACCTATGCGCCTGGAGCCACAAGTATCACCGATTGCCGAGGTAAAGTACATTTCTAAATTCGTACACATCTTCAGAATCTTACTCTTACGGTCTGTAGTGAGGTGTCCGGCCGGTACTTACTCCGAAACTGGACTTGAACCTTGTGTGCCATGCCCGAAGAACTTCTATAATACCCAAGTTGGACAAACTTCCTGCCATGAATGTGCTCAATCCCACAGCACACAGCGTCCAGGAGCCCTCAGTCCTGAGGCCTGCACACCAGGTAATTCCGCTGATTCATTCTTGAAGTCTTAGAGTTCTAACAAAATTTGGTTTTCAGTGCGGTGCAGCGAACTCAACTGCCAGAACGGAGGCCTATGCTTGGTGCAGAACCACCAGGCGTCATGCTATTGTCCCGCAGGATTCCACGGGACGCTCTGTGATGAGGACATGGACGAGTGTGCCTCGAGGCCGTGTTACAACGGCGGCACCTGCGTCGACCGTCCCCAGAGCTACGTCTGCCGCTGCCCACCCGGTACGTCGGTCCCACCGGC
Source organism: Cordylochernes scorpioides (assembly GCA_030710605.1). Lineage (NCBI taxonomy): Eukaryota > Metazoa > Arthropoda > Arachnida > Pseudoscorpiones > Chernetidae > Cordylochernes > Cordylochernes scorpioides. The sequence continues at coordinate 3,689,722 of CP092885.1, read as the reverse complement.
CAAAGTGGCCGTCGCTAACATCCGAGTTGTACAGGCTACAGCGGACTTCAATGCCAAATAGAACAAAGCGAGTGCCGTAACGGAACATGTCCCGAACGTGCAATGTGCCAAGATTTACCTGGCCGCGGAGGATCGGTCAGCTGCCTGTGCCGTACAGGATACGAGGGTCCTGACTGCAACACCACGGTCGACCCCTGCACCAGCGGTTCCAACCCTTGCCGCAACGCAGGCCGCTGCCTGCCCCTACAGCAGGGCCGCTTTACCTGCCAGTGCCCGGCGGGATGGTCCGGACCGACCTGCGAGGTGGACATTGGTGAGTGTCTCATTACCTATATCTGTCTGTTTGTTTGGAAGAAGAGGCCTCTCTCTTGAATCACGTCCTGCGCATCCCTGTCACAAATCGTGTTAGGTGAAATAGAGTCGAACCTAACTCTTTATGCAAAATCTAATATTCTAAATTGAAAATTTAAAATTTTTCACATTTCATTCTATTAATTGCGACAAGCCTCTCTTGAATCAAACATTAATTGATAGCTTCCGATATTGAGACAAGGCTGATCACCCATCTTCTTTTATGATCACTTCTCCACAACCTTACTTTCCATCCTCCCAGAGATATGTTCCTAGAAGTGTATGAACGGTCAGTGCCTCGTCGCGATATACCGGAAAATATTGATAAATATTCGAACCAAGCTTATATGGTAATCAATACATTTTATATGGATTGCTCCATATTTCACGCACAATTTTTAATCGCGGTACGAACATTGGAAGTTTTTGATTTGTGTGAGAAATAAACATTCGTGCTTAAATATTTTCATTTCTTATTTATAGATAGTACGTTATTGCTTTATATTAAACTCTACATGTCAAATGGATGAATTCCTCTTATAACCGATAAAGTATTCAATGATAACAAGTAGTTTCAATCGTTTTAGGAAGCAATCTACTCAAATTGAAAATATATATGCCCATCTCGATACTAACTAGGAGAAGATATCCATATAAAAATAAGCGCATGTTGTGTGTTTTGTGGGCTTTAGATGTAATATACTTTATTTACGACAAAAGATTGGTCAACGAAATATCATAAAAGTTTAAAATCTGGAATACATTGCTTTTCTCTTGTATTATAAATTCTCTTGTAGTTAAATTATACATTCTATGGTTTTCAATATCTTCAAGAGGATATCTTTTTTTAAAAGACACATCGACCAGTTTGAGGCTTTTATATTAGCTGTCTTTTAAAGGCAAATTTGAGTGTGCCGTCCATGAGGAAGGGTAGCTAGACTTTCGCTAACAGCATTACTGGCATGTCGGCAGACGACTGCGCCGAGCAGCCCTGTTTGATGGGAGCCAACTGCACGGACCTGCTCAATGATTACTTCTGCCACTGCCCGCCTGGATTCGGCGGCAAGCGATGCCATCTCAAGGTCGACCTCTGTCTCAACAACCCCTGCCTCAACGGCATCTGCGTGGACCACCTCTTCTCGCACCAATGTCTCTGCCATCCAGGATGGACCGGCGAGTACTGCGAGACGAACATCGACGATTGCGCCTCAGCTCCGTGCATGAACGGTGGCCAGTGCGTGGACAGCATCGACGGCTTCGTGTGTCAGTGTGACGCCGGCTACACGGGCTCACGCTGCCAGCATTCCATCGATGCCTGTGAGGCACAGCCCTGCAGAAATGGCGGTACCTGCGAGGATGATGTGACAGGCTTCACGTGCCACTGCCGTCCTGGTTTCATGGGGCTGCACTGCGAGGCCCCGGTGGACGAGTGTGTCAGCGGCCCCTGCCATCCCATCGGCACAGATCGCTGCGTCGACATGGACAACGCCTTCCAGTGTGTCTGCAACCCTGGCTACACCGGGGAACTGTGCGAGGTGAGTAACTTGATACTCGAATGATGATCAGTTTAGATATTATAACTGGCCCCTTATTTTATAGAGAAAGGATAAATTTGTGTAATGGGGAGATCTATTATATAGCAAACGTTGGCGTCCAACATGAAGATACCATTCTTATGCACTGTAGGTTTGGCTTTCAACCTTGTGCCTTATTAATTAACGTTTTAGTGTATAGGGAAAAGAGTAATTTTGAAGCCAGGTGGTACCAACTTGCTGTGGTGCAGTTCAACGTGAACGAGTGCGCCTCCAACCCCTGCCTGAACAACGGTATCTGCACGGACACGGTGAACGGCTTCAAGTGTCAGTGCCCCCAGGGATGGACGGGCGAGCGCTGTGAGAGCGACGTGGGCGGCTGCGGCATCAACCCCTGCCTCAACGACGCCAAGTGCATCGACCTCTTCCTCGACTACTTCTGTGTGTAAGTACTTCCTTCCCTGGGTGGGGCCAGACTTTGGACTGGGGTGGGCGGAGCTATACTCTGGGGTGGAGTGGGTGAAGCCAGACTCTGGGGTTAGGTGTAATTTTGAAAAGTGGGTGAGTTCATATTCTGGAAAAAGGTGTTCTGAGGAACGAGTAGGCACAAGCTGGGCTTTGGTGGAGTTTGAGAAGTCGATGGGCTCAGATTCTGGAATATGTGAAGTTTAAAGGAATGGATAGGCTCAAATTCAGTGAGTAAATGGAGTTTTGAGGAATAGGCAGGCAAAAACTCTGTGGATATGCTGAATTTAGAAGAATGGGTGGACCAAGACTCTAGAATTGGTGGCATTTTGAAAAGTGGGTGGGCAAGACTACGTTCTGAAAAGTAGGTGGGTCTTCAATACGCGGTTACGGCGGTCATCGAGGAGTGGATGAACGAAATAATGATACACTCGCTTTCCTCTGAGAGAGATCATACCCCTTGCATTTGAAACCCGATCGATTCACAAAATATATTTTATATCATAGTGAGTGTTGGGGGTTAGAAGTTTTAAAGATATATTCGAATAGCGTGTGGTGTTGTGTGTGCGTATTCTCTCCAGTGAAGTTCCATGAAAGTTGTCCGCGCAGGTGTCCATCGGGCACGGACGGAAAGCGGTGCCAGACTTCCCCCGAGCGGTGTATCGGTAACCCCTGCCAGCACGGCGGGATGTGCCGAGACTACGGCAGCGGACTCAACTGTTCCTGCGGACCGGAGTACGCAGGCGTGGGATGCCAGTGGGACTTCAACCCGTGCGCCGAGCCAGACGCCTGCCATCACGGCGGTACTTGCGAGGATCTCGGCGATACCTTCCGCTGCCATTGTCCGCCTGGCTTCAGTGGCCAGCGCTGCGAGCAGGACATCCCTGACTGCACGCCAACCTCGTGCCCGCCCACTGCTACCTGCATTGACCTCACCAACGGCTTCTACTGCCAGTGTCCCTTCAACCAGACCGGAGAGGACTGCCGCAAAGGTACGTCCACTCACTAAACTACTTGAATTCAATAGGAACCACAATTTCCAACAGTTTTTGACGTGACAACGTCTTAAATTAGGTTGCGGCTGGGAGTCACTTATGAAAAAGTGTAACGCCCGGTAACGTTACGATGAGTCATCGAACGAGAGTGCTGCGCGCGCAGCGCTAGAGAATTAGGCGCATTGAATCGGCGCATGCTTGTCTCTGTCTTTGTCTTTCTCGAACGTTCTTGGCGTTGGAAAAACAAGAAAGCGTCATAATACAAGTTCACACGTGTGGTTAAAGTATCGTCAGCTGTGTCTGTAGTGAAAATGTGGAGTGCTTAGATTCGTCATTTACAACAACTACAACAATAAAGGTAAATAATTGTACACTGATATTTCATTATCGTAAACTATGATTGATTGATTAATTGTTAGATTGACACAAAAGTTGAGAAACTGAGTTTATAGGTTATGTCATACTATTGATAAATGTTTGATAGTGTTAAGTAAATTATTAGTTTAAAATTAATTAATTAATTAATTATTATTTTACAAATTTTAAATAGTTTCAAATTTATTTAGCAAAAATTTGAACCTTCGATCTGAATAAATGTTTTGATTTTCGAATTGATTCTTTAAAATTACAAATATTAAGAAAAAGTGGCAGATATAAGAAAACTTTATTTAAACTGTGTTGAGCAAGAATTTTAACATCTAATTTAAGTAAATGTTTTAATTTTCAACTTCATCATTTACAATTACAAATTTTATTTAATTTCAAATTTATTTAGCAAAAAAATGGTTGCCTGTAAAGTCGGTTTTACGGGCGAAGATTTTACGTGACAACGGTAGAATATTTATTGATATGAATATAATTAAATTGCACAATAGGAACAAGGAATTGAATGAAAATAAGAATTGCACAAATTTTAACTATAGAAATATATTTTGTTTACTAAAACATTGTACATGTAAACTTAAACTTAACTAATTCCTATTTGAGTGATTTTGTTGAGGATAGGACGATGATAGGAGAAATATGAAATGAAAGGAAGTGTTTCTGCTGTAATGTGTCTTGCGAAAGTCAAGTCGATAGTTGTTCCTTTTAACGTAGTTGACTTAGAAACGTTTGATACGCAATCAAGATTATACGTATTTTTCATGAATTTAAGAAACGAGTTGTCAGGCTTTACGTTTTTGTTAAAATCACCACACAGAAGAATCGGTTTACTAGAATCAACTTGCACGAACGGTGGCACGTACTGGCTGTTGTGAATGTACGGACCGAGTCCTTGCCATAGTAACATTCCAATATCCTGCATACTAGCTCCTGGATGAATATATACAGCACCGAGTATAAACTTGAAGCTAGTATTAGCGGCGAAGCAAGTAACTTCAGTCATGCACATGTCACCCTTGGTTTTAATGACACGAGTTACGTCTGTAATCGCAACTTGGAACACTTCCGCCGTAGATGTCGATGATAATTTACGATAGATCGCCACTCCACCAGCCGCGTTGGTATTTGAAAATCAAAACACTTATTCAGATCGAAGGTTCAAATTTTTGCTAAATAAATTTGAAATTAAATAAAATTTGTAATTGTAAATGATGAAGTTGAAAATTAAAACATTTACTTAAATTAGATGTTAAAATTCTTGCTCAACACAGTTTAAATAAAGTTTTCTTATATCTGCCACTTTTTCTTAATATTTGTAATTTTAAATAATCAATTCGAAAATCAAAACATTTATTCAGATCGAAGGTTCAAATTTTTGCTAAATAAATTTGAAACTATTTAAAATTTGTAAAATAATAATTAATTAATTAATTAATTTTAAACTAATAATTTACTTAACACTATCAACATTTATCAATAGTATGACATAACCTATAAACTCAGTTTCTCAACTTTTGTGTCAATCTAACAATTAATCAATCAATCATAGTTTACGATAATGAAATATCAGTGTACAATTATTTACCTTTATTGTTGTAGTTGTTGTAAATGACGAATCTAAGCACTCCACATTTTCACTACAGACACAGCTGACGATACTTTAACCACACGTGTGAACTTGTATTATGACGCTTTCTTGTTTTTCCAACGCCAAGAACGTTCGAGAAAGACAAAGACAGAGACAAGCATGCGCCGATTCAATGCGCCTAATTCTCTAGCGCTGCGCGCGCAGCACTCTCGTTCGATGACTCATCGTAACGTTACCGGGCGTTACACTTTTTCATAAGTGACTCCCAGCCGCAACCTAATTTAAGACGTTGTCACGTCAAAATTTGAACCTTCGATCTGAATAAGTGTTTTGATTTTCAAATACCAACGCGGCTGGTGGAGTGGCGATCTATCGTAAATTATCATCGACATCTACGGCGGAAGTGTTCCAAGTTGCAATTACAGACGTAACTCGTGTCATTAAAACCAAGGGTGACATGTGCATGACTGAAGTTACTTGCTTCGCCGCTAATACTAGCTTCAAGTTTATACTCGGTGCTGTATATATTCATCCAGGAGCTAGTATGCAGGATATTGGAATGTTACTATGGCAAGGACTCGGTCCGTACATTCACAACAGCCAGTACGTGCCACCGTTCGTGCAAGTTGATTCTAGTATACCGATTCTTCTGTGTGGTGATTTTAACAAAAACGTAAAGCCTGACAACTCGTTTCTTAAATTCATGAAAAATACGTATAATCTTGATTGCGTATCAAACGTTTCTAAGTCAACTACGTTAAAAGGAACAACTATCGACTTGACTTTCGCAAGACACATTACAGCAGAAACACTTCCTTTCATTTCATATTTCTCCTATCATCGTCCTATCCTCAACAAAATCACTCAAATAGGAATTAGTTAAGTTTAAGTTTACATGTACAATGTTTTAGTAAACAAAATATATTTCTATAGTTAAAATTTGTGCAATTCTTATTTTCATTCAATTCCTTGTTCCTATTGTGCAATTTAATTATATTCATATCAATAAAAATTCTACCGTTGTCACGTAAAATCTTCGCCCGTAAAACCGACTTTACAGGCAACCATTGTTTTTTTTTTTTGTTTGTTTTATTATTATTATCCCTAGTACACGTGTTACAGGCCATGATAATTATGGTGGGTTGAAGTTGAGGACTGCTTTTACTATAAGTGCACCACATGTCTACTCATGTGAAAAGCAGTTCGACTTTTACACTTACAAATATGCCAGATCCTCGTTTAGTTACTTGCACTCGCTGATGGGTTTGGGCTTTTGCAAGAATCGAAGGCCATTTGACCTTTTTTATCAGAAAAAAATTGTGTCAAATGCAGGATTCGATCCTGGGCCGTTGCGGTCGAAAACCAACGGTTTAGACCATCCTTCCACCGACCCCCTCTAACAGATGGTAAAAGCAACGACAAGGAATAAACGTTGCTCTCTCTTCTACGTGCTTACACTCATGGTCAAAACTTAAGGAAGTTTCATATTTAAAGCATAATCCATTCCTTATTTGCTTATATAACGGTGGATATCCGATACATGTTAGTTCGAATGTTCTCCTTTAAAAAAATAACAAAAAATATATAATAATAAAAAATTTAAATATATATATGCATGCTAAAATGTATAACTTCCTTAGATTTTTTCCATTAGTGCATTTAAATTAGGAAGGATAAAAGTTCATTCCCCCCCTCAGATTTAAGGTAAAACCGAAAAAGAGCGTTTTTGTGGCTGAAAGTTTGCTTGTTTATTATCAGAAGATCACCACAGAGTATAAAACCGACGAGTTACTTTATTTTACACTGGCAAATTTTCCGTCAAAATATCACCGACGCCCTAAAACGAAATGTTAGATTCTACACAAACTGATATTACCAGTTACTCATATACAAAGGATATATTTGCATATTACAGATTAGGTTTAACTCAAATCAAAACTTGATTTTATATATTTACAAAACAGTTAATAGTGTTGACTTTAGTTGATACCTTGTGAATCCCATGAAATTTAAGCCTGTCCTGGGCTGTCGAGAGTTATTAACTCGAAACCGCGGTCTCTAAGTGGGTGTTCTGAATGTGCTAAGGCTGTTGTGGCTTTGTCACCGACCCGAGGCCGCTAGACGATGAATAGATGGCGCTTAGTTCTAGCATATATTTTGATGGGAGAGGTGACCCTTATTTTTTAAAGATATTAGGGAGATTTTAAGTAGCATTTTGCCATTTTTGTGATTCCACCTTGTAGCGCCTTCTCTATAGTTTCCCCTTCCTCAGAGCGGGCCATAGAAACTCTGATGTTGAAGCTTGTGTAATCCAATAAAACAATCCCTTGTTACAATATAAAGGTGAAAACATAAAGCTTTCAGAGATAAGTTTCCTTGTAAAAGTATTATTTCAAGTCGCTAGCTTTCGGTCATGATAAGCCGTTTTTTTTTTTTTTACAGAGAGAGAGAGAGAGATTGAAACTGATTTATTACAATGTTCATATAAGATTATATAAGGTTAAATACATAAAATGAATAAATAGATATAAATAGATAAAATAATTGATAAATATATGTGGCAATATAATAAGGTGGGAAGAGAAATAATCACACCGCAAGTTGGAAGAGAAACCCAGACAACCAGAGAGAGAGCCGGGCCGGGCGTCCATTCGTGTCGCACACAATCCCCTACTGTCTTAATAGTCCCGAGGTTCCAAGTAACGGGCCCCAGTGGTCGCCCCTTGGAATGTCGCTGGTATATAAAGTGACCGGTCCTTACCCTCCCGTCTCTCTCTGGGTTGACTGTAGGTTTGCTTTATTATTCCTGGAAGAGTATATATTATGACATATACATATATAAATAAAAATATATACAAGGTCTTCATTGGTGACGCCCACCGCGGAAAAGACTTCACCACCGATGGACTGCGAGAGTTCACAGAGTGGGCAGGTCGATGTAATGGCTGGCATTACCCAACTCAAGACCAAGATGGTACTTGTAGATGGTAGCCTTCGCTACACTTGTTAGAGAGAGAGTGAGAGAATGTGGTTTTATGGGCTACTAAACAAAGGGTATCATTTTTGAGCCCAATTTTGTTTCTACAGGAGAAACACAACATACTATTTATATTGTGAAAAAAATAGTACAAATGTGATATTGTACTGGGATAAGGTGCATAAATTATGAAAAAGGAATCTCCTTATCGTGAACGTTGCTGATGGCTTGCCCCATCTATCGGAATAAATATCAACCATTCCAGAATTGGCCAAATACCATACCAAATATTGGTATTTGGCCAATTTTGGAATAATTAAAAATCAACGAGAATAGTTGCTATTTATTCCGATAGATGGCACAAGCCATCAGCAAATTTCAGTTGCCCGATAAGGAGATGCCTTTTTTATTATTTATATTGTGTTTCTCCTGTAGAGACAGAAGGGCTATCATGCCTGTAAGCTAGAGGTTTGAAATAACATTTTTATAAAGAAACTTATCCCTGGAAGTCTGATGTTTTCACTCCCCTTAAACTTGTATAATATTTGAGAATACACCAATCCATCGATTTACACGGTACTTGTTTTACACGTTTTCGCTTTTACACGGTTTTCCAAAAAAGTTTTTTTTTTGTTTTGTTTTATCGAACTATACTAAATGCTACTGTGATTGAAGACATGCGCTGTGTACACATATCACGAAGAATCCCAGGCTTATGTGCTGACTTGCTGCACACGCACACTGTGTCTGTATTTCTTCGCATAAAAATTTCGCGGAAATTTTTCATTTTCGATTTACACGTTTTTCTCAGGAACGTATCTACCGTGTAAATCGGGGGATAGGTGTATTGTTCAATCTCCAGTAATTTCGCCAACTAACCGTTCTGAGACTGTGGTGTGTGCAGCCATCAACATCGAGTACGACCTCCATCTGAACGACGAGAGTCGCTCTGCCATGGTCGCCCTCGCTGCACCATTCTCCCTGAGTTCCCGCAGTTTGACGATCGCCCTCTGGGTTCAGTTCCAGACTGCCGACTCTCCCGGAACCTTCTTCACTCTCTACAGCGTCGAGTAAGTTTACCTACTGGTTACCAAGGATTCACCATGACATTGTACCTATGCACAGATCGAGCCATGTGCCCGAGGGTCGCCGTGTCCTCGTCCAGGCGGATCATTCCGGTGTCCTGATGTCACTCTTCCCCGACCACGGCAACGACATCTTCCTACCCTACCTCGCTGATGTACCAGTGAACGACGGCCAGTGGCACCACGTGGTGATCGAGTGGGACGGCGCCCAGGGACTGCTGACCTTGGTGACAGACACGGCCGTGGCCGGCTTCGTGCCTGGCTACGTGAAGGACCGACAGCTGCCTGCCTTGTAAGTCTTCCAATGCAACAAACTTCGGTTAAACCTAGTTGAAACGGTCATTTTCACCGAAATTTAACATTTATTTGAGCATTATCGATCCATCTTCGATAAAATTTCAAATTTTCTCTGAACATTATGGAGCTTCCTCCAAATTCTTCCCTAGTAATATGCCCAACGAATATTATTATAACAAATTTGATGATTATTAGAAAGAGAGAGAGAGAGATAAATATTATGAATCATACATTAGTGGTAGCAATATATAGTGATGCTAGAGAGGAACAACCATTAGTTTATAATTATCATCATTATAAATAACTTCTAATCGTGCAAATCAGCTTCTTTTTTTTTTCAGAAGTTTGGTTTCTATGTACATAAACCTTCTCAGAAAGATCAGTTAGGATATAGTGGAAACTGGAAATGAATTGGTTAAATAAATTTCGAATTTTAGGCGGACAAACATAGAAATTAGACTTCCATTTATTTGTATAACGTTATTAAACATCAGGAACTAAATGGCTCAACGTGACCTGGGGACGTGCAGCGGGTGGGTGGCGCTGGGAGCCCCACCGAGCAGCGAGGATGTCAACGTACCGCGCACAGAAACTGGCTTCCACGGCCGCATCAGCCGCGTCAACGTGTGGAACAGACCGCTCGACATGTCATCCGAGATCCCGGGGCAGTTCCGCAGCTGCCGCGCCGCGCCCGTGCTCTTCGACGGCTTGTTGCTGCGGTGGACCGGCTACGACCGTGTGGCCGGAGGAACGGTGGAGCGAGAGGCCCCGGGCCGCTGTGGGGAGACAGTTTGTCCTCTCGGCCTGGCTGGTGAAGACTGCCAGATCCTGCAGCAGGACAAGGCGCCGCCCCAGATCCTCTACTGCCCCCCAGACATGTGGGTGCTGACCCCCAACTCCACCGTCCCCGTCACCTGGAGCCCTCCCAACTTCACCGATGACATCGATCACAACTTCCAGCTCGCCGAGATCCACAACTTCCAACCAGGTAGACGACTTCAAACATTTGCAATCTCCCTCCATTACTTCTGTCTTCTTCTTCTTTCTTATCTCCACTCTCAATCATTCATGACTGGGTGAAGTAGAATGCGTCCTGTCTTCTGATTATTATAAGGTTGTCCCAAAAGTTCTTAAACATATTATGATTTATATTTTGCAAGTGTTCACGAACTTTTAGGACAACCTTGGTAATATCGGTAACCTTGGTAAGATTATAACATAGTTCTTATAGAAGAATGATTTAATCTCTAATCTTCTATATTAAGGGTGGACCAATCAGCAGATGAGCCAGGTTTCAGAATTACAAGGTTGTCGCAAAAGTTCGTAAACACTTGCAATATATAAATCATAATAGATGGAAAATTTGCCTGGAGGAAATTAATCCATAGAAGCAATGGGCGCTTCTCCCGTCAAAATAAACGTCACAATCAACTTTGCCAAAGTTGGTGTTTGTGGCTTTGTCACCGACCCGATGCCGCTAGTTGCGGCGACGGTCAATAGATGGCGTCAGATTGTGACGTTCATTTTGACGGGAGAAGCGCCCATTGCTTCTATAAATCACTAGCCGAATGACCCGGGCAACGCCAACGCCCGGGTTTTACCCGATTAAATGCTTTTATTCAAATATTATTTGTTACAATTATAAATTGGCGCCTTGGATATCATTCTTGTATAATATATAAATGAGTTTTAAAAATTGTAAATAAAATAAAATGCATCGGCCGGGAATCGAACCCGGGCCGCCCGCGTGGCAGGCGAGCATTCTACCACTGAACCACCGATGGTTACGAGAAATGGTCATATTTGGGTATTTATATATTTGGGTATTTATTCCATTCACAAAGCAAACGGTGACAGAATTGATTAAGAATTGTTGCTTGATTATGACGCTGATAACTGTATATATTAATAATATGTTTACGAACTTTTGGGAAAACCTTGTAAATAACATTATTTTCAGAAGAAGAAACACAAGTCGGGGAGAAGAGCTTCTTTATATATTATGACGATTGTACCCGTGGAAGAACGTTTTACCCAAAACTTGTACAATCATCCTCTTATATAAAGAAGGACTTCTCCCTGACTTGTGTTTCTACTTCTATAGCAAATAGGGATATTACCCTTGTCTTAATATTATTTTTACTTATCAAAATTCGAAACTATTTTAGAGGCGTAATATTCTTTTTAAAATTAAACAATTTCTACTGCCCTTACTGCAATGGAAAAATTAAAGGGAGGGCTTGGCTCATCAGTAGTGAACCCTCCCAGCAGTTTCCCCAGTTTAATCTACCATACCGCTGTTATATTGCATTTTTGGTGTTGAATTATCTCCCTCCGCTGTAAGCTTTCGGAACAAGCTTTTTCGGAGAACAAACACCGGACAACACAAGGCAAACTGCCCGCAGCTTCTGGAAGTGCGCGCCGTTTGTGAGGGAACCAAGGCAGCACCAAGTACAACTAAGGCTCCGCAGGCTTCAAAAATAATAAGGGATCATTTCAGAGATCAAGATCAGGAGATCAAGACCCAGAGATCCAAAGGTCTGGCTTTTATCCAGGCAAGCCCCCGTTGGGAATTGCTATATTGCATTTTTGACTGAAATTATCCTCATCCGCTGTAAGTCCCTGGGGGACTTTTATTGCATTTTTGAGAACAATTAATCCGCCTTCTACATGCTAATATTATTGCATTTTTGAAACTTCCTTTTATAGTGATACTGTTGGTAGACTCTTAGAATGGGTATTTGAGATGAACTATGGACATAAGCTTTGAGGACAGTAGAATTACATACATTTATAAATATATAATATGCTTCGAGCAATCTCTCTTCCGCAAATATTAAATTGTGTATTTTATTAGAACATTTGTAATATGATGCACTAGCGAGCCATCTGTTATCAAAATTCGAAACTATTTTAAAGGCGTAAAATTCTTTTTAAAATTAAACAATTTCGTTTTTATTATTAAAATTAATATTAAATGTTTACTTATACCTAAGATACGCCGTACAAGGTATGATAATCATAGTGGGTAGCTAGCGACTGCTTTTACTGTAACCATATGTTTAACACCTGTAGAAATCAGTTCGACTTTTGCATTTGCAAATGTGTTAGAGCCTCTTATACGTGAATGTCTTTGAGAGTTCTTACATCTGTCAAGCATTTTACATTTAGAATAGGAAAACATATAGGTAGAAAACACATAACTCTGGATAAAAATATCGCACTCCATATAAAGTGTATATGTTTAATGGAACATCTTGGATCTGTATGAAACTATCTCAATGTTTCAGCCGGTAGCCCATTGGTGAGAGACTAAACGATTTTTCTTCAGAAAAAAAAAGTGTCAATGTGGGATTCGATCCCGAGTCATGGGTGTTGAAAGCGGCAATTGTACCAATCCTCCATCCGTCGGCCAAATCCATCATCTACCGGTACTTCGTACAGGTTGGGCTGACCGGAGGAGCAGAGAACCCGCTCATCGCCTGGGAAAGAAGGCTCACTCGCCGGGACATATCCCCCGCATTATCATCTATATTTTTGTTTTATTTCCATTTTTAATGTAAATTATTGTCAAGAAGTCAATTTGTTTCAATTGTATCACTCCATAATCTTAATCTGTCTTGTGGTGTGTAGGACAATCCTTCATGAAGGGAACCTACGATCTGCACTATGTAGCTGTGGATCCTACTGGAAATTCTGCCCAGTGCCGTTTCAAGATTCACATCTTGAGTAAGTAACCATTGTACAGACATATAACAAATATAGCCTAATATATTAATGGTAATCATATTGTAATGGCGATGCATTCTTTATTGTCAACTGGCAAAACATTTTCAATCACAATATCTTAGACGGACTTAAAACAAAATGTAAAGTTCTACCGTTTTGTAGAATCTAGAGAACGTATCGCCTTCACAATCTGTTGTGACATTTTGAATCAAAATTATATTTATAAATAAGCAATGATTAATATATTTACTAAGTCATAATATATTTTGTGAGAGGCATAGAGAACATATATGAGATGTGGACAATATGTAAAATGGGATGTGAATGTGTGCAGACGAGCTATGCAACTTGCCCTTGCCGCCGGTTGGAGGCCAGCGCCACTGTTCAGACTGGGGTCCATCTGGCCGTTTCAAGGTCTGCTCCATCTCCTGCGACCGCGACCTGGCATTCTCCCAGAACGTCCCGCGCTTCTACTCCTGCGGCGCCGAGGGTTACTGGCTTCCATCTTCCGCGCCTGGCCGTGCGCTTGTCTTCCCAGCTTGTGCCCGTAAGTCCGCCTTTAGTCATCAACTTCACACCTCCATTCATCTTATCTTTGCGCAGCTAAACGACCCGCTCAGCGCATCTTCCGAGTCGAGATGAACTTCCCCTCTTCTGTTGTCTGCTCCGAGTCTGGAAAGAAGATCCTGCATGCGAAGATTGCCGAGGGTTTAGGCAAGGTGAACCAAGAGTGGAAGGTTTGCTCGGACGCTTCCAGTTGCTCCGGACTGAGAGTCAACGTGAAGTGCAACAAGATCAGACGTGTGGCCCGTCAAGCTAGGGACCCCGAGAACACAGACATCTACACCGTGGAGGTGTACTTCCCGGCTAGCAAGTAAGTGCACTCACTACTTGTATGCAAATAATTGGACTTTGGTATTCAACATTTAGAGATATATCTCCTTATATAGTATCTCTCATAACCACCTTTACCACACAACTATTTTTCCTTTATTTAGCTTTTCTACTGCCCTTACTGCAATGATAAAATAATGGCTCATCTGTGGTGAACCCTCCTAGCGGTTTCGTCAGTTTAATCTTACACTGAGGGTTCACCACTGATGAGCCAGGCCATCTCATTATTTTATCATTGCAGTAAGGAGACAGTAGAAAACTGTTTAATTTCAACAATAATCATATGCGTCAAAATAGAAGGTTATCCCAAAAGTTCGTGTTTTTCTTAAAACGTTGTTTTTCTTATTACTTAGTGAATAATATTATTACGGCGAGTACATAATAATACAATTACTTTATACATAATACAAAGCCATTATACATAACGGCGAATTGGTATTTTAATTTTTGCAAGTGTTTACGAACTTTTGGGACAACCTTGCAGTATAAATTTCTTATGATGCACTAGCGCGACATCTGTTATCAAAATACGAAACTATTTTAGACGCGTATGATTCTTTTAAAAATAAAACAATTTCTACTGCCCTTACTGCAATGGAAAAATTAATGGGAGGGCCTGTCTCATCAGTGGTGAACCCTCCCAGCGGTTTCGCCAGTTTAATTTCTTATTTACAGATGACGCGGTAATGCATGATACTAAGACTGACGTGATGCAGCGATCCCGTGACATCCACCATCACACAGGAGCAGTCCACAGTCCGTGAAGTGGTGGAGTCCGCCGTGATCCAGAACTCTGCATTCGACGTCCGCAGTACACTACCCAACGTCAGCCCGGATCTCACGTCGCTGGAGATGGCCACAGACTTTGCCTGTCCACCCGGCCAGGTGGTGGTCGCCCCCAACTGCGGTGAGTGTATCAGACAGCTTGGGCAGGAATCCCTAACGCCCAACGCCCAATAAGAATGTTTTTTTTTTTTTTTTTTTTTGCTTATCCCAAGTACTCGTGGTACAGGCCATGATAATCATGGTGGGTAGAGGTTGGCGACTGCTTTTACTCTAAGTACACCACATGTCTACACATGTGAAAAGCAGTTCAACTTTTCACTTACAAATGTGTCAGAGCCCCGTTTGGTCACTTGCACTCGCTGGTGGGGTTGGACTTTTTCAAGAATCAGAGGCCATTGGAGCATTTTTTTTTTTAATCAGAAAAAAAAAGGGCCCAATGCGGGAATCGAACCCAGGTCTTAGCGATCGAAAATCAACGGTTTAGACCAAGCATGTCAAACTCAAATCCTAACACGGGCCAAATAAAAAAGTAATAAGATTATGTGGGCCGCAAAAAAGAAAACAAGTAATTAAATTTTTATAGTAACATTTATGTAGGTTTATTTAAAAAAAATACTAATAAGAAAAAAGAAAGTAAAGTTAATATTTTCTCCCTGATATTTGGCATCTCTTTTCTGCTACCATCTTTCCTACTTCGGGGGAAATCTTGTTCGCAGTGATTAATTTTAAAACTGACCCAAGGTGAACGTCAGTAATTCTCGATCTGATTGGAGACTTATTTCCTTTCATAAGTGAAAATAACTGCTCGCACCGATAAGTACTTCCAAAAATGGACATAATTTCATATGCTAATTTTCGAGTGTTTTCAAATCTGGCTGGCAAATATTTGTAAAATTCAGAAACGCCAACTTCAATGAATTTTGCCTTTGAATCTGAATCGCACTGGATATCTATTACCTCCATTTGCATATGATTAGGTACTGATTCTATATTTATCGAGAAAATCGAAGAAAACAAAGTAAACTTGCCTTCCAAAGATTTGAAATCAGAATACCTTGTTTCAAATTCATTTCTAAGACTAAATTATTAAAATATATTATTAAAATATATTGTCTGGTGGGCCGCAAATTTATTCGTTGTGGGCCGCATGAGGCTCGCGGGCCGCGAGTTTGACATGCCTGGTTTAGACCATCTTTCCACCGACCCCTCATAAGAATGTTAAATTTATAAATTATAAAAATTGTAATTTCTTTTCAATAATATCATCAAATATTATCTCTACAGACCTTACTGCAATGATAAAAGTTATTGAATGAGAGGGTTTGTCTCATCAGTAATGAACCCTCTCAGCGGTTTCGTCAAATTAATCTCTAGACCGCTCTACCATTGTATTGGATTGGTTTTGTTATATATCCTGCATTTTCTATGGAAGGCAGCTTAGGGGTGTTTAGTGAACCTATGGACATAAGTGTTTTGTTTTGTACTTGTTGTTAAAGTTTAAACACACTTGAACTTTATATATTTTATTCAATGAAGATCAAAATTACATAACCATCACAATTAGCTATATATCGTAACTACATAACATTAAGCCATCTATCTTTAGTTTTGTTTTTGTCACTGGTCCAATATTTTTATTTTCACAGATTAAATTAAGGGATTAATTTATAAATGAAAAATATGGAAAACAAATAAACAACTATATACATCAATAAGCTTATAGGTATGTAGATAATAGGTTGTTATTGTTATTGTCATGTCCAATGAAGAGCCTCAGATGTCTCCATACTTCTCTATCAAGATAATAGGCATAAAAATATAAAAACTCGACTCCTCGGGCCAGAAAACACCAGCTTTGATCTGACAGACCATGCAAATTATATGCAAATTATTCCGATAAACTGATTTGCATATTCTGTTTGTTTCGAATTCCTGTAAAATCCATATAACTAGTATTAATAGAAATTCCATAATGATATACACAAGCAAATGATCAATTTTTGATTGGAATTGGCTAAAAATATACAATATAGCTTATATCATTTCATTTTATGCAAATATTGAAAATATGTGAAATAATAATAATTTATTCATATGTATAATAGATAATTTAAAAGAACACAAATGAATTTCCAAATGTTTTTAAATATTTGTAAAGAATATTTTAAAATAGTTAATAAATTTGTCCATAGATGGCGCCATAAGTCTGACGTGTCAGCCGAAGTTTGCCGATTATAGCCTAAAAATTAATTCTGCATTTTTTTATTTGTATAAAATGTTAATTTATTTGAAATTATATCTTATATAAAGTGAAGTCTTGCTATATGGAAATATAGGGCTTACAGACTACCTTGTAGAAATAATTCAATTTTGGAGTTCACCATTTATAGAGATAAACATAAAGACAATATTTTCCATTTACATCAAATTATTTTTTTACCTTATAATCGAAAAAATATATATATTAACCTTCGGAGGATCTATTATTACAATAACAACAGCTTTATTAGGACATTTCCGTCCTGTAAGGACTCGCCATACATCATTTTCATGGAGAAAAGGGAAAAAAAACATAAACAAAGGAGAGAAGGGAAAATGAAAATGAAATCAAAGTATTCAACATAACTATACAAATTAACTATGGAAGGAAATTGTTCTGTAATTTTAGTTCTTAGAGATTACCTTGTTCTCTAACGCTTTATGAAAGTTAAACAATTCTATCGCTATATATTTTTTCTCGGACATTATTCTGATTAGGTGAACTGGATTCACGTAGACTTGGATAATGTTCTTTAAGATCTTATTCCGTTCCTTGTTAACAATAGTGTATTCAGAGATCTATTATTATCTATTATATGAACTGTGACAAGATGCTGAAATATCTTGTCATAGTCCAGTACAGATGTGGAAAAAAAGGAACTTCTCCCAAAGTTCTTCTTTTTCATTTATGATGCAAATTAAAATGTTGACCCAAATGTGAAATACAGTATTTAAATAGATATAAGTTCATAATATATATCCACAAATGTAAGAAATGAAAGCACGAATGTTTATTTTACACATTAAAACTAAATTCTACTATCCTTACAGTGGTTTCGCCAATTTAATCTACCAGACCGCTTCTTTAAAGCTCTAATACTGTATAGGATCATTCTGCTTTTATACGCTGTACTGAAGGATGGAATCTCAGAAAAGGTATTCAAGTAAGCTATGGATTAGTACAGGAGAATTTTGCATACAAATTCGTTGATCATTGAACGTAAAACTTATCAAGATTTGCACCCTCTCATTAATTTGATGAATGTGTATATGTAAAAAAGTTTCAAATACTTAAGTAACTACTCCGGTTAAAAGGTTTCTAATTTATTCAAATTGGCAAACTTTCGAGTTTAAGAATTCTCCTACAGGCATTTCGTACAAATATATATATTTAAAATAAATATAGTTAAACCTGTCTATAGCGCCACCTCTAAATAGCGCCTCCCTCTCTATAGCGCCCGATTTTAAATACGTAGTACGATGCGATTTACATTAAAAATGACCTGTCTATAGCACCCCCTCTCTAAAGCACCCTATTTTGGTGAGTCTCAAGAGGGGGCGCTATAGACAGGTTTAACTGTATTTATATTTAAAATAAATATACATATTTGTAAGAAATGCCTGTGGAAGTTTTCTTAAACTCGAAAACTTGCCAATTAAAAATAAATTAGAAACCTTTTGCGGAGTATAGTTAATTAAGTATTTGAAATAATTGTATGCAATTTCAAACAGGATGGAATATTCAACAAAGTGTTGTGTTGCAGTGGAATGCAGTATTGGCACAGCCTACAAGGCCGATACCCAGACCTGCGATCCCTGCCCAGTGGGAACCTACCAGAACGAGATGGGCCAAGTTAGCTGCAAGGCTTGCCCGACCATTGCCGGTCGCCAGGGCGTCACCCTCGGAACTGGCGCCCGTTCCTCGGAGGAATGCAAGGAACGCTGCTCAGCCGGCAAATACTTTGACGAGACCGTGGGACTGTGTCGTCCGTGCGGCTATGGACTTTATCAGTCCGAGGAAGGCTCCTTCGCCTGCACGCCGTGTGGACCCGGACTCACAACCCGCAGCAACCAAGCTGTCTCAGTCCAGGAATGCCGCGCGGAGTGCGATGCTGGACTCCAGCTTAGCCACGCAGGAACATGTGAGCCATGTCCCATCGGATTCTACCGTCCCCGTGGAGTGCCGGCATGCCAGCAATGTCCGCCGGGACGTACGACCTCAGGCCCGGGAGCTGCACGTCTGGAGGACTGCGCCTTGGAGATCTGCCGTCCTGGTCAGTTCCTGAACAACTCAGAGGGTCGCTGCGAGCCGTGCCCCCGCGGTAGCTACCAGGACAGACCGCAGCGTGACTCGGCCTGTCTACCCTGCCCTGCACAGACCACCACGGGGAAACCTGGAGCCACCTCGGAGACTGACTGCTCCAATCCCTGCATGGTGGACGGCCAGATGAGACTCTGTCAGGCCTACGCCTTCTGCGCCTTCCGCAACGACACAGGAAACTTCTCCTGCCAGTGCCAGGACAAATATACCGAGGACCCTGCGAGCAAGGAGTGTCTCTGTAAGTACCACATATACACTCATGGACGAAACTAAAGGACGTTGTAGCATTTAACATGTATATCGGGATTCAGACAATAACTCTGAAATATACACTTATAGACAAAACTAAAGGACGTTGTAGCATTTAACATGTATATCAGGATACAGACAATAATTCTGAAATATATTACAGTGACCTTTACTGAATACACACGAGATAACTAATATACACTCATGGACAAAACTAAAGGAAGTTGTAGCGTTTAACATGTATATAGAATTTCAGACAAACTCTGAAAGATATTACAGTGACCTTTACTGAATACACACGAGATAACCAATATACACTCATGGACAAAACTAAAGGAAGTTGTAACGTTTAACATGTATATCGGAATTCAGACAAACTCTGAAAGATATTACAGTGATCTTTACTGAATACACACGAGATAACCAATATACACTCATGGACAAAACTAAAGGAAGTTGTAACGTTTAACATGTATATCGGAATTCAGACAAACTCTGAAAGATATTACAGTGATCTTTACTGAATACACACGAGATAACCAATATACACTCATGGACAAAACTAAAGGAAGTTGTAACGTTTAACATGTATATCGGAATTCAGACAAACTCTGAAAGATATTACAGTGAACTTTACTGAATACACACGAGATAACCAATATACACTCATGGACAAAGCTAAAGGAAGTTGTAACGTTTAACATGTATATCGGAATTCAGACAAACTCTGAAAGATATTACAGTGACCTTTACTGAATACACACGAGATAACCAAGTGTGAACAAAATTGTCTCTGTCTCCTTCATAAAAAAAAAAAAATAGACGACTAGCCGGTCGTCAAAGGCTTTCCAGTTCCTCAAGTTTTGTCCACAAGTGTATGCTAAAAGGTGTTTTACGAATAATTTCTTTACTCTCTTAATAGATTTTAAGCAAAATTTCACCATAAAGAAGTATATTTTATAAATGGCCATTATAAATGTGACACGGCACGTTTTATTGACAACATATGAGTCTTTAAATCACCCTATTACCTGACTATTGACCCGTTATTCAGAAGTCAGCATTCCCAGTACAATATGTCGTTTATAAACATTGTATCAATTTGTCAGAACACAAATCCACTCAGTTGATAAACAACAGATTTCTTTAGCCAGGACGACGTTTCGAGATAATTGTCTTTTTCCATTGGCCTGAAGAGACCAAAACAAGACATTATTGTTTTATCAAGGAGATTCAATTATTTGTCTTTTATGTGACTTGTCCTTACTGCAATTGTCCTTACTGCAATTGTCCTTACTGCAATGGCCTTTACTGCAAAGGTCCTTACTGCAATGGTCTTTACTGCAATGGCCTTTACTGCAAAGGTCCTTGCTGCAATGGTCTTTACTGCAATGGTCCTTACTGCAATGGTCCTTACTGCAATGCCTTTACTGCAATGGCCTTTACTGCAAAGGTCCTTACTGCAATGGCCTTTACTGCAAAGGTCCTTACTGCAATGGTCTTTACTGCAATGGTCCTTACTGCAATGGTCCTTACTGCAATGGTCTTTACTGCAATGGTCCTTACTGCAATGGTCCTTACTGCAATGGTCTTTACTGCAATGGCCTTTACTGCAATGGCCTTTACTGCAATGACCCTTACTGCAATGGCCTTTACTGCAATGACCCTTACTGCAATGGCCTTTACTGCAATGACCTTTACTGCAATGCTCCTCACTGCAATGACCCTTACTGCAATGACCCTTACTGCAATAGCCTTTACTGCAATGGCCCTTACTGCAATGGTCTTTACTGCAATGGCCTTTACTGCAATGCTCCTTACTGCAATGCTCCTTACTGCAATGACCCTTACTGCAATAGCCTTTACTGCAATGGCCCTTACTGCAATAGCCTTTACTGCAAAGGTCCTTGCTGCAATGGTCTTTACTGCAATGGTCCTTACTGCAATGGTCCTTACTGCAATGGTCTTTACTGCAATGGTCCTTACTGCAATGGTCCTTACTGCAATGGTCTTTACTGCAATGGCCTTTACTGCAATGACCCTTACTGCAATGGCCTTTACTGCAATGACCCTTACTGCAATGGCCTTTACTGCAATGACCTTTACTGCAATGCTCCTCACTGCAATGACCCTTACTGCAATGACCCTTACTGCAATAGCCTTTACTGCAATGGCCCTTACTGCAATGGTCTTTACTGCAATGGCCTTTACTGCAATGCTCCTTACTGCAATGCTCCTTACTGCAATGACCCTTACTGCAATAGCCTTTACTGCAATGGCCCTTACTGCAATAGCCTTTACTGCAATGGCCTTTACTGCAATGGCCCTTACTGCAATAGCCTTTACTGCAATTGCCTTTACTGCAATGGTCCTTACTGCAATGGTCCTTACTGCAATGGTCCTTACTGCAATGGTCCTTACTGCAATGGCCTTTACTGCAATGGCCCTTACTGCAATGGTCCTTACTGCAATGGTCCTTACTGCAATGGTCCTTACTGCAATGGTCCTTACTGCAATGGTCCTTACTGCAATGGTCCTTACTGCAATGGTCCTTACTGCAATGGCCTTTACTGCAATGGCCCTTACTGCAATGGTTCATTAGTGAAGAGCCCTCCCAGAAATGAAGCAGACCCTCCCAACATGTTTCCATTACAGTAAGGACAATTGGGGAAACGTTTCATATGTAAAAGAAAAAAAAATCGCGAAAATAACATTATTTCTGTCATATAGATGGATTTCTAATTCTTTATGTTTACATGCTTAAACCCGTAGATGATCAATTAGATCTTGACTATGTATAAAAAAGAAACATTGTTTATCATCTGAAAGATACACTCATGGACAAAACTTAAGGAAGTTGTACCTTTTAGCATGTATATCGGGATTCAGACAATAACTCTGAAAGATACACTCATGGACAAAACTTAAGGAAGTTGTACCTTTTAGCATGTATATAGGAATTCAGACAATAACTCTGAAAGGTATTACAGTGGCCTTTATTGTAAATACACGAGATTGCCAAGTGTGGACAAAATTGATTCTGTCTCCTTCAAAAAAATATAGATGACCATCGATATCGAACTATGAAGTTTTGTTCATGATTGTGCATTGACAATATTCACAAGATGTTCTATAGGACGCGGCTCTGTGTCCAGACCAATGCAAGGACTACTGCCAGAACGGAGGCACCTGTGACTTCCATCCCGACACCAATAAGCCGCGCTGTAGTTGTCTCTCTAACTTCTACGGGGAGCAATGCGAGAAGAAATCCGAGTTTGTCTTCATTGCATCCGGCATTGCTGGTGCCGTAGTAGTAGTGATCATCATAGTGCTGCTTATCTGGATGATCTGCGTGCGTATCAACCGCAAGAACCGACCCAAGAAGATGGCAGAACCACCCGGCGGCGATCTGGCGGGATCTCAAACCAACTTCTACTATGGAGCCCCGGCGCCCTATGCTGAGAGCATCGCCCCGTCTCACCATTCAACCTACGCCCACTACTATGATGATGATGATGACGGATGGGAGATGCCCAACTTCTACAACGAGACCTACATGAAAGGTAAGTCTTGCTGATCTAACACAACCTCATTGTTAGCGTATTACAGCCATCTTCTTATCTCCACTCAATCATATTAGGATATCAAGCTTGTAGAGCTTGTTGGTGGTGTCTATGCTGGGGATGAGTCTCTTCTTCTTTCTTATCTCCACTCAATCATATTAGGGTATCAAGCTTGTAGAGCTTGAGATTTGACAACCATCATGACTGGGTGAAGTAGAATGCGTCTGCCTTTGTCATTAAGACTGGGAGCACTACTCAGTGGCAGGCCGACTTAGCTCCAAAAGAAATGGCCGCCTCTGACATGAGGAACAGACGCCATGTGCAGCAGCTCCTAACATGGGGTACAAACTCATCCTGTATCCCTGGATCAGGAGCCCTTACAGGGTACTATCAGCCAGGGCCAGCTGAGCCCAGGTTTTTTAGTGAGCTTGTTACTGCTCCCCCTCCGGGCTTGGGACCGGCAAAGGCGGATTTGTATTACAGCCATGAAGTCTCCAGGCTTGAAAGTTTTAATAGAATCCTCTGAGATATAAATTGTAACAACACACCGAGGATATACAACTGTTGTACACTACTGTAGACGAGTTTGTGATGCCCGAAAACTTGAGAGAATGTTTAGATAAAACCAGAAACTCAGTGTAAACACAAGACCAAATCCAAATAAATAGTGTGTGACGTTTCGGTAACAGCGTTGTTACCATCTTCAGACAAAAGTTTTGGATGTACTTTTCATATATTTTCATATAAAATGAAAGGATTTAAAAGCACGAATGTTTCTTTTATACACAATACAAACTTCTACTGTCCTTGCTGCGATGAAAAATATATTGGGAGTTCGGACAGTTAGGACAGTAGAAGTTTGTATTATGTATAAAAGAAACATTCGTGCTTTTAAATCCTTTCATTTTATATGTATAGATGGCGTGTTATTGCTTTGTGTTAATATATTTTCATACTGTATCATTCAGTACTTTTGTCTGAAGATGGTAACAACGCTGTTACTGAAACGTCACACACTATTTATTTATTTGGATTTGGTCTTATTACCTTGTGTTTATAATCTACTAGACGGGTGACCCGGGCTTCGCCCCGGGATTAACCCGTGTGCATATCTACCCGAGTGATATATATTTAGATAAGATTTTTTAAATAATTGTTTGTTATTAGCATTATCTATTTGTTTGCATCAGCATAATTTAATCTAATCTTTGATAGAGGGCGCTGTTCGTGAGCTAAGTAGAATAATTTGAAAATATAGTTTTAATAATTGATTTATATATTTTTTAAAATAACCTATCGTCTTCCCCGTATTTTTTTACCTATGTATGGAAATTTTGGTTTGAATTAGTGAACTACTGCGAATTTGTATACCGGACATACAAACAAACATACAAACATTGCTTTTTATATATATAGATAATCCAAATTGTGCCTTATCATTATTCTCAGTGTGTTTGTACAACTGAAAGTTATCCCCAGTTTTATCAAGAAATAAAGATACGCATCGTTAAAAGTTTATAAGATTATTTTATTGGTTATAAAGGGACTTTGATTTAATGAGATCTACAATGTTTCTGCATGATGTCGTCCCTAAAAATATCCTCATATAAGGGGCCTAAGAATGATTCGTCGTTCAATTCGGTAAAAAATCGTGTCTACCTGATCCTGACGGGAAAGAGAGACTATGGTTTTACGAATTACTAACCAAAGTGTATGATAAAAAAACACTTTGCTTAGAAGCCCATAAAACGATATTCTCTGAAGGGAGAAGTGACCTTTATATTAATAGATATTGTATAAGGTAATAACACGCCATCTAAATATAATAAATGAAACCATTAAAGCACGAATGTTTATTTTACACATGAATTCTACTGTCTACTGGTGACCTTTCTCTATATATTGTTCATCGCAGTAAGGACAGTAGAAGTTTGTATTATGTGCAAAAGAAACATTCGTGTCTTAGTGTTTTCATTTCTTAGATATGTTTACAAAAGTGAGACACCTTCCTGTCTGCTAACTGTAATCTACGTGGTAGACACTCTCCACCACCCCGGCAAGAACAACACGACCAACGGCCACAGCAACCCCAGCCTCTACGGCACCAAGGACGAGCTCTACGACCGTCTACGGAGGCACCAGTACCAGGGCAAGAAAGGTAACTAAACATCGCTAGTATATTGTCTACCTGTAGACATACCTCTGTACCAAAACACTAACTTTGTCTTTTCTTCTTTCTTATCTCCACTCAATCATATTACGGTATCAAGCTTGTAAAGTTGACAACCATCATGACTGGGTGAAGTAGAATGCGTCTGCCTTTGTCATTAAGACTGGGAGCACTACTCAGTGGTAGGCCGACTTAGCTCTAAAAGAAATGGCCGCCTCTGACATGAGGAACAGACACCATGTGCAGCCGCTCCTAACATGGAGTACAAACGCTGCTCATCCTGTATCCCTGGAGCCCTTACAGGGTACTATCAGCCGGGCCAGCTGAACCCAGGTTTTTTAGCGAGCTTGTTACTGCTTCCACTCCTCCTTTTTCATCCGGGCTTGAGACCGGCAAAGGCGGAGTTTATTAACACTTTGTGAACGCCCGTATTGATTTTTAAAAACACCTTTACTTGAATGTGAATTGAATGGAATATTTACATATTTTACAGAAATTGTGAAAAATTCATCTCCTGATATTGTAACTAAAAGTGATGATTGCTTGCGTCATCTGTCGGAATAAATATCAATTAATCGTTGATT